>BMAU01019306.1:0-299120 GCA_019973935.1 Trichonephila clavipes | reverse complement strand
GTTAGTGTATTGCATCTGTGTTATCAGTATTTTCATCGATTGTACGTGAATTTCTCGAACTGTTCTACAATTTGTGGAGGACTGTTTTTGCCAAGAATAAAATTGTTTTGGATTCCGCTCTTCGGCTTCAATCATTTCGAACCCCGAAAATGCAACAATTTAAATCAAATAAAGTTTGAAACTGACACAAAAAAAACCCTCTTTTGTCATAGATCTTAGAAAAATACTCTTCATGAGTACACAATGAAGGGATGTCACTGATAGTCTTTCAACAGAATATGATAAAAGCATTTTATAAATTACTACAATGAATTTCTTAGTTAAAAATAAAATTTTCATATGTTTCACTTGTATTATAATCATGTAATATTAAAATTAAATGTTGATAAATAATGCATATTAAATAAATTTTAATTACTAATTTAAACTAGCTATCTAACAAAAATTTTCTCGAAAATAACTTGGGATGTTTTCCTATAGTGTAATAGTTTGTTTCAAACAATTCTAAAAATAATCCCATATCTTAGTATGATTCATTTTTATTTCTTTTTTCCAACTAAGGAGACAATGATTTATAAAAAATAATTTTCAAACATTTATAGGTGATAATTACTAACACTATCAAAGCGCCAAATATTATTATTTTATAACATATCTTTTTAAAGGCTTCACACTGTATTGGTACAAATCATACTATTTTAAGGCTACAGCTTAGGTTTTGGTTTCAGTTTCATTTTAAATCAATTTTTCACTCTTAAATTGAATGAAAAATATTTTTCAGCACAATTGACTCTTGCAGTGTGAAATGATTAATTATTTCGGTTAACATTACTAAAAGCATTTCTGCTCGATTATGTTTTAAATTCTCATAGTTATTTAATCAAGATTGATTTCAAGGCCAATTTCTGTTTTAAAAATTGTTTATATAACTTAGAAGCTTTATCATTAATATTTTTTTGTTGAGAAACAATATTTCAAAGAGATGGAACACTATTGAAAATGATGCATCTAAAAATCACCCTCAGCTGATAATGCAATTAGACTTTTGAATTCTAGTATTGCTGATAAAACTGAATATTTTCATGATGTACCAAACTATACGATAATATATTGTAGTACTATATTTTAGTACTTTAAAGTTAAAAAGTAAACCTAAAAAAATCATTATTACTGTGTTTCATGATCCTAATTCTCGATAAATATACAATTGCTCCAAGTTTTCTTCTTGAGTCAATACTTGTAACTAACTCAATGCAACAAATTCATTCAGGACTTATAAGCAGGATAATATCAATATACATGAGTCTTTTTTCAGACTTTTATATTTATGTAAAAATAAATCTAATCTATAGTGATAAATTTTCAAATTGTGCAAAAACCAATAAATGCATATTTATTATATATAGTAAAAAAATTTCTACATTTGTTTGATAGGTTTATACCACATTCAAACTCTGAAAAACACAAATGTTGTGTTCATAAATACCACACAAATATGTTGCAATTTTTATTTTTTGTAAGATAATTAGATTCAAAAATGGCTTTTTTTATTTTGATCATGTATGGATGTACAGGACTTCTATACTTTATATATGGACACAAATTTATGTTTTTACTATACACACATTTTAATCTGAAAATTTTAATGCCTTAATTTATTACCATATTTGGAATTTAATTATCGATTAATTAGTTTCAATGTTTGTATATATACATAGAATAAGTATATAGTTAAAGTGAAACATTATATTAAGAGCTTTCTTATGTTACATTTGTTAGTGTCATGAAAATAACACAACAAACATGTTATAATAAATAAACTGTCAACATTGTGTAAACTTTCATATAGAAGAGCACCATCAAAATATTTATATTGTTTGATTCTTGAAACAGCTCTTTCCACAGTAACTCGCTTGTCAGACAATTTGCAGTTACTAACAATTTCAGAATCATAAAATTGAATTTTATCTTTGAAAAAAAAGGGGCTTTTAATTTACAACCAATTTTGTCTAACTCTTCTTCAATTAAGAACCCTTTATCAGCCATAAAAACATCATTTAGTTCATTCATTTTTTTTTTACTTTAAAGAAAAGTTCCTTGTCTGAACTTCTGCCACAATGTAAATGTGATACAAAGCAGATAGCCCCCTGAAGACATAATACCTATTATACCATTTAAAGTATTACAATTTTTGTAATGACTAAATGTTCTTTGTTGCTGTAAAGGACGGTTAGGTTTTTTAATTGGAAATTCGGTAAAATCTAGTCTGGCACCCTGCTGTTTTTGGCGCCATTTTTTCGCCAAATGGCGCCAAAAAGCCATGTTTCAAAAAATGACGCCATGGACGAAAACGAAGAAAATCGGTCTTAGCTGGTAATCAAAAACCTAAGCTCCTCTTTAAAAATCCTAAAGAACGGGGTTTCCGTAATGGCGTCAGGGACGCTGAAAACACTTGTATTCACACAAAAGCATAAAATAAAACGGGGTTTCCGTAATGGCGTCAGGGACGCTGAAAACGCTTGTATTCACACAAAAGCATAAAATAAAGAAAAGGGCAAAAAAAAAAAGCATTTTTACGAGATAAAAGCAGTAAAATAAAGGAAAAACAAGCATTTTAAAAATTGTAAAAATCACTTACGTCACTTTTTTTGGTCATCCGATTCATGTGGAGGATACACACGTGCAATTGCTTTCAAGTAATCCTTGAAGTTTGCGTCGATCATTTTGTGTTCGTTTGATCGACGCCACATATACTCAGCAAGATATGAGTCAAATTGACCCTCCACATGGGCCGTGTGGCCTTTCAAATTTCTTTTGATGGCCGACCACGTTCCTTCAATTGCATTGGTGTGTGCACCGGTCTCGGGATCCTTAAAAGTCAGACTGTGGTTGACTGTGAGATGTCTGTATCCCTCATCCGACAGACATTCGTAAGCCCTCCAACAGTCCGGAATTATCGTGGTTCCCGGCAAAATCCATTCACGAATTACTGAAAGTAATTCCACTTTCGTTCTATTTGGCACCACAGGGAAGAAACATTTTTCGAATCTCTTTGCACGCCACCAAATACCCAGTTACCTTTCACTCTTTTTCCTTTGCCATATTTCATTTTCCGAACAAACTTTCATCAATTTCCACAATTTTTCCTTCTCCTCCAAGTTTTGCGCTCTCATTTACACATGCAACCATACAAACCTCACGGCAAAACATATACCAATCCACCACTGTGTTTTTGTTAATTTTTAAATCATTCACTACAAACTCATTCATACTCTTGCCAAACCAATACCTGGTTAATCGCAAGATCACACAAATACTCAATCTACTGTCACTAAACCACGTACCTTTTCTTACACTCCGGCAAACAAAGTGGGGATTCTCTTCGACTGTACTCGACAACGCCATTCAAATCCATCAATCGTACCCTTTCGTTCAACCAAACGCATATCCTTCTTACACTTCGGACACTCATATCTGAGGGAATTAATCCTTCTTTCATTACCCAATCTAGAACAGCCTTATTTCCTTGTTGTCCAAGCAAAAGAAAAAAATCCTGTGGTTGCCTCGCTTTCATTGAATTTTCTTTCACACGCCATTCTAACAACCGGTGCAAAATCAATCAAGCCTAAAATTGGAACACGTGGGGTAGAAAGTATGAGCAGGGTCAAACTCGACTTGTCGCAGCAGGGTCAAGGGCGAAAATGAACGATGTCCACTTTTCACCCGATTTTTTTGTTGACCGGTTTTAGGGTTACCATATTTTAGCCACCGGACTGGACAATCCGGCAGGGTTGCCATATTGTAAACTTTATCGCCAAAAATTTGGCGCCAAAATTTTGTCGCCAAGCAGTGTGCTTGTTCAGGATCCACCCCCAAAACGTTCCTATCTCTAATAATAATAATAATTCTGATATCAAAGCACTACTTTCAACTACAGTGCAATGTTTAATTCAACTCCTTAACGCAATGAATACTACCCCAGCAATTGCAAATAATTTTGATACCGTTAATTCCGCACAAGCGGATGCAAATCAAATGTACGGCCTAATAGAGGCATCTTGTAACGTTGTTAATGATCAATAAGTCACCAATCGGTCTCACTTTGTGTTCCTGGAACGCAAACGGCTTACTTGGTAAAATAACTGAACTTAAGATTTTTATAGAAAAGCACTCCCCTGATCTAATTTTAATTCAAGAGACACATTTGAGACCATCACACAACATAAACATAGCTAATTACATTTGTTACAGAAAAGACAGACCAACATCAAATGAAAACTACAGGGCCTTCGGTGGAACTCTAATTCTCATTAAAAACTCTATAAAGCACTACTCGCTTCCAACGCCATCCTTGCAAACTATCGAAGCCACTATAGTAATTCTAACCCCTATCGATCATGATCCCATCTCGATTGTCAGTATTTATATACCGCAGAGATCGGACGAATATACTTTCACTATTGATATTGAAAATCTCATTCAAACCAGCAGTAACTGTGTTTTATTCGGCGACTTCAATGCCCCACATACTGCTTGGAACTGTAATACTAACTCTTCTAGAGGTGTGCGCCTCCTCGACTATGTTAACATGACTAATTTATATATTGCCTACCCTGAGTCTCCTACGAGATTCGGGATTAACTCTGCTAATACATTAGACATCGCTGTTATTAGAAACTTTTACTACCCATATACCATTAACTCCCTTCATGATCTTTCTTCCGATCATAACCCAGTTCTTCTTAATTTCACTCTTAAACTCAAAAAAGATATTCCTAATCCTAGAGCCGTTCATACAAACTGGCCGCTCTTCTCTAAGCAACTTAATACAAAGCTTTCTCTAATTAATTATCATCCAAATTCTATTAAATCAGGCACCGATATCGACTAAAAAATTTCAGAGTTCACCGAAACGGTCCGCGCCGCACATAGCCACGCCTCCCGACCAATAGAAACGCTCCACAAAAGCTACACTCCGCCATATATCCACAATCTTATTAAACAGAAAAACCAATACAGAAATTTGTATCACAGAACTCTCGATCCACACTACAAAACACTTTACAATAGAGCACAAAAAAATGTCAAAAAAGAACTTCGTAAATGTAGCAATGAAAATTGGACAGCCAGACTAAAAGCACTTGACACACAAGACAATAGTCTATGGGCAGTACAAAAATTCCTCAAAAATAAGCGTTCCGACATTCCACCGTTAAACTGTTCTTGCGGCACAGCTGTTACAGATACACAGAAAGCAAATATCCTTGCCGAATCTATTCTTGATAATTTCACTGAAAATTCTAGACCCAATAATGACTATGATGACGACGACGAGCTAATTAATAATACGGTTAACTCCTTCCTCTCCCTTCCTACTTTCACTACTACTGAAACTGCATATCCCTCTGAGATTATTTCCTACATTAAAAAGAAGGAAATGGTTAAATTTTTCTGTATATATTGGTTTTAGGGTTGCCATAATTAAAATTTTGAACCTATTGGTCAACGGTTTGATTGATTGATTGAATATTAACGTCGCACTGTCCAGCTACACTAGGGCTTTTGGCGACGGACCACGTAATTTTGAACCATGGTCAAGTGACGTGGACGACACCTGAGCTGGCACCCACCTCTCCTACCACACCACATCAACGGGAGGACGTTTCAGCTCTCGACAGATTTAACGTGCATCGCTGCCCTACACGTATTGGTCAACGGAATTTTAATGAAAAGGAAGGGTAGATAGCTTGGCGAACTTATCACCCTGCTTGGCGACAAAAAAGTTCAAAAACCGGGGGTGGGTTAAAATAGGAGCCAACCGTAATGGTACTATCTGTGTCATTTTTAATATCATTTAATTTAAATTGATTTTGTAGCGAGTCTGCAATGATCTCGCTTTTGTCAGTGTCGCTATAAGCAATTTCGGCAGGGCCTTTAAGGGCTGGAATTTGGTGCGCTTTCTTCCTGAAATCTCGGACGACATTCCAAAGGGTGCCGTCCTCAGCTTCCAGGCAAGCAAGCGACTCGTCTCATTGTTTCTGTTCAAATTTTGTTATAATTTTCTTGATTTGTTTTTGCAGTTTGTTTAGAGTATTTTTATCAGCAGGGCTTCTCGTGTAGTGCCAGGTTTTCCTGGTCCTATTTCTATCCTTGAATAGCTGATTGAGGTCCCTACTGATATAGGTATCGTTACTTTTAAGTGGTTTAGATGCGTCTTTGTAGGCTTGTTGTAGTCTGTTCGTGAAGGCGGCTACCTGCGTGTCGATGTCTTCTGGTGTGTTTGCTTCTGGTAGTGTGAAATTGTCTGGAACAGTTATGTTTTGTGTGAATTTCTCCCAATTTGTTTTTATGTTTGTGTATCTTTTATGTGGGAGAGGAAAGAAATGTGTGTTTGTAAGAAAGTCGAACGTGACAGGGTTGTGATCAGAGCTAAGCTCCGATCTAGACGTGACGATGCACGGCCAATCAGCGTTCTGTGTAATGGCGAAGTCTAAAGTGGAGGCGGAGTTATATCCGTACCTCGTAGGAGTGGGTGGGGCTAAGACGCATGTGATTCAATGTGATTTTTTAATCGGATGCCTCTCGAGCTATCAACATCGCATCCCCAGGAGCTATGCTTCGCATTAAAATCTCCCATGATGATAGTCGAGGGAAAACCTTGGTTCATTAGAGTATCGATTGTTTGCGGGAGTGTTTGGTTGTTGTGATTGAGTGGGATGCAAATAGAAATTATCAGATCAGTATCCCCCCTCTCTGGGGTGAGGGCAACCATGGTTGCTTCCACTCCATTCAGATCGGGATGTAGGTGTGTTTGAGTGATTTTTTAATCAGGATTGCGGTGCCGCCGTGTGAGGTGATGTGAGGATTATAAGTCGTGTAAATTCTATCGTTACGATAG
Organism: Trichonephila clavipes; assembly: GCA_019973935.1. Lineage (NCBI taxonomy): Eukaryota > Metazoa > Arthropoda > Arachnida > Araneae > Nephilidae > Trichonephila > Trichonephila clavipes. Next base: position 292,222 of record BMAU01019306.1, on the reverse strand, counting down.
ACTTTGTAATTTGCCAGAGCTAGTGTATGATTTGGTCTCAGCCATGTTTCTTGTAGTGCCATAATGTCCGGTTTATACTTATTTATGAAATCCTGTAATTCACATATGCGAGTACGTACTCCATACGCGTTCCATGTCGCCATCAAGAGTCTCCGTTGGGTGTTAATTTTTGGCTCTTATTAAATGAGCGCGCGACGCCCACAAGAAAAATATTTAACGTATCGATGTCATTGTTGGTTTTGGACATATCCTCTAGTGCCTGAAAGATTTCAGGGAACTTTGAGGTGATATGTTTCCTAGTCCCGCAATGTAAGTTGCGAAGTTTCTGAAATTTATACTAGGGTTGTTTTGATTTGGGGAATCCCCTTCACTTTGGGTGGTAGGGCGGTGGGACTCTTGATCGTGCGAGGCAGTGATCCCTTGTGGGGCCATCTTTTGATTAATTTTTCCACTGCAGACGCTCGCAAAGCTAATATTAGCTTCTACTGGTCTGGTTTTGGGGAGAGTATTTATTTTATTTTTACTATTTAAGAGATGGGATTGGTTCACCCTTTTTGGGTTTAATTTTGGGGAACGCGAGGCAGCTTCTTAATGAAGCCACATGCCCTTCCTTGTTGCAATTAATGCATATTGGTTTGTCTATTTTTTCTTTGATGGTACATTCTCCTGTGCGGTGGTTTTCCCCGCACTTTAGGCATCGGGGGTTCATTTTGCAATTCTTGCTCGATTGGTTGAAGAAATTGCAATTATAGCATTGCGTGACGCCCGGTTTCCTTCGGAATGGGTCAATCGTCACGCAAAGATAGCAAATGTTATTCACTTCATAAATGTCCTGCTCCGTTTCAGTACGGCAGACTTCGACCATATGTATGGGTAGGGGGCTTTTGTTGAGAATTTACGTAATTGCACGACTTTTTCAATTGCGAACCCCTTTTGCACAAGGTCGGCTTCAATGTCAGCCACGTCAGTGTCCACCGGTAATCCCTTGATGACCACCTTGATGGGCTGGTTGGCTAAACGGTCTATGACGTAATGCTCTGCTTTTTTAGCTTCCAGCAGAGCTGTAATATCGCGATGATCATCAATTGATCCCGGTTGAACTTTAATATATTTTCCGGTCACTTTGTTGACCGTGGCAGGGAATTTCCTATTAATTTCCTGGATTATTAAATTGTACTCTTTCACTATTCGTAACATTATTGGCTAAGGTTGGAGGGGAGTGGGATCACTGCTTTCTTCCATGGAGGGATTTTCCTCTACTTCCAAAACCACGAATTTATTTTTCTGCGTGCAAATTACTTGCTCTATTGGGATTTCTTTAATCGTTCTAGCGGCCTTTTTGGGGAGTTTAAACTCCTCTGACCCCGATCTTTTAACTTGATTGATTCTATCATTACTAATTTTAGTGTTAAGGTTGTTCAAGTTTAGATCCGATTTAGGTTTAATGTTTACATCATTAGCATTATTACCTCGGGGGTAATGAATTTTACAGTTAGCTTTGATTTCTTGCCCAATTGATATCTCACCTAGTGATGATTGCAGATCTTCTTCCAGCCTCTCCTTGTCTTTGTTGAAATTTTCAATCTTCTCTCTGTTAAAGATCGGTGTCTTTTCCTGAATGTCGAGCTCCGCCTTAACATAGTTTAGTTTGGCTTCTTTGGATCTAGCTAACCCCCAAAGCAGTTGCAGGTTATTACATGTTTGTTCCGGTGTGACCTCATTAAATTCGGATTCGATAGGACTCTCCTCCATATTTTCTTCGATAACTCCCGACTTTTCAGACATTGCCATCATATTTTGGCTAGCACGTTAACTAACGTTAACGGTTAACGGAAAAATCAAAGAAAACCTAATTGTAGCGTCATTGTGTTGGGTTGAGACATTTTACTTCTCCCCTTTTGCTTTCATTAACAAAAAAAAAAGCAATAAGGCTGTACATCGATATTTAAGAAATATCATTCTGGTGACAAAGAGAGAAGATTAAGGACGAAAATTGAGGTAAAGAAATTTGTTTCTCAGGAAGGTCATAGAAATCTATTTAGAATCTAGCTTTTGAGTTATTTCCCCATTTTTTAGATTCCTCACTAAACAAATATCATAATACGTAAATCCTCTCTGACGGATTTGAAGAAAATTTTTTTTTTAAATTACTCCTCCACTTTCAATATCGGAATTGAAAATACCTTTGCAATAGGTCATTTATCGTTGATGTGGTAGCATAGTGGTCATAGATCTATTAGGGCGATACTTCCATTCGATCCGTCTTGCAGGCCCGCTGCATCATATTCAAAAATCTGATTCATCTAAAGACACATAGTATGACAGGGTAGAAGGTATTTTTTGTTGTTCGATTCATATTAAAGCTTTTTTAAACACGCGGTAAATTTCTGCTCATTATGTGGTGCGGAAGATTGTTGTTAACACACGCATTCAGTTGATGAAGGAATACAGTAAGACCCCGCTTAACGCTCTTTCGGTTTAACGCTCCTTTATTTGAATTGTGGGATTCCCCGAAATTACACGCAGTGGTAGGCTTCCCGATATCCGAAGTAGATTATCTGTGTTTCTTCTTTCCAGCGGTGTTATACGAACGTATTTTTATCGTAGCAAACATTTGTTAATGTTATTGTAAGTATAAATTTATGTAATATGACGATTGCTATAGTGACAAATTTTATGATTTTTAGTTTTTATCATGGGTGATAGTAAAAAACACGAAAATAAAGCAGCAAAAAAAAGCAGGAGCAAATTTTGACAGGAGTTTAAAGGCAAGACGGGGCGTTATGGATGTCTTATCCTCTTACCAAGAACTTCTTACAAAGCGCAAAAGGAAAACGCAAATTACATTAGATGCCTTCGTGATAAAAAGGCAGAAAATTAAAAATACAGAAGAAACTGTATGATCTGAAATGTAAACATACTGACTTAGAATTTTATTTATTTTTATATGCTTATTCATTTATTATGTTTCTATATTTGTAAGAAATGCATTTTTGTTTTATTGTTATGAAACACATAATTAATAAATTTAATGGTAAAATATCTGGCCAATTTTCTACCCATCTTTCCCTAACCCCATTATTTACATGAAATAACCTCGTTTAACGTTGTTTCATATTACGCTCTACTTTGATGGAACGTATACCCCCCGCGTTAAGTCAAGGCCACCTTGAATGACAAGGCCGCGACAGAGTTTTGATGACGTCTCGAAAGGAGGGAATGCTTTTCTACTCGCAGTGGCTGTCAGGAATATAAAGCTTGCGACATTTATTTCTTTTCAGGTCGTAGACTAATATTTCCACATTTATATTGATTATTTTTTATAATTCTCATCTATACATCTATACATATAAATAAAAATGAAGTGTCTGTTTGTAATTTGAAATTAACAGCTTTTTACTAAATGCATTTAAAAGTATGTACGGTACTCATATGAAAAAATTAATTTTAAATTTTTTTGTCTGTCTTTCTGTCTGTCTGTTTGTTTCGGCTAATCTCTGAAACGGCTGAACCAATTTTGAAGAAACTTTTACTGGTAGATAGCTAATGTTATAAGGAATAACTTAGGCTACTTTAATTATAGAAAAAAAATTAGGGTTCCGCGAGGAAATAAAGTTAAAACGAATGAAAGGGAGAACAATATCCATTTCAAATAGGGATTATTTATTTCAATAGGGATTATTTTTAGTCAGTAGGGATTGTTTTATTTCACGAGCCATCTGTCTCAACGTTTCTAGCAGTTATATCAAACTTTTTTGTTTGATTAGGTTACTGACACTCGCGATTTTTCCCGATCATGTGTGAACTAATGATTTTAAACAGTCTTCACATCATCGACACTGTCAAAGGTCATGCATCTCTCTTACCCCTCGCTTGCAGTTTCGTTTGTGTTTGTTTCACTCTACCCAGTCCTCACCCCATCCACAGTGTCACAGGTCACGTGACCCTCTCCCCACCCCTTGCTTGCAGATTCGTTTCACCCTACTGCTACTTAGACCTATTTTGAACTGTTGCATTCAATGCTTATAATCATTCCAATGATTTCATTCTCTCTCAAGAACGCTGAGCAACATCAGTTTTCCATAACATAGACAGCATTTAAACTTAAATTAGGAAGTTTGGGGGTTTTACGTCATTTGACTTCTCACAAGGCTCCGCATTTAAATAGAGGTAAGCCAATTTCATACCTCTATTGAGGCAAGAGAGATTGTACAAGTTTGAGTGTGCGGTGGAGGTGGCGATCGCAGAGCCAACAGGTTGTTTTATTTGGTTAAGTACAGTGGCGCACACAAGGGGGGTGCCTGGGGGTCTGGACACCCCCAGAGCCCTAGATTTTCTCCGATTGATTATAATTCTAAGTATATAGTACGTAAAATTTAATTAAGTATTTGTTATTAAATCATGTTAATTATTTATTCAATAATTAGTTTCTTACTGTGTTTTGTTCCCAAAAATCGATAAAATTAAAAGGAGCATGATACAAGAATGGTGAACTTTCGACCCCGGACCCCACCCCCCTTGAAAATTCATGTGTGCGCTACTGCTTAAGAGTACGTAGATAGTTGTTTCTAAAATAAATATTCTGAATTACGTTTTAGGTGAAAAAGTGCACTTACACCCTTAAATTAAGTAAGTTTATCAAAACTGAAAATAACTTCATTTATCCTGCGCAATATCTATACATATAAATAAAAATGAAGTGTTTGCAATTTGAAATTAACTTGAAATTAATTTGAAATTAATTTTATTAAATGCATTTAAAAGTATACGGTACTTATATGAAAAAGTCAATTTTTAAAATTTTTGTCTGTCTGTCTCTCTATTTGTTCCAGCTAATCTCTGAAAAAGCTGCACCAATTTTGACGGAACTTTCCTTGGCAGATAGTTAATGTTATAAGGAGTAACTTAGGCTACATTTATTTTTAAAAAAATTAGGGTTCCGCGGAAATAAAATTAAAACCAATGATCAATATCCGATTCAAAAATGGATTCTTTATTTCAATAGGGATTATTTTTATTCAACAGGAATTATATTATTTCGCGAGCCTTTTGTTTCAACGATTTCTAGCAGTTATATTAAATATTTTTGTTTTATTAGGTTGCTGCCACTCGCGACATTTCGCGTCCATGTCCTTTGATTCTAATGATTTTACAGTCCTCACCCCATTGACAGTATCAAAGGTCATGCGTCCCTCTCACACTTTGCTCAGCAAAAAACAAAGGAAAAAAAGTAAAACAAAAAAGAAACATTGATTCACAAAGTAGAAGAATGGCATTATACTTATAGCATAGGTATTTCTTTACGTGGAATATATAATTATTAAGTTTTCGTAAACTCCGCGAATTGAATAAACACATTTTTGTTAAATTCCACGTGGACGAAGTCGCGGGTAACAGCTATTTAACATAAAATAAAAGCATCAGAAAGTAATATTAACGTATTACACATCCGGATACAAATTATTTACGTTATTTTAATGCGTTTATTACACAAAATTTGTAACAATGTGTCAATTTTGCTGAACATGAAAGGAAGGTGTTTTCAAAAATCGAGCTATAAGGGAGTTACGGAGCGTTATAAGTAAAAAAAAAAAAATTTATCAGCTATTATATCTACAGACTTAAAATTTAGCAAACATGTTTTTTTTTTCATCTGAGATATGCAAAATGCTTTCTTTTTGTTGAATTTACAATTCACGTAAAATTCACTCATTAAAAACTTCTTTATCCTTCAGTCTGTATTGTTTAAATTTTTAATTTACCCGTGCGAAGAACGGGTATACCAGCTAGTTTAGAATATTTTCAGATGAAAGTTATGTATTAATACTTTAGAAGGATGTCTAATATTTTCCAGGAAAAAGAGAGAAATATCACCCATGATAGCCTCATAACGATGCAAGAAACATCTATAAAATAGTTTCACTCAGATAAAATAACAAAAGAAACATTTACTTGCAAAGAAAATGTGAAAGTAAAGCATTAGAGGCATATTAATAAAAAAAACCATGTGAATTTAGCAACATTTTGCTATAATCAATGAATCATAATGAAGGTTAAATGTATGCAAAAATATATAGAAATGCAAACTTCATGCAAAAATATATACAAATAAAGAATGCAATGCATGTAAAAATATATACAAATAAAGAATGCAATGCATGTAAAAATATATACAAATATAGAAATGACCAAACAGTTTTAGGTACCACAGTAATTATACAGAAAAAATAGATTATAGATTATGCGTTAGAAAATATATACATTGGAAAAGAATACTTTACCTATAAATCTGACAAAAAAAAAACTTTCCTTAGAATGTATCATTAATGAGGCAATGTATTGATTACTTTTTTTTCTTCAAGTTTTTGATCATTTGGATTTGTACTGATATTATTCAAACCAATTTTTACATTATTTTTTTATGTGTTACAAATGAATATTATGACTATGTAAAAATATTTAAAAATTGAGCAAAATTTTTTAAATTAAAAAAATAGTATTTCACATTTAACATACTTCGAGTGCTAAAATCTTCATGAAAATGATTTAAACGAATAATGTAAATAAATATAGAATTTTTCTTTAAGTAAAAGTTATGTGAACTACTTTTTTTAAAACATGTGCATAAAATCTATGTAGAATAAAAAAATTAAGTATAAGGAATACATGTACTTTGAATAATATACCAATTAATAATTGAAAATTTAAATCAATAAAACAGTGAAATATAAAAAGCAACATTGATCTAATTGGCTTTAAATTTCTTTATTTTTCGATTATCCTTCACCGTCAAAATTTCTTCATTGTGCTTTTTTGAATAATTATTTAAGCATATATTCCCGAATGTAATGAATATTTTTTTAAAAATATGAAAATGCAGGTGTGTGTTACACTTTACCCGAAATGAATAAAACGAATGCGAGACATTCCACAACTCATGTAATTCCAAATATGCTCCTGTTGTGCTTGTAAACAAGATAATTGGAAATTAACTTTAAGAGAAATCTTGATTCAAATGTTTTCGATATTAACAAATTAAAAATGGAATATTGTGTTGAAATGACTTTCATAGCAATATTTGTGTGGACGCTTTAAAATCTTTTCTATCCAGAAGTCTAAACTATTTTGTCCTGCATTTTCTGAATCGAAATTGATTTCTTTATTTGAAAGAAATATACATTTGCAATCAGAGCATCCGAATTTTAAATTATGCACGGATAACCCGTAATGTACATAAAAATTTTATACACTTCTATTGAGATATCCTCTATTTATTTGAAATGTTTAATACTTCGTTGTGTGTGTGTTTGTGAAATCCTTAATATCCATTTTAACATTAAATAACTCTCTTGAATAATTTGAAATTAAATTTTTCAGTGAAATAGTGCCGTATTTATCCTAGTGCAAAGATAGCACGCTTTTAACTTGCAAAATTTTTCCTGTATTACAAATTTCAATATACTTTTCTTAAGATTGAATATAGCCATAACATGATGAATAGAACTAATAAAGCAGATTTCTTAAAAAACATTAACCGTATTAAGAATATTTAGCAATTTCCTGAAATATGTTAATCAATATGTTAACTCATTTAAATAGGATAGACAGCCGCGAGAAAATGTAAGGATATGTATTTTATTTGATGAACAGTTGGGTACATAACAATAACGAGGCATTACTATAAAATGTGGGGATTTTTAGGTTATGTTATTAATAAAACTTTTAATATTTTTTTAAAAAAGATAAGGATTTGATACATTAAAAAAATATATGAACTTAAACACTAATTTCTCATATAGAATAACATATCTTAATTTACAAATAATTAGTGATGTTGGCATAAATGCATCAGTTCATTATTCTTAGTTATCTTCAAAACTAAAAATAAATTCAATAAGTCAAGAATATAAAGTTATCTATACATATAAATAAAAATGAAGTGTCTGTTTGTAATTTGAAATTAACAGCTTTTTACTAAATGCATTTAAAAGTATATACCGTACGTATACGAAAAAATCAATTTTTAAAATTTTTGTCTGTCAGTCTGTTTGTTCCGGCTAATCTCTGAAACGGCTGGACCAATTTTGACGGAACTTTCACTGGCAAATAGATAATGTTATAAGGTAAACTCAGGCTACTTTTATTATAGAAAAAATTAAGGTTCCTCGAAAATAAAATTAAAACCAATGAAATGGTGAACAATATCCGTTTCTAATAGGGATTGTTTTTCTCTATAGGGATTATTTTTATTCAGTAGGGATTGTTTTATTTCGCAAGCCTTCTGTCTCAACGTTTCTAGCAGTTACATCAAACTTTTTTCTTTTACTGACACTCGTGATTTTTCCCGTTCATGTCTGATACTAATGATTTTATCAGTCTTCACACCATCGACATTGTCAAAGGTCATGCATCTCTCTTGCCCCTTGCTTGCGGTTTTACGTTATTTGACTTTTCATAAGGCTCCGCATTTAAATAGAGTAAGCCAATTTCATACCTCTATTGTTTACTTCATTGCCAAACACTGCACAAAACAGTCACAATAAATGTTTTTCTTGCAAGAGTGATTGTACAAGTTTGAGTGTGCAGTGGAGGTGACGATCGCAGAGCCAACAGGTTGATTTATTTAGTTAAGTATGTAGATAGTTGTTTCTAAAATAAATATTTTTAATTACGTTTCAGGTGAAAAAGTGCACTCACACCCTTAAATTAAGTAAGTTTATTCAACACTGTAAATAACTTCATTTATCCTGTGCAATATCTATACATATAAATAAAAATGCAGTGTCTGTTTGCAATTTGAAATTAACAGCTTTTTACTAAATTCATTTAAATGTATATTCGGTACCAGTGGCGCACACAGGAATTTTTCAAGGGCGGGGGTCCGGGGTTGAAAGTTTACCATTCTTGTATCATGCTCCTTTTGATTTTGTCAATTTTCGGCAACAAAACACAGTAAAAAACTAATTTTTGAATAATTAATTAGCATTAATTAATAAAATTAATCAATAATAACAAATAATTAATTAAATTTTACGTACTATATACTTAAAATTATAATCAATCTGAAAAAAAAATCAAGGGCTTTGGGGGTGGGTCCGGACCTCCAGGACCCCCCTTGTGTGCGCCACTGTTCGGTACTTATATTAAAAAATCAATTTTTAAAATTTTTGTCTGTCAGTCTCTCTATTTGTTCCGGCTAATCTCTGAAACAGATGCACCAGTTTTGACGGAACTTTCACTGGCAGATAGCTAATGTTATAAGGAATAAATTAGGCTACTTTTATTAAAAAAAAAATTAGGGTTCTGCGGAAATAAAATTAAAACCAATGAACGATATTCGATTCATATAGGGATTATTTATTTCAATAAAGATTATTTTTATTCGACAGGGATTATTTTATTTCACTAGCCTTCTGTCTCAACGATTTCTAGCAGTTGTATTAAACCTTTTTGTTTGATTAGGTTGCTGCCACTCAGGACATTTCGCGTCCATGTCCTTTGATTCTAATGATTTTACAGTCCTCACCCCATCGACAGTATCAAAGGTCATGCGTCCCTCTCACACTTTGCTCAGCAAAAAACAAAGGAAAAAAAGTAAAACAAAAAAGAAACATTGATTCACAAAGTAGAAGAATGGCATTATACTTATAGCATAGGTATTTCTTTACGTGGAATATATAATTATTAAGTTTTCGTACACTCTGCGAATTGAATAAACACTTTTTTGTTAAACTCCACGTGGACGAAGTCGCGGGTAACAGCTATTTAACATAAAATAAAAGCATCAGAAAGTAATATTAACGTATTACACATCCAGATACAAATTATTTACGTTATTTTAATGCATTTATTACACAAAATTTGTAACAACGTGTTAATTTTGCTGAGCAGAAGGAAGGTGTTTTCAAAAATTGATCCATTAGAGAGTTACGGGGCATTATAAGTAAAAAAAAACTTTTTTTATCAGCTATTATATCTAAAGACTTAAAATTTAGCAAACATAGTTTTTTGTTCAGCTGAGATGTGCAAAAAACTTTTTTTTTGTTTAATTTACAATTCACGTAAAATTGACTCATTAAAAACTTCTTTATCCTTCAGTCTGTATTGCTTAAATTTTCAATTCACCCGTGCGAAGAACGGGTATACCAGGCAGTACAATGATATAAATACCCTACCTTTCTTTATATCCAATGGTATCGCTGATGTTATGTTCACTACATTTCATATATAAAAACACGTGGTAAGGTAAAGCACTATATCGCAAGCTTTAATGGAAGACTGGTGAAGCGATGGTCAAACGCAGGGAAAATCGTCCCTCCTTTGGTCATGTGACTTGTTTTTTTTGGGGGGGAGGTCCCTGTCGCAGCCTGAGAATCAAGATAGCCTTGGTTAAGCGGGGTCTTACTGTAAATTGCAATTTTGTGAACATTGAAAAGGGGCGACAAGAGACGATGGTGGGTTCGATCTATTTTCAAAAAAGGCGATTCAAATAACATCTGTGATAGTAGAAGAGATGCGTCTCTCTCGGACACAGAAAGCTATTTTAATTTTTCTATAATTTACTATCATTAGTTGGGCCAATTATTTCTAAAAGAGATAGTATAGAGTATTATAGAAATATTATAGATTCAACCAAATGATAGATTGGCTTTAACTCTGAGGTTTATACAAAGTTCTTCAAATGTGAATTAATTAGTTCTGAAATTTATGATGCTCTTAGCCAACTTCAAAACTAAGAATACATTTACAAATGTTCCATTTATAATACTTATTAAGAATATCTTATGTTCAAAGCAACTTCTTATTTGCTGTATTGATGGAAACCTTGGATTTTTATCCTGAAACAGAGACTCAAGAAAGGAAAAGAATATTCATTATTTTGTTAAAGCAATCAAATTAAAAACATGAATTAAGTTAATTTTCCTTTCCATTAATTTCCCTTAGGATCTTAAATCGGGCTTTGCACAAATCCCTAAATCAAAGCAAAAAATTTAAATTACAAATACTGTTTACATATATTAATTCAATTGTACTATAAAAAATATGTGAAAAGAGAAAGAAAGAATTGATCTAAATATGATCTATATTAATAAAAGAGAATATATATATATATATATATATATATAAGTGTGTGTGTTTCACCTCTACCGCCCAAACTAAGCAACCCTGAAGTATAAAACTTGGCACATAATTATTCTAGGTCCTGATGATGTGCACTACGAAGAGGTTTTTTCGAAATTCTCTTCAGAATTTTTAAAATTAAATTTTAAAGCGATTTTTCCATTTTCCAGTCAATTCCTACTTAGATCAACAAAGATAAATTTTATTTTAGCTACTTTTTATTAAATCGTTACAATTAATATAAATATGTATATACATATGATAGAATCACAACATTAAGTTGTAATTAATTTTTATTAACTATCATTAAAGTATCGTGTTGTCATCCAAAACAATCGTGTATATAAAATTTCAGTTCAACTGAATGCTTTAACCCTTTATCTACCGACGGTACTTAAAAGTACCACTCACTTTGAAATTGCACAGAACAATATTATTTTTACGAGTATTCTGACGATACTTAGCAGAAATATTCCTTGAAACCCACTCTTTCAAGTAATATGGCAGCATGGGTTCTATGATCAGTATTTTAGCGGGGAAGGCAAATAGTTTTACAGCAGAAGGTGCGTTTTCAGCTGAGGTTTTGATCAGGTTGGGAAGATTGTCATTTTTGTTTCGAAAAAATAGTTAATGTCAAAAGGTAATGCCTTATTTTTTTTACATGTTAAGGAAGACCTTAGAAAATTATTTGACTATTTATTTTAAGTGAACAGTGTATATAATTAATTTTACAGTTGAATAAGTTTGTGGTACTTATAAGTACCGACAGAACACTGGGTATTGGAGCAAGAACTTAGTTTTTTTTCGTCCGTGTAGATTATTTTTGATTTTTTTTGTTCTGTTGAAGCGTTATCACTACACTGCAACAGAGTTATGCCTTTTTTTTTTGCTTAACTGATTTATTTTGCTTTTTTTATTTTTTATTTTAATGTTTTTAAAAAATTTGTAACTTTGAATCCGAGCTTGTATTTTTTTTTACCGCACAATTAAATGAAATAGTATGTATTCGTATTTCAAAAATTATATAACATCATTTTAGTTCCTTTATGTGTAACAGAGATTTAACAGTAGTTGAAAAATTTCAAGGTGCTAATATTATCTCCTTTTCTTAGGAATTATGTAAAAAGAAGCTCAGTCTTTAACAGCTTTTGAATTTGTTGCAGAACCTACCATCTAAAATCAGTGATGAACAAAATAGTTGATTTTTCAGACGAAGAAGTCCCAGAAAATAATCTTATGGAATTTTCGTTAGATTCTTAGGATGACGATCAAGATGCTGAATTCAAAGTGCAGTAGTTCATGTTTAGAAAATACATCATTTCTCACCCCCGGATGCAATGCTTTAAAAAAATATTCAATCGAAACCTTACTCAAAATGCACAACGTGTAATGAATTTCTGTGTATTAATGAAAAAAAAGACTTTCTTTGAATATCATCAAATTAAGTTTATGTGTAAAAAAAGTAAATAAAATTTAAAAATTCAATAAAAATAAATATTTGTGCTGTAAAATATTAGTATTATCAGTGGTTATTTAGCATTTTTAAGAGTTAAAACTGAGTTAAAAAAGTCATTCGGTCCTTTTGTATTGTCAGAATATTTGAGACCTTTGTGTGCTGACGGTATTTTAAAGTACCAATTTAATTAATTAGCTCAAACAAATTAAATTTCCTAAAGTTGAGTATTTTATTTATGTATATCCCTTAATTTCCAATGCAGTGATCCAGAAAAAAATATTGCATGAAAAAATTTGCAGTAAATCATAATGCGGTAGATAAAGGGTTAAAACGGGAGAAAAAAAAATCTTTTAAAGTTTTGACCCAAGTCGCTAAAAATGAAACCAACGTCTGTATCTGTAATTCTTTAAATAAATAGTTTCAGTCAATTAATTTTAATTAAATCATCGTATTTTTACCCAAAACAATAGTGCATAGAAAATTTCAGCTCAAATGAGCGCTTTAAAATGTAAGAAAAAAAGCCTTTTCAAGTTTTGACACAAGTCGACAAAAATGATGCCAACGTAGCTGTCTTTGTAATTCTTGAAATCATTAGTTTTATTGATTATAATTAAATTACTGTATTGGCATCCAAAATAATCATGTATATAAAATTTCAGCTCAATTAAGCGCTTTAAAATATATTTTATTAATTATTGAAAATTCCACCAAGATAAATAAGTATATAGAGAGTGTGAGCCAATAGTAGGAATTGAAAAAATAATTGTTCCTGCAAATCAAGTTAAAAAATAGAATATAAACAAATAAAGATACGGGCATATATATATAAATCCTGCTCAAATGTTTTACTTATAAAACAAAGGAGCATAACTTTTGAAACATTTTTGTACATAATAACAAAAGTTAATTCTTTTCCTCTCACAACTAATTCTCTCCCCCCCCCTCAAACTCATAAGCAAAATAAGACTTGAACAAACAAACAAAATCTTAATCTTTTAAACCAACTTTTTTCCCCATCAAAGATAAAAATTATATTTTACAGCCATTACTTTACATATATATATATGATACTAGCCGTTACCCACCCGCTTCACTGGGTATTTCACGATGTTGTATATATGTGTACTGTTTACATATATATTAATTATTGATATCTAGCATTAAGAATTCGATTGTATTGAAAAATATATTTATAGCTGTTACACTCTCGCCCCTTGATATAAAAAGAACATAAATTATAATATCTGATTTCTATTTATATCTAAAATATAGAAGTAGAAAGATTTTTTTCGCTCACAACCTAATAATCAAGTGGATTCCCACCAAAGCAACTTTCAGTAGATCTCTACTCCATAAAATAAACATGCGTGCTAAATTTCAAGTGTAAATCTAACAGAGCAAAAACGGAATTTTTATCATTAATACCTCGTTGAGAGCACTCTTAGCGGATTCCAATTCAATAAAAAAAGCATGCAAACCAAATTTTATTATTGTAGTCTTAGCAGTTCGAAAAAGGGAATTTTGTCTATCAATACAACCCAATGACTCTTTCCGCTTCCCCCTAGAGTTGATTTCTGTAAAATCCATTCTTAGTGGAACACTATTCAACTAAAGAAAAGTGCTGAACAAATTTCAAGTAAATGAGTTAAATTCAAAAACAGAAATTTTTCAATAACACGCCTTAATCTCTTGCAACCCCACTCCTTTGGGGGTCCGTTTCCGCAAAAATCTTTGTAAAAGGAACTTTATTCCATGAACGGAACATACCTTCTAATTTTCAAGCAGGTGTTTCTATTAGTTGAAAAGCGGAAATATTTATCTATTACGCCCCTTAATCCCCCTCAGTGACCCTTGGAGATCAATTTTTCTCAAAAGTATTTTGTAGCGGATTTCTACACCATGAAAGGAATTCGCTTACCAAATTTTAAGACTGTACGTCGAATAGTTTAAAAATGGAAATAATTATCTATAACGCCCCTTAAGCCCCCGCAACGCCACTTAGGGAACGATTATCATAAAACCCATCTTATAGCGGATCTCTACTTAATGAATGGAATCAGCTTACTCAATTTCAAGATTTTACGTCTAATAGTTTAAAAAAGGAGTTAATTGCCTATAACGCCACTTAATTCTCTACAACGCCACTTGGGAGTCGATTTTCACAAAACCCATTCTGTAGGGGATCTGTACTCTATGAAAGGAATCCGCTTACCAAATTTCAAGACTGTACGTCTAAATGGAAATAATTATGTATAACGCCACTTAAGCGCCCTCAACGCCCCTTGTAGGTCGATTTTTGTAAAAATCATTATGTAGAGAATCTCTACTTAATGAAAGAAATCTGTGTACCAAGTTTCACGACTGTACATCTAATAGTTTAGTAATGGAAATAATTATCTATAACGCCCCCTTTGGGGGTTCGAACTTTGCAAAATCCGTTCTTAGCTGACGTCTACTCCATGAAGGGAGCCTACCTACCAAATTTCAAGTCCGTAGGTTTAATAGTTCCGGAGATATCGTGATTAGTCAGTGAGTCAGTCATTGAGTGAGTCGCTTTTTTCTCCTTTATATACGTATATAGATTTCAAAAGTAGTAAATCTATTTTTCCTGAGATTAAGTTATTTACAACTACTTCACTTTGAAAGGATAAATGTTTCATTGTACACATTTAGGGTCTTACTATTAATAGATCCATTGAAAAATATTGTGTTTGTAGCATATCAAATTTACTCTTGTAGTTTTTAACATTATCTTAAACACAAAATTTTTGATGTATGGTAGCAATGAAAAATTTACTTTTAATTATAAACAAAACAAATAAAAGAATTAAAAATTTTAGCTTACAAATAGCGAATGGAGTAGAAGTATGTTTATATCTAAAATATTCTCCTTGAGATGTATCTTCAACACATTTAAGAAATAATTCTTCAACATTTTTTACCTGCAAATTCACTTAGTTGTTCGTCATAATTGCTGTAATTCTTCAATTAAAATCACAGTTTAAGGAAAGAATTGTGAATTGACTCAACACACACACACAGTAAACACACGCAGTGGACTGTAATATTTTTAATCTCTCTCTCTACTCCGTACACAACCTCTCGGAGTGAGTGTTACACTTACACTGACGTTTTTCTTTACAAGCCGCTAGAGGGCGCTGTTAAATAACAGAACTAACATACCGCCCCACATTGCACTGGTTTAACCATGCAATCATTGTTACTAAATTAACATTCATATTGGTTACATTTGGAACACTTTACACACATTCAACACTTGACAATTCTCAAGAAATACAATTACATAAATCATTATATAAATTCAAGATTTCACAAATAACAATATTTTTTTTTATACAAATACAAAATCACTTTACTAACAATGAGTAAATTTACACACCACCAATGGTACACTAAATGAAAAATTCAAATTATATTTAAGGATCTTCCATTGGTAAAACACAAATTTTTGATATGGCTCTTTTACATGTACTATACTGAGTTTTAATTTTCACTACACGCACTTTTTTATCTTCGCCATAATACAATTCTACGATTCTACCTAATGCCCATTTATATGTTGGTAAATTTTCTTCAATTATTAAAACCAAGTCTCCAATTTTAACGTTATTCTTCTCAAACATCCATTTTCCTCTCTGTTGTAATTGATTCAAGTAATTACGACTCCAAAATTTCCACATTAATTGAACTATCTTAGTTATTTTTTGCCACTTTTGAGATTACTCTTTTTTACATTTTGTCAAATTAGGCTCTTCTAGCGAATTTAAAGACCTATTAATTAAAAATGAGCTGGTGTAAGCACTTGAAAATCATCATCATTGTTTGATAGGGGGCAAAGCGGTCGAGAATTTAAAATTCCCTCAATTTGTACAGTGACCGTAAGTAGTTCCTCGTACGTTAAATTAATTCCATTCACAACTCTTTTAAGTGATATTTACATGACTTTATGGCCGCTTCCCAAAGACCTCCAAAATTAAGGACCTCGCAGGAATAAATTTCCACTCTATTCCTTCTGCTGCTAAGTAATTAGCTAATTTTTCGTCTGGTTTTCTGACTATTTCAAGGAGTTTTTTTAATTTCATTGCTAGCTCCGACGAAATTTTTACCATTGTCCGAAAACAGTTTTGCACATTTGCCTCTTCGAGCCATAAACCTTTTCAACGCGGCAATGAATGCTTGCGATGTTAAATCTGATACTAACTCAATATGTACCGCTTTAAACACAAAACACACAAAAATACAAATATACACTTTAAACAAATTTCCTTTTACGTTGTCCTTTATTTTTAATGAAAAAAAGGACCACAGAAATCTACTCCTGAACAATTAAATGGATAATCAGTAATAAGTCTCTCTTTGGCAAATTACCCATAATTTGAGTTGACACAATTGGTTTCGCTTTAAAACATACAATACATTTATATACAATTTTTTTTCTGCACATTGACCTACCATTCAACGGCAAAATTTTTCCCGAATATGATTCAGTAAAGATACAGTTGCCACATGTAAATATTTCTTATGAAAATATTCTATTATTATTAAAGTTAATCTATTATTTTTTGGTAAAATTATCTGGTGCTTTTTATCGAAACTTAACTCTAAGTTACACAATCGTCCTCCTACTCTTAAGACACCGTTGTCATCTAAAAAGGGATTCAATGTCTTTAACTTACTGTTTGGTAGCACACTTCCCTTACTTTTAAGATGGTTAATATCACTGGAAAATTCTTGCTCTTGCACCTTTTTTATAAGATATGTTTCAGCTTTCAAAATTCTTTTTGTTGTGAGTGGACCAACCACTTTATTTATTCCCTTTAAATTTTCCACGAACCTAAAAATAAAACTTAATACACGTAAAATAGTTATATAATTATTGCTTAGATTAAGAAGGTCGTTTAAAAAATCATTAACATGAATATTAAGCACCGATTGAAAGTTTTCAATTTGTTCATTAACACAGTTTTTCAGTTCTGAATTATATTCATCTAGCTTCTCTCTACAGTTTATAGTTCGATTTGGATAGTCATCACCTGAAAGAAATGTTGGTCCATTAAACCATAAGTTTTGTTGCAAAAGTTTCTCAGGATCGACTCCTCGGGAGACTAAGTCTGCGGGATTTTGATCAGATGGTACGTGTCTCCATAACTGATTAGGATAGAGTTCTTGTATCTTGGCAACCCTATTTTGAACAAAGGTCTTTAAGTCCATCGGTTCCTTTCGAATCCAAGACGATCATCGAATCCAAAAGATATACTTCAGCAGTTTCTAGTTGTAAAGCAGCTACAACTCTTTTCACCAGTTTTGCCAATAGCACTGCAGCACACAATTCAAGTCTGGGAATTGTCAGGCTTTTAATAGGCGCTACTCTCGATTTGCTTGTGATTAACCGAACTAAAGTTTCACTCTTCAAATTTTTAGATTTGCAGTAAACTGCTGCACCATAGCACCGCTCTGAGGCATCAGCAAAGCCATGGATCTCAGTAACTTCTGAAAAGTGACAAGAATACGCCTTGGTATCTCTATATTGTTGATATTCTCTAAAGATACTAGGAATTGTTGCCATTCTCGATATTCTTCAGCTGGCAGAAGGTCATTCCATTCCAATTTGCTTCTCCACAAACGCTGGAGGAAAATCTTTGCTTTGGAAATTACTGGTGCCATCAGTCCAACAGGATCAAAGATCTTGGCAATAGTAGACAAGACGTCTCTTTTAGTATAAGAACTGTCCAAACAGACTTTCACTTTAATCAAAAGGCAATCTAGGTTCGGTTTCCACGACACTCCTAACGTTTTCGTCTCTGTTAAAGTTGCAAAATTGTAATTCTGTTCGGGATCCGGTGACAATTTCTCGTGATTGGCGCAAAGTTTATGCAACTCCATTCCAGCACTTTTCAAAATTCCTTTTAATTGTTGTCTGAGAACAATTGCCTCCTCTAACGTTGCAGCACCACAAAGGACATCGTCCATATACAAGTTGTTCCGTAAAATGGAAGCTGCTATAGGGAAGTTAGCCTCTTCATCCATCGACAATTGGGTTAAAGTTCTCTGTGCTAAGTAGGGAGCACTTACAGTGCCATAGGTAACAGTCGAAAGTTCGTAAATTTTGGGTGATCCATGTTCACTTTCACACCAAACGATTCTCTGCAGATTACGCTGTTTAGGGTTAATTAATATAGTTCGATACATCATTTTAATGTCTGCTGTAAATGCATACGTGTAAGTTCTGAACCTGAGCATTTGCGCATATAAGTCCTCTTGTATCACTCCTCCATTATATTGAATGTCATTTAAAGATATTCCATTATCAGTTAACGAAGAACAGTTAAAGACAACTCTAAGTTTTGTTGTGGACTTTTCTGGACGATAAATTCCATGATGGGTAGCGTAATATGTTATATCTGGATCAGTTTCGTTAGTCACTTCCTTCATGTGACCCAGTCTTTCATAATCTCTTAAAATTCACGATATAAATTTAAATAATTTTTATCTCTAGCTAAGCGATTCCACAGCGATCCAAGTCGTTTGAGGGCTATGTCTTTCGAATTACCCAAACACGAGGGTTCCTTTTTTAAGGGCATAGATACTACATATTTACCTTCTTTAGTTCTAAAATGAGTATTCGCGTAATGTTCCTCACAAATTAGCCTTTCTTTATTTTTAACTATCGGTTCCTCAATCTCCTCTCTAATTTCCAAAATTTTTCTAAATTTTTATTCAAATCCTCATCACGAATCAAACCGCAGTGAACCTTAGTTTCATTTATTGAATCTAAATTACCCGTTACTATATAACCAAATACGCTGTTGACTAACAGTAATTGCGAATCTTTTATTTTAATTCTTTCCGGTTTCAATAACTCATAAAATATATTTGCACCTAATAATAAATCAATTTTGCCGGGAACATTAAATTTAGAATCCGCTAATTCCACAAAATTATAAAAATCAGAATTTATTTCTAACGCTTTCTGCGGAATAAAATCAGTGATTTTTTTAACTACGAGCATATCCAATTCCCTTTCGAAAGATTTATTTTGATTAGAAATCGCCACTTTAACACACCCATTTACTACCATAGAAGCATCATTTAAACACGAGATTAATGTATTTATTCTTTCGGTCTTAAGTCGTAATTTATTCGCGCACTCATTTGAAATTAGACAAGTTTCACTTCCCGAGTCTAACAAGGCTCTAAATGTCTGCCATTCTGAATATTTATCTTTCACTAGAATTAAAGCAGTACTCAAAAGGCATTTGTTTTTAAAACACGCCGTTGCCACGATCTGTGTTTCGTCTTCTTTCGAACGAAAGAACTCAAGGCGAATCGGGGTTCCTGGTTAACGTCTGTCATCGTCTCAAGGGGGAAGAAGGAATTCCCTTTCCTTTCTCTGGGGTAATGTAATAGTTTGTTATGCGGTTTCGAGCAGAAACAATTTTTTGATCTACATCTACTAACGCTGCATTGAGGTGAAAAACATTTAAAACAAAGTCTATTATTTTTAACAAATTCTACTCTTTCGTTTACAGAAAACATTTTAAATTGTGGGCAAAATTGTAAAGCATGAACTACATTATTTTTACACAATACACATTTATCATTTTTTAACTCGGAAAAAAATACATTCGATGCATCTCGCGGTATTTTAGCATTAAATTTGTTTTGTTTATTATAATTAAAACGCTTGGAATTTTCACAAAAGGGCTTAGAAAATATCTCATTTTTAATTTTGCCTTTCGATGACAAATATATATCACACTCACGCCCTAACTCTTGTGGTTTAAAATATTTCTCTCCCTGTTTTATATTCATGTAAGACATTAATTCTCTGTCGAGTGTGTTCATTATTTTATCCGATACAATTAACTCACACAATGATTTAAAATCATTCACATTGCGCAGCTGACAATAATACTCAAATGTCGCGCATAATCGTGATGCAAATTGCACATAACTCTCTGAACTTAATTTTTGCGCTTTCTGAAATCTATTATAGCATTCTTGTGGTGTGGGAGAAAATTCTTTTAATACTAAATCTTTAAGCTTACTATAATTATTTAACTCTTCTTCGGAAACATGAACAAGTAAATTATTAACTCTCTCACCTAGAATATTTAAAAGAATTTCGCATTTAAATCGCATTTTTCAAGCGACTGGAAAAATAAATTATATGACTCCACTCTTGAAGGTACGGGTATTGTTAAAGTTTTCACGGACTTTAACAAAGTCTCAACATTATTATTGTCGGCAGTTTCAAAAACACTCGGATTTCGAATATCGGAATTTTGAGGTAAATTCTTCTGGATATTTGCAAGCTCTAATTGTTTTTGCAATTGCGCTAATTTAATTCGTTCAAATTCTAACTTAATTTCACTATCCAATCTCTTATTTTTAATTTCCGCCAAAGCATAATCGATTGCAGATTGAACTAACTCTTTATCATTTTTGTAAACGTCACTATTTACAATTAAGTTTTTTAAGCCAGCGATTTTTGCTCCTTCTGGTACAGTTAAATTTAACTCTTCCGCAACGATTTTTAACTCATCTTTCCCTAATTTATTTAAAGACATATTTATGAATTAAGGACACTAATAGAAGGATCAATTAATTGCACCTACCTCCTCAGATCGCTGTTTCACGCTGCTCGCTACTCTATTCACACTTTGGCAATCACTTTTATATTTTTTTTTCACTGTGAATTTTGATAATCCACGGTTTCACAAATTCTCATATCCATAAGGTCGTTTTCCTCCGGTGAGGTGGACCATGAATTGCCTCAACACACACACACAGTAAACACACGCAGTGGACTGTAATATTTTTAATCTCTCTCTCTACTCCGTACACAACCTCTCGGAGTGAGTGTTACACTTACACTGACGTTTTTCTTTACAAGCCGCTAGAGGGCGCTGTTAAATAACAGAACTAACAAATTGATTAACAATTTAATTTTTCGCTTGTCATCCAACATTAGTTTTTTTATCCAAAACATCCTAGTGAATGAAAGCAGAAAATTTGGAATAATATTAATTAGCGGAAGCAACAGACAGTGATGTAGTTAAGGGGGACAATTTGAGTAAATATTAAGAATGCTTGATTATTTGAGAGAGGGAGATATTAGTGAAGTTACTAACGATAGTTTTAATATTCATATGTATGTATATTTATCCATTACTTTTCATTTTATATTGGATTTCATTTATTTATGCAATTATTTTCAGAACACTTGAGGATTTCAATTTACAATCAGTATTCAATAATACAAATAATAACTTATAAGCTAAACTCAGAGGTGCAACAGCCCATGAGGGACAAGGCCTACAGTGCCGATCTCAGTACACTGACCATTGGATACTGAGGTGCATAAGCAGATGTTCCGATCATGTGGTCAGTCTGAAGCAAAACCCCCAGTGTTTAGTCCCCAAGCAAACTTGGTACTCATTTATCAAACCACTGAAGGAATGAAAAGCTGAGTCGATCTTGCCCAAATAGAGGCTAGAGTCCCGCAACTTTGGTGTGGAAGCACGATATACTACCACCCGGCCACTGAGCATATAATAATTTATATCATAGATATACTATTTAACTTGCTCTTATCAACCAAACATACTTTTTAAATACAGTGATTTTTTTTATAAGGTTAGATTAATTGACTCTACTGTACTGCATGTTTGGAACAAACTATGTCAATATCAGTGTTAATGTTGAAAAAGTATGTGTGTTCCCAGTTGGTTTAGATAAGTGATTCACAAAGTGGTATATATAGATTCCCAGGGGTCTACAGCGACCTGCAAGGGGTCCATGCCAGTGAAAAAATAATTTGTGAGTCCATGAGATGTAAATGAGGGTGTATGATAGTGGCTCTCATTAAACTAGGTTGTGACTTTAATCTTTAAAAAAATTTTATCTAGTGAAAAAACCCAAAATTTACCAATTTAACTGATTTATTTACTACATTTAGTGAGGTTAATTTTTGGTTACTAGGTAACAGCACATATTTTATCAAGACAAGAACTATTTCACAGCATTTCTTTCCAAAATTAAGCTAAAGAAGTATAAGATTGGACGTTGAGAATTTTCTCAATTTGCCACAGACTATCTCTGTCAGGACATTTTAACCTATGTTCAACATTTAAATGCCCTTTACTCAGATTTTGAAACAAGGTTTGAGATTGCTTTTTTTTATACTAATACCACAGTAGACAATGAATTCATATAGTCACATTGAAAAAAAAATGTGGCATATTACAATAGAAACTGATCAGAATAGTTTCATCTTAAAGTAAATGAATGTCAGCAATTTCGGTTCTAAAAAAAATCTTTTATTTGTTGCAAAATATTGAGCGTTTTTATTTGCTCTTCCTAGTTAGAGGAAGCTTCAGTGAGTTTGTCAATCTCAATAACGAAAAAAGAAAGGGGGGGGGGAACTGGACACATACTAACGAAGTAGATTTGGGGTTACAACCTGAATAGATTGTTATTAAATGTTAAAAACATGTTATTGAAGTACCAAATTCATCCCTATCATCAAAAGCATTTGTTTGTTGTTGATTTATTTTATGTATTAATTTAATTTAAATTTAATTCATTAACATGTGCTTCTTAAGTCTTAAGCACTATACTTCACTACAATTAGAAATTTAATTCTTTTAAAGTAAGTAATAGTATCAGAGCTGTCAAAAAGACATTCAAGTTGATAAATTTGAAAAATTCAATATTAGGTAAGCAGGGGGTCTACTTGAAACCGAAAAACATGGCAAGTGGGTCTATGAGACAAAGCAGTTTGGGAATCTCTGGTTTAGATTGTATTCAAATAATTGAATAAAATACTCTAAAATATTTTAACTCACTTATAAAATTATATTGAAAATGCTTTAGAGTTTTTTAAAAAAAATTACTGACTCTAAATTGTTTTTCCAATTGCAATACAAGAGAAATATGAAAAATATTAATAAATTTTAAAAAAAAAACCTTTTTAATTTGTAAAATACTTTCTGAACTAAAGATCTAAATTTTATTGACTCGATTTATTAAATTTTAATGTATAAACCATATAAAATGTAAGAAGTAAAAATAGTAAGCATATTAAAATATTTTAGAATTTTTTTTTCAAATGCTAATGAAGGAATTCATAAAATTTTTAAGAGAACTCTTCTTGTGGTTATTTAACATGAAGCACATAAATAAGCAATTCTCATGAACTTTGATAAATAAATAGATTAATACATAAAAATATTACAAAAGGAAAAAACTGAAGGCATTTTTATTAATTTTATATTTTGCTAAAACTGCATTGCTAAATATATTTTTTTAAAGATCTTTTTCGGCCGTTTTGAAAGAAATAAGATATAGGAAGGACTTGTAGAAAAAGTAAAAATATTAAGCCCCCTTATTTATTAATATATAGGGGGAGGGGTAAAAAAATTAAAACTTGAGTATCAAGAGCAAGCAACATATAATCAAACAAAAAAAAATAAAAAACAAATCTTTCAGAGCATATTAAATTATTATCAAAAAATTATTTAAAAATCTTTTCGTGAATTAAATAACAAAGAAAAGTTGAGGGAAAACTTGTTTTAATCTTTAAATTGAATGACTTAGAATTCATTAATTTTAAAACAATGCATAAACAAATAAATTTTTTTTAATAATATTGCTACAAAAATCTTATAACTATTGAACATCTGTGTACCAATAGACAAGTAAATATTCAACTAAGCTATATTGTGGTTAATCAATTTATAATTGCTTCTCTGAGAATTAATTAGTTATATTGATATAACACTCTGTTAAGAATTTTTGTATATTTTCTTTCTTAAAAGAATAAAAACATTGATAAATGTCATTTTTTTATTGCCTCGATAATTCATTCTGTTTTGATGCATTAGATTTCATAATAATTATTGAATCTTAAGAATAAGTTTAGATTTTTACACACCAAGCATTTTTCAAGGATTAAAATTATATGATAATGTTCATCTTTGATCTAATTGTTCCTATGTATGCTGAAAATTATGACAATCGATTAACAATGACAGTTAAATGTGATAAATGGCAGGAATGTGGCGTTAACTTAATACTTTATCTCAAAATCATAAATAAATGTCACTTGTTAAACAGTATCACATTGTAGATTCAACATGTTTTTACAACTGTGGTAGCCGAGTGATCACAATTAAAGGATTCCATCATCTAGCAGGGCTCTAATACATGTTAACTTTCTAATGGCTTAAAGTACTTTCATTGCCGTCATAACATAATCGACTGGGGGTTCCAAGTCGGATATCATCCTCGTTACTTGATTGCTATTCAAATAATGAGGTCCGTCTCATTGCGATATCCCTCATGTTTCCTCTGAATGAGACATTAATAAACTATCGAATTATTTGTATGTTCTTATAAATAAATCCTTTAAATACACAAGTTAATAAATGTAAAATTAAAATTTTTTCCAACTGTAATGTACTGCTTTCGTTAGCATAAAACATCAAATCCTTTGAATTTTTAGAAAAATTCTTGATTAGTAAAACGCAAACAATTAGTTGACATAAGATAAAATTATGACTACACATATCTTTAAGTCAGCAAGGAGCAAATCATTCATGTATCTTGGTAAACTTATTTATATAAGGAAAAAACTATTCTTATTCGTATTTAATTGTTCTTTTATGACAATTATTCAATTGTTCTTTTATGACAATTATCTTTTATGACAATTGTTCTTTTATGACAATTACTTTTATTCAATTACAACACATTTATTTCTTACTTTTTCATCTTTCATATAAAAAGATTATTTTATTAGTTTTATGGATAGAAGTTAAACTTGTTAGCTTCTTATTTTTAAGTTACAATAAATTATAATTCTTTTGATATATCAGTTAGTATAACATTGCCGAAATTCTAAGATAAATGCTCTGATCTCTGTGTGATAAAAATAAATAAACTTCAAAAATATTTTAAGAAATATAATGCATGCGTCATTCTAATTCTAAACACAATCTTCCCTTTTAGGACGTATGGTAATACAATAGTTTCCAAATGTGCAGCTCAGAAAAAAAATTAGCCCCAGTCCAAAAATAAATCGAAAAATTCACAATAATCGAATATTCTTTATTAACCTTCTGACTGGATGACCCGCTAATTGAATTTCACTTCGAAAGCGATCTCATTTTTTTAAGCTAGCTATTCCGAAAATGCTCCGATAAATTTCGCGAACTGCTTCAAAAACGAATGGCTGTTTAGTGCTTTCCCTTGTTAACGCCGCAGGAGGTCCCGATTGGTTTTGCAGGGGAAGGTTTTATGGCTTTTCGGTCTCTGTGTTCTTTGAAACGGGAGGTTCCTCATTCACAGCTGTGGCCTAGGGCGAGGATTGTGAAATGGACATTTTCTACACTTCACGGCCAACAGAGAGTTCACCCAATTTATTGCAAATATATATTTAATATATTTGGAAAACTTGCTCAATTTCTGATCTAAAAACCAATTAGGTTTTAAGAAATTCTAATTTTCTGAGATTTGATTTTAAATTCGGTTTCATTTTAAAGCATTTTTGCATTCCTAGATTGAATTAATTAAAAATATTTTTTAACACAATCCAATATTTCGTGTGAAACGGCAATTAACTACAATTTTAGTTTCTAAAATCATTTCTGTTTGCTCATGTTTTTAAGTTTTTGAGTTTTCTCACATTTACTTAATTAAGATTGATTTAAAGACCAATATATTTTTTGACACATAGTTTATATAATTTAAAAGCTCTTTACTTTGTTTTCATTATTTTTTTTTCCTTTTGAAAAATGCCATGACCAAAATGTACGCAGGCTACTGTGATAAATAATACTTGAAAGGGATGGAATATGACTGAAAATGGTAAATCTAAAATTCAGCTTTTTCAGGTAATATTACAATTAGACTACAGAATACAAATGTTGCAGAATGAACTAAATATTTCCCTGATGTACCACAAACTACATTATAATAAATCTATTGTAGTTCTATATTGCAGTATTTGAAAGTCATGCTACAAAAACTTAAACTTGCTTAACTACCACGATGGGGAACTGAGAAAAAAATAGATATTGTTTACAAACTTGGTGATTTCTGGATTACGTTTGTATAATTACTAATTTCTATATAAATATTTTGCATTTAAAACTCTTGTGAATATATAAGGTTCTGATAAAAGTGAATAATTGATCAAATTAACAGTTGTTATCAATGTTATGTCTTAGAATATTTTGAATTAAAAAAGATATTTCAGTCATATTTATTTCAAGTAGAATTTTCATGTAGAGCATAAGTTGGATAGTAACAGATTGAAAAATTAAAGCTTTACAGGCAATGGAATTTTTTTTAATGCCTTTACAAATTTTAAATATATTTTTCTCAGATTTTTAATTTTGAAGATGAGAGTGTTTTCTAATCCCTAAGGCATTTTTCCTGTTCAAGATAGAGTCTTGAAATATCTTGTAAATGTTCCCTTACATATGTTCTATAAAAGTTCATATGGATTTAGGTCTGAGAGCTCTAGTTATTTTTTAAAAATATCTTAATGTTAATATTTAAAAAAGTTGGGTTTTTTCCAGGTTTAGCCATAAAAATAATTATTAAAATTCAACAAAGAGATATATTTTAAATTTTATACTTTTTGTTTCCAATAATCTAAGAAATATTAATCACTTACAATAATTAAATATTTTTAATAATTTAACATTTTAGAAAAGTTTTAAAATTTCAAAACTATTCAATGCTTTAAAATTGTGAAATAATGGCTTGTCAAACTAACCTATTATTTTCAGAATCAATATAATAGTACAATTTGAATATAAAACAAAAAATTAATTTTACTGTGACAAACTGTTTACGACTTCTACTCATATTGTAAAAAGAATGAAAGATAAATATATAACATAGTGGCAGTCAAAAACACATTCATAATATGTTAAAATCCTGTCCCGATACAAATTTCAATGCATTTTCCAAACTGTAGCTAAAAACAATTATATGTTTATTAGGACATAAATTATTTATATTTAGATATATTTTTCCTTATTAAGTACATAATGAATAATGGCAAGATAATTTGTAAAATCCTGAAAGATTTTAATGAAGAAAAAAGCCAGACATAATTTTAGATAGTTAGAAATTTAATTATATAATACACAAATATGCATGTTTTAAAAGAAATAAGTTGGCTAAGAAAATGAAATTTACTAAAAATTTCCTGAATAAAGTAAATCAGATTTCATCCTCAAATACATATAATTGTAAGAAAAGCTTATATTCAATTTACAATTAGTTACAAAAACCTTTAAATAATAAAAAAAAATAATTTTAACTGGTATAAATTACAAAAAATATCAAAGAAGTATGAGAAAGACACATACATGTCGTTTACAGAAATGTCACAGTGTGATATTTTTCGAAACACGGCACTGCACACAGTCCAACATTACAGTCTTTACATTGAAAACGAGTTTTTGATGTTTAACGACTAAATCGTAAATATAAGAAACAACAGTCAAATATCTCGAGTGCAGACGGCGCTCGCTGATATTTGAGTGAGAAAATTGAAGCAGCATAAAATGCGACTTCGTTTGAATTATATCTAATGTGCATATTTGGAACTGTTTAGCGTACTCGAATTAACTCAAGTGCACACGTCAAGGGTTTATATTGCATTCTAAGTCAACACGGTGGCTACTGACGAGCGACTACGTAATTTTGAACCGCCGTTAAGTGACGAGGACGATACCTGAGCTGATAACTTCCCTTCCAAACTTCCACATCACACCAACGTGAGGACTTTTGACGTCGACGTGTTTAACGTGCATCAGCTCCTCTTCAACGCTAAACTTTTGTGGTACCAGGGCTCGAACACTGGACACGAGTTCTTAACCATGACCATCAGGCTACCGTGGCCGCAAAAGAAAATAGCAAGTTTGAAAGAAATGTAATGGAGAAGTATATTTGAAGAAATAACTTCAAAACTTAACGAAAAACCAAAATATCAAAATTTATTTTAGGAATAATAGTGAATATAACTTCGTACACCTGAAACAACTTTACGCAGTGTATTTTGAAAGTGAACGTTTCCCCTTTTAGAGAAACTTACTATAATTATGTCAAATTCCTTTCATTTTGCTCTAAGAGGATCCCCGAAACAACGTAATTTATTTGAAACACAAAATTACTTATGGTTGAATCTAATACAATTCCCTACAAAATGAATGAAAACCCTTTTTTATCATATAAATTGTGTTTGAATAGGAGATGGTTAGTTAATAAGAACATTTAAAACGTGTCGGCAATCTATGGACCTGTGGCACGTGGTACAATTCTTAGTGGCACTCAGCACTACTCTACAAATTTGTCAATTCTTGAGTGGATGGAAGTTGATAATAGACCTTATTTGACAAACATCTTCTGAGTTATGGACATTTATGGAACTACAAAATAATCTGAAAGATAATTCTAAGGATAAATTTACAGCTATTTTGTAAATAATTGAGTGTTATTGCTAGGGGGTTTAATTGTTGAAAAAAGAAAATTGCATGTACTCTGCTTTCCATTTATGTGATTCGGCATATCAAAGTAAAAAATCTTTCCTAATATGAAAAATATTTCAAAGAAATTGTTTAACAACTGAATGCTCAGAATCGTGTCATGCATTATACCCCTGGTTTTGCGATATGAAAGAAGAGTCGTGAAAGAGTTAATTCACATTACAATTTTTATTTAACTATAATGAAGGGAATCATTTATATTTCACTTTGTCTATTTCTTATTTAAGTAAATATGTTGGAAACATACATTTTTAATTTTTTTTTTATCTTTGTTGAAGAAATAGTAACATTTTATATTGTTTATTTTTATGTTAATAAATGTATTTTATTGATCCATAATTAATATAAAATAAAACTGTAAATCTAAATTATTTACCTCTATTCTTTAAATCTGCAAATATTACCGTAAGAATCGAAGGATTTCAAAAATTTCCTACTATGTGGCACGCTGAATGATACTGACAGATTGGTTTTGCACGTCTTAGCTACACAGTTGCCGCCCCTGATTTAAAATGTTGGGTAAGATAACCATTATATTTTTAAAATTTTATAAATATACAAAAGGAGAGTATTTTGTCAATACATATTTTAAAAGGAGTAAAGTTTACGAGAACGAAATATAAAATTGCGTTAAAATTCTTGGTACTCTATCAACCGTACTTTTATATATATATATATATATATATATAAATATCTATATATATAAAAATGTTGTGTTGGTTTGTGTATGCGCGCATAACTCAAAACGTTCTGCATGGATTAATCTGAAATATTGACACAATATTGCATTTGTCTCTGGTAAGGATCTTATGTACTTTTTATTTCGAAATTCTCTCTAAATGTTTTTAAATTTAATTTTTAAGTGATTTTTTGGTGTTATGACGTCATATGACGTCACGATTCGCTCTGAATGCGAAAATTTAAACTTTACGCTTAGATTTTTCGAAATTATTGTATAACTCTTCTATGGTTATGTTTATGCATTGTCACATTTATCTATTTATTGTCCTTTGATATGTAATTGGGATTATTTTTCGAATAAATCTTTTTTTAAAAATTATTCTTTCAAGAATTCAAATTTTGTTTTGTAGGTTTGGCAACAGTCGGATAGCATTATCGCGGGTTGTTTACAACTTTGATTAAATTCTACATCGTGTTTTTTCTGTAATTTTAAGCTAAATGTATTTCTCTTTATTAAGCGAAAATGAAACTAACATAATTGACTTCTGTACGCTACTTATTTGTCTACCAAATAGTTTCCGTCAACCATTTACCTGAAATAAACAGACGTAGCCAAATGCCGCGATATAACACACATTCAATGTTTGGAAACAATATTTTTTTCCCACTTGGAGATATTTTAATGTGACGAAATTAATCGACGGAGTTTTTAAAAGGAATGTTTTTTTCTTTTTTAGACAACTTTTTAAACTTTATTTGATTCTTACGTATTATCGCAACAATCGCCAACTTTAATGATAACTCGCAAAGTTGGCCATTCCATCTTCGCAGATGTTGTACGCTCGGAATTGGCAATCGTGCTTCGTTTTATACAATATCGCTAATAGGTTGCGATAATACGTAAGTACCTTTCATTTGATGTTAGTATTGAAATACAAATGTTAAAACTAAGATTTTCTGATTTTGAATCATCAAAATATTGCACCTTATTTTGTTTTTCATTGCTTTATAAGATTATTACCTTCTTAAACACATTCCATTAGTAATTTGTTAAAAAAAATACTGGAAGTTATTATGGTTTGTTTTTGTCAGGGATGTAGAGCTACCGCTGTATCAATGATGCAGGAGCCCCAACGAATGTTATTACAATTCCACTTACATGATGCTCATATCTGAAAAAGGGCCACAAAGGAATTCGGATACAAGGCCCACTGAGAGCTGTTTTGTAATTTCATATGTTTTTCTTTAAACCTTCACTTTAACTGCAGTCAAACGGCTTGAGTACATAAAATTGTATTGCAGAAACTCGAACTTAGGTCATCATACTGGCCAAGCAAACGCAGTGCGAGGGATAAATGCTGATTAAATTAGAGTAAGCATCAGTGAATGAGCAAAACAGACAGAGGGCTCAAATACATGTTGAGGATGCAGTTTGTCATAAGATAGTAATTATTTTTTCAAATTTTACTTTCGCATTGATAAAGATAGTTTAGCTCTTTTTATGTCAATTACTGTTCGTATTGTATATCATTTTTCAATTTATTTTTAAGCACAGAATATTTACTTTGGATAATTTTTATATATAAAATACTAAATTTAATTCTGTACACTATGTATGTGTTTACGAGTAGTATACCGATTAAAATCTTCCACCTACCGTAAAATCCGGTTTATAACGCGCACTTTGAACACAAAAAATAAGATCGAAATTTACAGGTGTGAGTTATACGCTGGGTATAAAAATGAGGGCTTTAAAAATTAAAAATAAATGAGCATAAAAAGTTAAACTTCTAAATATTTCGAAATACTATTTATTTAAAAGACATGACATTCTTATTGAACTTAAAAGGTGGTAGTTCTAAAAGTATACTATTTTTGCAATTGCTTAGATAAACACCTTGAATAAATCGCTTCTAAACATAACAGCATTGCATTTGTACATTTCAGGTTTCTTCGTAAAAAAGGGATGCACATTATATAGCGAATATACCTAAAATTTAAAAATTGAACCTTGAAAGTATGGGTGTGCGTTATATGCCGGACTTTACGCTATTTTATCTTTCTCCATTGAATCTAAATTAATGTATAATTTTTTATGGTACTTATATTTTTTCTTTAGTCGGCCATTTACCTAAAATCAAAAGACATCGCCAAATACTGCAATATGCATTCAATAAAGGAAGAACATTCTATGCCTGTTTGTGCATAATAATAATACTTTTTTGCACTTGGTAGTGAATTTTTTCACGAAATAGTTATTGTAGTTTTTAATAGTTGGGGCAATAACATTAGACTCACGAAATATCTATTTTGTGTAATTTCAAAATTTTATTTGGTGTTACTGTGAAATATAAATGGAAAAATTAAGATTTTCTGATGTATATTTTGTGTTTGTTTTGATATTTATGTATTATCGCAACCATATTGGCAACATTAGCACTTAATTGCCAATTCACCGTGTATGATGCGAACAAAATCGGGGTTGATATAGTTGCAACAATACCTAAGAACCTTTGTTTGCAACTGTTTTTGGTGATTTTATCAAAATGATAATTTGTTGTTAATAATTGGTTTTTGATAGCTTTTTATCATTTAAGTTTGTTATAGCTAGCTAGCTGTACCCAATCATGTTTTCCTGTGGATCAGTCTGGTTAAAAAGAAAGAAAAGAGAAAGCACACATTTCTAATATCTTTAACTGTTTGCACTTGAGGTATGATTTTTTTTATTAAAAAATGTGGAAATATACATTAACAAAACTTTACTAAACAGATTTATTTCATTTGTAATTTATTAACAGAATACTCCCAAGTTATTATGGTTTTTTTTTGTCATGGTATGAATCTAAAATTATTTGCATTGTCTCCATAGAAGAGGTGCCAAGTTTGAAAAAAAATTAAATGACTCTTCTTGAGGTGAAAGGGTTAATTTTACAATGCTTATGAGTAGACTTTTTCTGTTGCTTCATTGTCTGTATATATACAGAAATTGTCTGCTGTGCCTGCTTTCGAGCAGTAGTTGCCATTTTTCAACACTTCATGAACCACTTAATGTATAACTTTATTATTAGCGTTTCACTAATAGGATTGACATCTATGTGGTGGGTGTACTATAGCTATATTTACGTCTTTATTTAATCTTCTATGCCCTGAAAATAAGAGGTAAAATCCTAGGAGAGCCCACACCCTTGGCGACAAACCAAAAAAGGCGCCAAGCCAGAACAAGATGGTGCCAAGCGAAAGCGACAATGGTGGCAAGGAAATATAACGGGATAAGGTGGATGTGCATAATGAAAATATATGTAAGCAATACAGAAATTAAACATTTGAGATAAAAAATATAAAAACAGCACTTACTTTCTTACTACTGATCTTTTCCGAGTGGAGGGGACAGCGTAACAACAGATTTTAAAAAAGTCTTAAAGGTCTCATCGCTAAGCGAATGATCGTGTGAACGCCGCCATATTTATTCTGCAAGGTAATGGTCGAACATACATTCGGCGTGGCTGGCACGATTTCAAGAAAGCGTTTTATTGCCGACCATGTTACATCATGCTGATCATTCCATTTAGGACATTCATAACTCAAAGCAATCAATCCTTCCTTCATACACCATTCAATCAATTCTTTCTTACCTTTTGCATTCAACAAAGTAAAAAATTCTAAAGTAGATTCCCTCACGCACGCAACCAGCCTGGAGACCAACAACAAAATGAAATTTGAAATGCGCGCCCACAAAATATGAAAATGCTAGAAATAGTTAGGGTTGTCGTATGTAGTGTTTAAAAGTAGGGTTACCAAGATGGCGCAATTATCGCCAACCAAAGTAATTCGCGCCTAGGGTGTGGACTCTTCGAGGAGTGAACCAAATAAGCTTCATGAAAAGCAACAAACTGAAGTGTTTTGCCTACAATTTTCCAAAATGGTCGAGGTTACCAAAAATCACTAACCTCAGGAATTACGTTTTTTTTTGTTTAGTTATTTCAGTAACTAAAAACTTTTAGTAAAGAATAATATGTTGTTTTGTTGTTCATCTTTTTTAAACTGAATCTTCATAAAAGTATAAATAATTTCCCAATTTTTCTGCATACCATCCAAAATTTTTCACGCATCACCACCCGTGACTGCTGCTCTGTAACACACATCAGTAATTATGTACTAGCATCAGCGTAACAAAATTGGTGCCATGTATATTGTACCTTAATATCTAAACAATAAAATTCTAACATTTTTTTATGAAAAAAAAAGAAATGGAGGGAAAATATTGCGATTTGCATGGCGGTAATTTGGCTGTTGTGATGCTAATATTTAAGTACACCAATAACAAATAATTGTCCATGTGAAAAGTTGTCTGTGTCTAGATATAAGCCACTCTGTTTTTAAGATAGGCCCTTAACTTTTTTTGTTGATAACAATTGCTAATACTAATCGAATTGTGAATTGCAAAAATACTCCCATCATTATCAACACTTTGTCGTAGTTTTCTGTTGCAAAATCCGTGTTTATATTGGAATTTTACTGGCGTATTCGATTAAAAATACCTTCAGCCTCTCATTGCGTTGAATTTCAGCTGTGTCAATTGATGCACGTTTAAAGTTAAATATTTCATTAGCATTTTTTATTTTTTTCTTTTCTTTTTTTTTCATGTTTTGACATTTTATATGTTTTTGTTTTAATTTTCTTTTTAAATTTTTAAAAAATTTTATATGCTTTGTTTGAATTTTTTTTCTTTTTAAGTGCTTCACTAGGTAAAAATAATGCCTTGCGGGAAATCAAATTTAGGTTGTCATACTTTTAAGGCAAAAGTACTACAAGGAGTGTAATTGCACATCAAACTGAGAAAGAATGGATATCAGCAAACGAGAAAAGCAGACAAAGAATGTCACAAACACAGGCTGAGGGCGCAGCAAAGCAACATGCAGCCAGACTTGAGGAAACTCATTTGCGAGCACATCATTCGTGTTTTACAACATCAGAAAGATATTAACCAAAAACAGCACATCTGCGGCAAACATGACTTTGTGGTGAGCAATCACACAATAACAGTAGACTTGCATTCCGGTACAACCCACAGTGGAAGATTCTAGGTTCAGGCAGCATGTTCTCATTTACACAATGATGGAAGTGTATCCTTATTGCAATGTTCTGGAATTTAAGGGAGAAACCAAAGGAATGTTTTGTACCACTGAAAAAATTAAACTGCCTCAACTCAGAGAACAGAGCCATTACAAATTTTGCTTGCTAGATATACTGCGGAATCGAAACATTTCCTATATGACATCAGGAAATACAATTCATGTTTCCAAGTGACATTGTTTGGATAAATGTGCATTTGTGAACACACCTCTGATTTAATAAAAATATCCATAAGCATTGTAAAACTAACCCAATTCCCTCAATGAATCCAGAGTGGAGCCATTTAAAATTTATCTTCAAACTTGAGGTTGCCACTTTAAAGACAATGTAAATAAATTTAGTTTCATAACATGACACAAGGACAAAAATTAGCTGTAATAACTTCAAACATTTGGTTAACAAATTATAAATATCAGTTTAGGAAAGTTTTTTCGTATATATATTTATACATTTTTTTTATAAAAGATCATACGTGCAATGCAAATTATTTTACATACTGAAAATATGTCCTTTCTGTTAAACAAGACTGAGCCACAGCAACGCGTGGCAGGGTACAGCTAGTATATATATATAAGAAGTACGTCGATAGAGTACCGTAGTTACTGCCAACTCGTAACAATGAATTGGAAATTAAGTTCACAATTCATTGTTATTAAAATATATAAAATTTTACATGACTTATTTTTGTATTTGTTATTTTTATATTCCTTACTGAGAAAGCAACAAATGGGAGTTCATTACCTGCCAAAACTGCAGAGGCCTGGTTGTTTACTCCACAAGCTCCTACCTTATGCTTACTCTGCCCTACTAAGTAAAAATGCCGTCTTCTGCTCGTCAAGATCATGGAATTGCAGATATTGTTTTCCATATATTTTAAATATTAGTTTTCTAACTTCTACATCTGCCTTTTTTAATAGTCTACACTCCTGCAAAGAAGTCTGAATTCAAAACTATAAAAACTTATTATTCCCAACAATGTCATTTATACCTTTATTTTTTATAATCTATGAATGCGTTAAACTTTTAATTTGTTATCGCGACTATTTAATATTAAATGCGAAAAAAAAAAAAAACGAATAAGTTTCAGACTGAAACTTAAATTGAATTTTTCAAAAATTGTCATCGATATTCTCATAACTTTTACATATGACGAGGGCGACACCTGAGCTGGCACCCCCTCTCCTAACTACCACACCAACGAGAGGACATTTCAGCTCTCGATAGATTTAACGTGCATCACTGCCCTACACGGCGGGTCTTTTGTGGCACTGGGCTCGAACTCGAGACATGCCAACCATGATTCGATACCTTGACCACCTGATACCCCGGCCACAGGACCGTCGCCAAAAGCCCTCAAGAAGTTGAGTAGAGAAGAGAGAGAGTGCGACTTTAATATCCCCTCACTTAATTAAATTATATGAAATTTAAGGAATACTTGAGAAAAAATATTTAAAGTCGAATATATATATATATATATATATATATGTATGTATGTATATATATATATTAAAAATTAATCTAATGATAATTTTAAATATCCAAAGAATTATTAGTATTTATGGTAAATATATGTTTTTCAACTGAGTATGTGAGACACGCATAAATATCTTTTTCGAAATTCCAATGCAGAATTTTAGTGGAGCTAATACAAAAAATTCCTAGTTTTGCATGGTTAAGATTATAAAAATGTCCAAATTTTAATAACCTTTTCTTCAGTCAACCACTAATGGAACATGAATGATGAGGGATTATGCATAAATATATATTTTTTTAACTTCAATTTAAAAGGATCTTTATATTTATTTATATGCGCAAATGTTAACTCTAAATTTGTCCAGATGCTTTTAAATACTCTTTATTTGAAGATTCAAGTTAAAAATATAAACTTGAAATTAAAATTCTCTTTGAATGAAATTAATGTTCAGACATTCAAAATTCAAATATAATTTGTTATCTGAACAATACAAAACAAGGGATTCTATGTAAGATGCCCTGAATATCTGGCTTTAAAATTATGAAAAACTAAAAGATTTAAATAGGGTTTTTTTTTTAACAATACATATAAATTTTTTTTGCAAATAATGTAATACAGAAGCTTAAAAATTATTCATGTTTAGAAGTGTCCGAAATTTTAAAAGATTTTAAATTTTGAACCTTTTTTTTTTTTTTATTTTTTGACACATAACAAAATAATCATTTTTAAAAAAATCCCTGAAAGTATTGATTAAAATAAAAATGAAACAGTAAATTATCCTCAGTGTTTTAATATATAATTTGAATTTAAATACTACAGATATTTTTTAAAAACTTAGACATACATTATAAAAACTTAATTCCATTTGAGAATTTTAAGGTAAAGTAAAAAATTGAGAATTCTCAACTGGTTGACTTGCAATTTATTTCCGTACACTTTAGGGTTTAAAGAAATTCTTCCCAGATTTTACGATTCCTAAGAAACCGGTCTCCCCGTGACCATAAAATTTCCCCTCAATGCCCATTGTGTCTCCCCGACCGTCTCGAATTATCTTTCAAGATCGTAAACCTTTAAAGGGGGAAAAGAATTCGGAAAAATACCACCTTACCGGTTTTGAACACATTACTTGAAGGGGAAAAAACTGTTTGGTTCATTTTTGGTGAGTCCCCGGCCTTAAGAAAAATTCAGTGTGGTCCGTTTTCGAAGCCTCTCTAGTAGGGTGGAAAAAGCCGTGCTGTTCAGTTGGAGGGTTAACATAGCAATAAAAACCATTACATTGGAAAATCAATGTAAGATCAATCCCCTCTCCCAATAATTTACACTCAAAACGTGTAAAGGGCCTCCACAGGTATGTGCCGTATGCAAAATCTAAATAAGTTTTTGGAAATTATAATTTAATGGCTAATTTTTATTTTTGCTCAATAACGTATCATTTTATGTCATATTTTCGTAATAATTTTCGAGCAGTAGCTTTACAGGAGGAAACATACTTTAGGAAAGGAGAAAATTGATGGGCTTCGAGTGACACAACACCGATCAGCAGTGGCGCACACAAGGGGGGCCCGCCAAAGCCCTTGATATTTTTTCCGATTGATTATAATTATAAGTATATAGTACGTAAAATTTAATTAATTACTTGTTATTAATGATTAATTTTATTAATTAATGCTAATTATTTATTCAAAAATTAGTTTTTTACTGTGTTTTGTTCCCGAAAATCGACAAAATCAAAAGGAGCATGATACAAGAATGGTGAACTTTCGACCCCGGACCCCCCTTGAAAAATTCCTGTGTGCGCTACTGTAGATCAGTAAATACTTCTTAAGATGAATCCAAATTCCAATAATGACCATTTCTTCATCATACTTGCCTGTTATAAAAACAAACTATTCTTTATAACCAGTGGCGGCGTTAGGCGTCGGCGATCGCCTCGCGCTTAAATAGGACATCGCAAAGTTTTTAATTATTTAAAATTTAGTTATTCATTTTTATTTATTTTCATACAGTTACGCGAGTAAAAAGAGTGATTAGTACTTTACGGGCATTATCCAGAATCTTCTGACAACACTATGGAAATTAAACAACTTAGCGTGTGAGACGGGGAATCCCCGTGTCGTTTGCATTAATGTTAAATGAGCTATTGAAGAAATTATACACAGATTTAAACAAGCAAAATACTACGCCTTCTTGCTCGATTGTACCAGGGATGTCAGCCGCATTGAACAAATGTCAATAATATTAAGATTTTGCAATTCCTCAACTGGAGCAATAGAGGAACATTTTGTTGGGTTTATTGTCTTCGCAGAAACAACGGGAGAATATATAACAAATTCAATATTACAAGAACTGGAAAGAAATGTTCTAGGTATCGAAAACTGCCGAGGACAGGGATATGATAATGACGCCAATATGGTCGGTATTAATAAAGGTGTCAGAACAAGAATACTCAATATAAACCCAAGAACATTCTTTACGCCGTGCGGATGCCACAGTTAGAATTTGCTGTTGATTGATGCAACTAACTTTTCTGCAACAACCAAAACGTTTTTTGGCTTCATCAATAAAATCTATGTGCTGTTTTTAAAGTCAAGTAAGCGTTGGGATATTGTAAAATTGACATTAAAACCTCTGTCTGAAACACGGTGGGAAAGTAGAATCGGAGCAGTCAAAGCAATATTTTTGTAATTTGATGATGTTATCGAATGCGTGAATGAGCTGAAAAATAAAAGTGATGATTCTGAAACTCTAAGCGACTGTGACGCTGTTTTGAATGAAATGTTCAGTTTTGAGTTTATTGTTGCGATACACGTATGGAACGAGGTTTTACTACGTGTGAACAATATAAGCAAACTATGGCAATCGGTTCAAGTCGATTTGAAAGTCGCTATTGATACTTTACGGTCATTTTGCAGCTGGATTCAAGAATTCCGTAATACAGGACTTGACAATAGTGTTGCACAAGCTCGATTATTTGTAGAGAAAAGTACTTTCGAAATTGAGTCTCAATTTAAAGAAAAAAGAACAACCAGGAAAAAACGAATGTTTGGTTATGAACGTATTGATGAACCTATTAAATCTTTTGAAATGCAGTACAGAGTTAACTTTTTTAACACAATGATTGATGCTATTATAGTCGACACCGAATGTCGATTTAAAGCTCTCAATGAACAATTTCATTTATTTATGATATCAGTTATTTAAATTCTATATCAAAAGAAGACCTTCTCTAGTATTGTAATGATTTATTTACAATACTTCTCGGGAAGGCGAAAACAGCGACACACATACAGCCTTTCGAACTATATGAAGAACTTCAACTTTTAAAAACGAATTCACTAGACTATCAACGACGTGAAACAACTCATTCAGTACATTTTAGAAAATAATTTGGAAGAAATATATGCAAATGTTTATATAACAATTATAATCATGCACAGTTCCCGTCACAGTTCCCGTCAGTACAGCTTCGTCGTTGAAAGAGGCTTTTGGCGACGGACAAAACCATGGTCAAGTGACGTGGACGACAAAGCTGGCACCCCCTCTCCTTGATTAAGACCTACTTGAGAAGCACGATGAGTCAAGTGAGACTATCTGCGTTATCAGTTCTATCAATTGAAGCTAAAATAGTGGCTAGTGTTAGCTATGACATAATCCTGAAAAGTTCAGTGAGGCAAAAGCCGAAAAGTTCGTCTATTTTAATTTCTATTTGTGTAATTTTTGTCATCATTTGATCAGCAATAAATCTCGTTTACTCATACATTAGTTTAACTATAATTCGGCTTATGTAATTTAACGTTTTCTTGACTGGGAAACAAGGAGGCCTCGCGAACCCTAATTTCGCCGACGTCCACGCGTGGTCTAGCACCGCCACTGTCTATAGCAAACCACTGATGAAGGGATTCAAGTGGTACTCTATTTCAGGACTTTTGATTTAAACCCCGAATGAAGATTTATATGTGTGAGCATGTTAGAAGAGAAAACCTCTAAAATAATTGCAAAAATTGAGAATTATGTGAATAAATGTGTCGATGATAACTTGAACGAATAATATGGATGCAATGTGGAAGTTTGAACAGTGAGGTGTTTCTTATACAATAGCCACGAATCACTTTATTTATAGTATTTTACTAAAGATAGAGAAAATAAAAATTTAAGTATGAGTTTATTTATATAGTTAAGTTTATAATAGCTAAAACTTTTGCAGTAAATTTAATTCTAAAATTTAAAAGGAAACAGAGCATTAGACGAATTTTTTTTATAAATGTGAGTAAATGAGTTTTTCACACATACACAAAAAACAAATCACTAATTACAAAAATGAAATTAAGCTAATAATTTAAAATATCACTTACCTGTACAAATTCATTCTGATATAAGAACGAATTCATTTACCTTTAAAATGTACACAGTGGCGTAACGTGCACCCCCGCATCGCGGGGGGGGGCAGGGTTCTAAAGGGGCCCAAAGCCTGACTGACGCAAGTGCCTACCCTTTATAAAATTCAGCATGGGGGCCCCAAACCTGACTTTGCAGGAGGGCCCAAAAGTTCTCCGTTACACCACTGAATGTACATTAATATTACCAATAAATATATATTATAAAAAAAAACAAATTTTCTTTATTTATAAGTGACTTCTTTTTTCTTACATAAGGATAAAACTCGAAACATGTAATTCATTTTCAAAGTATTATTAATCACAGTAAATGGATTATTAAAAACTTATATAACAATTTTTTTTATTTGTAATTGAGTTCCTCATTTACTAAGCTCAAATATATATTTCTTCTACAAAATTAAATCCATTAAAAATACTTTGATTTACGTTAATGAAAAAAAAAAAGAACAGATTGCTATTTTTACAGTGAAAATTTCATACGCAAGGGAATTTAACTATTATACTCAAGACACGGAAGAAAAAACTGCCTGAAAAACAATCTCCCAAATAGGGACAAAACTTTTATGTTTCAATGAGCCACTAGGGCATAGAAAAATGCTATAACGCTAAAGCAGGCAACCCAGAATAATGACGTCATTGCACATCTACAAATGACAAGCAACCTCTTTTCCTTTGACCGTGCCGAAGAGGAATGTCCGAGATGTGAGGAACTCAAAAAGTGCACTTTATTTAACGTTACGCGAAATTTTAATGAGTTACAGTTACAATTAATATCTTTATGTGGAAGTTGGAGCAACAAAAATTCTGATTACGCAAAATGCTAAAGTTTTTAAACTGTAAGATTGCCTATTTCAAAATAGAAAAAAAACTTGCATTTGATGAGAATATTTTAAGAGATAGGGAAAAAAGAGATAGGCAAAACAATACAACAAGATATTTTTTAATGGCAACAGAAAAATGGTTATTTGATTTTGGTCTACTTTCTGAAGATCGCCAAATGAGTCAATCAGATTATAAAGCCAACGAGGATCATATTGGGAAAGAAGCTCTAGCGGCCTATTAGGATCAAATGTTTTGTTATAGAAATTAAATGCAGCTCGAAATAATTATCACATCAAGAATTAACACATCAAGAAATGGCTAATTTGAGGGAACCTATTAACAGCCTTAAAGTTCCGACTTTGATTGGTCAAGTTCTCACATTCTGAAATTTTAAGAGCGGGAATATCATTCAATCTTCCTTCTACTTGATTGATTGAATATTAACATCGCACTGTTCAGCTACACGAGGGCTTTTGGCGACGGACCACGTAATTTTGAACCATGTTCAAGTGACGTGGACGACACCTGAGCATGCACCCACCCTTTCCTAACTACCACACCACACCACGGGAGGACGTTTCAGCTCTCGACAGATTTAACGTGCATCGTTGCCCTACATGGCGGGTCTTTAGTGGTACTGGGCTCGAACTCGTGACAAGATAAGCCACGATCCGATACCTATACCACTCGGCTACCGTGGCCACATCTTCATTCTACTGTCCTACTCCAAGTTAGTCGACTCTTTTATTGAAATACTTAGGTTTTTGCACAGGGAACCAATTCCTTAAATATTAACCATACCATATAAATATTCAATACGCTGTATGAATATTAATGAAAAACCTAATTGTAATCCAACAGGCATGGGTCTTTGAAGACTCGTTCAATTTTGTCGTAGGTAATACAAGATTGTAAATGTAAGACACGAAAAATACATAGTTTTTTCACTTTACCATGTACAATTAAAAGTCCAGTTAGAAAGAAATACGACACTTTTGTGGTGGACCCCACTTATGAACGGAATTCCTATTAAGGACCGTATTATTTTCCTTTGAGAGTCCAACTAGAACTTTCTTGTGAGAAGGTGTTCAGAATAAGATAATTCCACACATAAGTTGTGGGGCAATCAATCTTTGAGCCTTTGTGGGTCAACGAGAGGGAAAAACTGGACAAGATTCTCAAGAAAAACCTCCTGATTCCGACATCAAATTCCGCCCAGTGATGATGATAAAACATCAATGACTGAATGATGATTTCGACTATGTTCCACAGAAAATATTCTACATCACCTGTCTTTCTATGAAAGCGTGACCCAGTACCACTAATAAGTAAAAAAAAATATTTTTTTTTGCGGTATTGCCGGCTATACCACGAATTTTGCTACCAAATGAAGGATGTGTATAAAGCGCATGCATTAACGGACTATGGACCAGCACACTGTATACTAACAGTCTATTTTTCTTAAGCTATGCTATGTTATCGAGAAATCGGGATTTATTTGTGATATTTAAATAACTATTTAAAATTCAGCATATTTATTTGACTTATTACAGGTTTTATTTTGAGAAATTCGTAAAAAAAATTTATTTGCTTGATTAATAGAACTATATGCAGCCAGCCGCTGCCCCTTGTTTTGGCGGCCGGCATGCAGTGTAAGCGTTGTGCACTTGCTGGGATCGGTCTTTCTAAAAGATTAATACATAGTGGAGTACACAAGGGAGTGATAAAGGATAAAATTTCCATAGACCAACAAATTTTTAATTTTATAATAGAGATTACCCATTGGTGCTTTCGTCTACGCGTTTTCTAAAATATAAAACGCCTACAACAGAGGTCTTTTTACGCCACTCGTAGTATATTCATCGGTAACTGTTGAACTCTATTGAACGTACTCTATACCCTATCCATAACTCAGATGAAACATTTGTTTTTAGTTTAATTATTTTTAAAAAAATAGTTAATTACTCATCGAGTCAAATATAGTAACTTAGTCAAATATAGTAGCGGAGAGAGCACTTTCCCTGCAATTCATTGCCACAGGAGAAAAATTTATATAATAAACTGAATTGAAGTAAGCGTGGACTTGCATGTCAATATTGAAAAAATTTCGTTTAAGGTCGGATCGGGAGCCCGATTTTCAATCCTATATCATCTAAAATTTAGTTATTATTGTTGCAGCGGTTTGTTATTTATATTAAATAATTATGCCTCCCAAATTTGATCCAAATGAAATTAAAACTGGTGAGTTTTTATATTTTATTCAGTGTAGCGTTGCATAAATGCCTAGTAAAAAAGCATACCTATTAGTATAATGTCCAAGAGTAATTTTTTCCGTTTTGCGTAAAAAAGGTAATACATTTCAGATAATTTGAGGTTATTATTGGCTTCATCATAAATATGAAGAGTGTTGTGATTTTGTACATAGTACACGTGTAAAATCGCAAATTTAACGATGCAACTTTATTTAATGACTTAACCCATTTTAATATTTTTAAGAAATTATAATTAGTGGTTTATGATCTTTGTATATATTGGATCAAAGGTGATGACCGTTAAGATTTCGTTATAATCTTTGATACAAAAGGATCATAGAAGTAGTTTCAGTTTGAATACAAATTGGAAATGATGTCTCGTATCTTGTTCAACTTGATACAATAACCAAAAAGATAATTATAAATAAAATACCATAACATATGGTACTTTCGTATTAACTTTCACAAGTTAAATTCTCCCCGGAAGCGAGAATTTTTCAGATATGTTTAGTGTTTTCATTTTTTAAACTAAACGAGCCAAATTTTTTTTTTTAGCACAGTTGATGTTTGAAAAATATTCTTACGGCTTGAATAAGTAATAGATCATGTATTCCAATATAGGAAGTAATTGATTTTGACAAAGAAATAAAAGTTTCTGTAAACTTAAATGAAGTAATGCCTTCTATGGAGAGGTAATGTTCGCCACATTTGTATATTTGTTAAGTGAGTTATGTGTATTAATCACACAGTAAGCCTACCTCGTATTTTAAGGTTAATTAATCCAAGTACTGCCTTGAGGTGTTTTTTTATGTAAAAAAGCTAGCACAAAATCTTTGTTTTAAACTGTTATTGTTGTAAAGGTTAGTGCAAGGAGGCCTACCCGCGGCCCGTCTTGAATAAGTTTGCGGTCCACGATATTCTTTACAAAATACAAGTATTTAATGCAGTATTTTTGTTTTGAGTGTGGTTGTTTTGTAACAAATATATCCCACAACTGTTTCTATTTTAT
The DNA here is from genome assembly GCA_019973935.1 of Trichonephila clavipes. Classification (NCBI taxonomy): domain Eukaryota; kingdom Metazoa; phylum Arthropoda; class Arachnida; order Araneae; family Nephilidae; genus Trichonephila; species Trichonephila clavipes. The sequence continues at coordinate 247,288 of BMAU01019306.1, read as the reverse complement.
TATGTTGCTTCTATTTTTATACATAGAAGAGATGGGTATTGCAATGCAGCTATCTGCAGCATTACACTTGATTCTTGTAACTTTATCGCCTTGCTGTTTGCTAGAGTTAGGCATATTTGATCATTGTATTATTATTAAATTATCTATGCTTTTATGCATGAAAAATAATGAAAACAATAATAATTCATTCAGTTTTAAATTTTCACTCCAATAAATGTTTGTAATGGAACCAAATCTAATATAAAGGTATATATTTCTAAATGCGGGCCTGCGGGGGTTATAATGTTTTTCCAAAGTGACCTATAAGGTCATTTGGGTTAGACACCCCTGGGCTCTCTCTCTAGTATAGAGTTCTTTTCTAATTCAACAATTTATACCCAAAATACATTCTAAGGTTTAAGTGTGGATTAGAGGGGCAGGTGGCCAAGGCAATTTTGTGGCAACTAGAATTGGTCTCCAAACTTTTGATATGTAATGGTAGTTGTTGAGAGATATTACAAAACTGGGTACTTACGTTTTATCACAATTGATAACTCATAATTTGCCAAGTTGACAATATCGATTTCCTATGAATTCCTAGGCGTTGAATTGGCAACCAGGTGCTTCTGACATTTCGTATAATGTTGCCAATAGGTTGCGATAATATGTTAGTACCCAAAACTGCAATATCAGTGGGGGTGAGCAACCAATATCAAGGAGAAATACAAATACTTTTAAAGGTGGCAATCATGGATTAGAATAAAGTTTTAGTTTGGTACATTCTTTAAAGGTAGAGAAAATAACAAATTAGAAAAAGGAAAGCTTTGCGTAATAGAGAAGTTCTTTGGAAGGAGAATAAATCCTTTAAATGACTCAGAGAAAAAGTAGGAACAAATCCTTCCTATAGCTGGGACTGCATTTATCTCTACTAGAGCTCTGTTAAGTTAATATTGAATTTATTTTCACTTTGCTTACCAAATTCTCTTCAAAATCTGAAGCATTCATATTCTGCTCTCCTCCAACTAGCTTTTTTTTTCATGCAAACCTTTTGATATGATACACATTCATTCCTTCTATTTAACCAAATGCATAACATTCTTTTGGACCATATAACAATCCTCTGTCCTTACACAACTGTCTTGTAGTATAAAACCTAAATTGTACTTCTCAGACATACTGTTCAAGATAATTCAAGGAAAGAAACAAAAGCAAGAAACTGAATGGAAAAAAAAATTTCAACGAAAAGTTTGCTAACTTATGAATCCATAAGTATTTAAATTATATGTTAAAAAAGAATGTTGAGTCCTAGGAAGACCCACTTCTGTCACCAAATTTTGGGTGATAAAGGTTACAATATGGTAACCTTTACCTAGTCCTATCTATCCTGCTTGGATTAAAAAAGCATTTAAATGGTTTTAAGAAAATTGTCTTTTATAAAAGTATACAAATTTTAAATAATGAATAGCAATCAAGTACAAAAAGCATGTGACCTTATTGATATAAGATGGCTTTTCAAAGTACAAGAGTTGTCAAATTTAGTAGTGTGCCGTAATGAAATAGTTCTCACTACACATGAAACCTAATTGAACATTGCCAAATCCTACTGTCCCTTTAATCTACTCTTCAGCAACATTCAAAAATTCAATTTCTGCTTTTTGATTTTTCATGTGAAACAAGTTTATAATTAATAATCTAATAATTTAAAAGCTAATTTTGTACTTGCATTAAAGTTAAATTATCAATGAATGTATCAGCAGGGGTAAAATTCTAATTTCAATTAGATGGCATTGCTGTTTTCAAAATTTTCAATTATTAGTAAATTCAATTGTTTTATTTCTGTTGCCTTTGAGAAATTTAACTAATAAGTATTTTCTTTAGTGTACCTCAGAGCTGTTGGTGGAGAAGTTGGTGCAACTTCATCTCTTGCCCCCAAAGTTGGACCTTTGGGTCTTGTAAGTATTCATTAAAGTACTATTGTTGATATTTTATGAATGATTTCAAATTAATAAAGTTAATGTACCATATTTTCCACTGTTGAATTTCAAAGCTAGTCTTTTTGATGTTTTTTTACAGAAGTCATTTAAAAACATGCACACAAAAAAAATCAGTAGGTTCAATTAGGATTTTCTTTACCCAAGATTTTTAGACGTTATAGAGTGGAGTGGTGCTATTATAATGCTCTTCCCCCTGAAAGTATTCTTAAGAGTTCAGGTGATTTATGCAGGTGGATAACATGTGCCAAATATCTCCTTGAAAATATCATTTTCAGAAAAATTGTAAGAGGTAATTAAATAGAAAGTTGAGAAAAGTTACTAGGGGGAGAAAAGGTGAGAGGTGAATGGGATTGTTTTGACAGAGACAGTTACATGAAAACAATTTTTTTATTGTCTTCATATGTGAGCCATCTTCCAACAAAAAAATATTCATACTACAATTCATCATTAATTGCGCAGTAAAAACATAGTTAAATACAGATTTATGTGACCAATGTTCAGCATATTACTAAGGTGACCAACCGTCCTCCTTTTATATAGATTCTGTCCTTTCTTGAAAAGTATTTTTAGTATTTTAAAACTTATCTGTTAATTTCTGTCTTCAGAGATGAACCAAACATGTTTCCAATATGTTGAAGACTGGTCTGAAACAAATATCATAGGAAATAACAGCTTTCAATTGTATTTTTTTACTTCATTGCAAGTTAATTGGGAAAGTATAGAAAATTGTGTTGAGTTTTTATCATAAGAAATGCCGGTTCACTCCTAGGAGAGCCCACACCCTTGGCGCGAATTACTTTGGTTGGCGATAATTGTGCCATCTTGGTCTACTTTTTTTAAACATTGCATGTGGCAACCCTAACTATTTCTAGCTCTTTCGTATATTGTGGGCGCTTATTTCGAATTTCATTTTGTTGTTGGGCTCTGGGCTGGCTGCGTGTGTGTGGGAATATACTTTAGAATTTTTTACTTTGTTGAATGCGAAAGGTAAGAAAGAATTGATTGAGAGAGAGAATGGTGTATGAAGGAAGGATTGATTGCTTCAAGTTATGAATGTCCTAAATGTAATGATCGGCATGATGTAACATGGTCGGCAATAAAACGCTTTCTTCGAAATTGTACCAGCCACGCCTAATGTATGTTTGACCATTACCTCGCAGAATAAATATGGCGGCGCTCACACGATCATTCGCTTAGCGATGAGACCTTTAAAGCTTTTTAAAGTCTTGTTACGCTGTACCCTCCACTGGGAAAAGATCAGCAATAAGAAAGTAAGTGCTGTTTTTATATTTTTTATCTTAAATGTTTAATTTCTGTATTGTTTACATATATTTTCATTACGCATCCACCTTTTCCCGCTATATTCCTTTGTCGGCTTCACTTGGCGCCATCTTGTTCTGGCTTGGCACTTTTTTCGGTTTGTCGCCAAGGGTGTGGGCTCTCCTAGGATTTTACCGAAATGCCTAACATTAAAATTGCTGACAATTGTCTGTTTCAATAAGAAAGAAGACTGAATGCATATAAAAATTCTAATAAAGGCAATTGGAAAATCAAATGCTGGAACCATTTCAAAAATGAACACATTCCATGTGAAAATTTAGTTATTCTTGTTGAACTTACATTGTGCTGCCCTGAAACTAATGCAGAAGTCGAAATAGTTCCTTCATTTGGTAATGATTTTTGTACAAGTGAGAAATGAAGATTGAATGTTAATATATTAGTTGCAGTGCTTACATAAAATTCAGTATGAAGGGTATTCTTTGCTCCAAAATTTCCGATTTATTAGAAAATATGTTGACAAAAAAAGTCATTCAATGGAAAACTGCTCGTTTAAGTAAATAATTAAGAGGAATATAAAACATAATTAGCACATTTTTGTTTGAATTATATGTTTCATATATTTGCATTGTAATTTTTTTAAATTTCTTGTCCTCCTTTTAATTGTTAAAAAAAAAACTGGTCACCTTAATATTACAAATGCACTGTTGAAGCTAAAATAAGGTACTGTATTAATTTGATATCAGAGTACTAACCACTTAATTGTTTTAAGTTTTTCCCAAGTTTGGTGTTAACTTTTTACAATATGGTTACTTTGATTTTTATTGCTTTGTTCTGTATGCTATATTTTTTGCATGTGTGATTGTTATTATTTATTGGCTTACTTTTTTATGGCAATTATTAATTTCAAGTAATTTGATTTTTTTTTAAAAAAACATTTATTATTATATAGAATGCTATTGCAGTATAATTTCTAACCACTTAAATACCAATTTTGGGTAAAGAATTTGTTACCTATGACCTTATTTTATTCGTGTAAATGCTATTAGAGGACATTTGTTGTTAAAAGTCTTGGATTTGGATATATTGGTTAAATGCAACATGTTATTTATGTATTAAAAAGATGTGTTAAAGCTAATGTATATTCTATTGTACATATAACTATACTATTTGAATTAATTGGGACAAATGTTTTTCTTGTTTGAGTTGGTATGCGATTACTAGTGATGTCCTGAACCACCTAAAACCTGTTATCTGCCTTTAGGTAGTGTGCCAGATCAACTTTGACTATAATTTATTAATTTTAATTTAATCAAGAGCTCCGTTGTGAGCCTTTCAGTGGGGCAGCTGGTAATTTCAATTTTATGTTCTGTATAAGGCGTGCTACTTTTACTTGTTCAAAGATGGGTATTACTCCAAGGAACCATTCTATAATATATTGCTCTCAATGACACTTCTATAACTGTGAGAGATATAACTATGGCAGTTGGTATGATCGAGTTAAGTGTCCATTTCAATATTCTGGATCATTATCTTCAAACAGAAAAGAAAAATGGGAATGCAAGGGGAAAACTATCCCAAGAATTGATAAAATTTTAATGAGAAGTAGCAAAATAAACCCTAGAAAGACAAATATAGACCTTTGAAGAGATTTATCGGATAATGGTTTTGAAGTGAGTACCTAAAATGCATGTAAAAGGCTTCTGGAAGGTGGTCTTAAAGGCTACAAGTCTGAGGAAAAAAACTATTTCTAACTCAGAAAATAATGGAAAAATATTTTGCATGGGCCAAAATTACTGATCATGGACTGTTAACGATTGGAAGGTGATTTTGAGTGATGAAACATTTGTTTGTGCAGGGATGTAAATCAAGTGTAGTTAGATGAAGTGAAGCTGAAGCTTTGTTACCATATCATATCCAACAAATTGTAAAACACTCTTCTAAACAGATGTTTGGTGTTTTTTTTCACAACAATTGGCCCCAGAAGCTTAGTTCCTCTTAAATACATGATGAATTCTGTAAAATATATTGAAATATTATGTAGTAGAATTGTTCCATTCATGGAAACATTTGATGGAACATTTCAACATGATTTGGACCCTTGTCATGATTTGAAATTGGTCCATACTTTTATGCAAAAAATAAAATAAAAGTGCTCGAGATTGACTTGAAAATTCCCCAGACTTAAATCTTTTTTGAAACTGATGGCATGTTTTCAAGAATAGTTTCACTAAGATGGATCACACGACAACAGAGCAAATGATAAAAAGGGCTATACTAGTGCTTCCAAGCTGATGAAATCAAGAACATGTGTGCTACTCTAGTGGAATCAATCCCAAGACTGGTTGAAAAGGTCATTTCTGCTAAAGGAAACATACTTCGTGATAATATACAGATTTTTCAGTCTATTTAAGATATGTAATGATTAAAAAGATAGGGGAAAAAGTGTGTTTTTTAAAAACCTTATTTGTCCAATTAATTCAAACAGTATAGTAGCTTTACTTTTTATATACTGTATAAAATGAATTATTGAAGAATACTAGCATTTTAAAATTTCTCTAGGCTGTTATAAATATATCCTATTATGCTAAAATATTGCAAAATTTTCAAATGTAAAAACATCTCGATTTAAGACCATAAAAATGAAGAAAGTTAGCTGTATTGGTTGGACAGTATATGTAAATACAGATTGCAGTTATCCAATTAAGAACATAATATACTATTGTGTATTATACTATTAAGAACATAATATACTACGTGCGAGTTGGAAATTCTGTATTAGTCACTAAATATACGCACTTGATTCATTATAGACAATATGGTACTTATCGCTTAAATGAACAATGGAGCTCAACTCTTCAGCATGTGTAAAACTTTCCAAACTCTGTTCTTCTGTGTTCATAATGAATGTATAATATCTGATAGTTTCATTAATGCAGGTGACAGCTCAGAAAAACAATTGCGAAAACAAAGTTTCTATAATTGATATGTACTTTCTCCACCTTTATTTATTGTTTTAAAAGAAAATTTAGGTCCCCCTTTCATTTTTATAACACTTGTAATGTTTTGCTACATACAAGAATTAGAGCTTTGATAAATCTTGCACATTTTTTAAACTAATTTGTTTAAAATATTTTTAATTGTAAAAAAAAAAATTGAAAATAATTGAAATCTGCATTGATTATTTTATAAGATTGTTACTTGTTCTAGTAAAAAAATGTTCTAGTTAAAATGATGTATTAGAAATATTTCTGTGGTTAATTTAAAAAATATTTCAGTCTCCCAAAAAAGTAGGTGATGATATTGCAAAGGCAACAGCTGATTGGAAAGGCTTGAAAATCACAGTAAAACTTGTAATCCAAAACAGAAATGCTGTAATTGAAGTGGTTCCCAGTGCAGCTTCTTTGATTATTCGAGCCTTAAAAGAACCAGCACGTGACAGGAAAAAGGTTAAGCATAGTAAGTTTATTTTTACTTGTTATTATTTCTTTAAAACAGCTGATAGATTTATCTTGTTTTAAAGCAATATTTTTTATGTAAAAAAATAGCTTATATTTCTCTTTTGAGATAAAAGGAGTGATAACTAAATTTTGTGGAAGCAAAATCTTCAAACATGAAGAAGTATAAGTAAATTATTTCCTCAATATGTGAAGAACACGTGAATTACATAAAGTAAAAAGATACTAATTGCTTTTAAAATTTTTCGTTCTTTACATAGCTGTGAAATTTTTGCCACTAGTCTGCAGTTTGTTTTGTACTATATTTGAATTAAAAGTCATACTAAATAGTTTTTCCTTCCAATTGTAGCATTTGTACTTAAGTGCAAATAAAGAAAAATCTTATGGATTCAGGACAAAAATGTCCTGTTATGTAATATTTAGTTTTTAAAAATTGTAATGTATTTTTGCATGAAGAATTACAAATAGTTTGCATGGTTTCTGTAATTGAGTGGCATGCGAGTTTATCATGGTGCCGTTAACCGCCCTATTTGCCAATAACTGAACCTGGCTATGAAACTTTGAGCTAAGTAACCGAACTTAAGTGAAAGCCAACTGCTGGTTAAAACTTCATTTCACTACTATTTTTTAACTCTGGTCATTCAATTGAGTTTGCAACCACATTGGTCAAAATAGACCCCATGATTGTCCAAGTGCAGTTAAATCTAAGGCAGCTTTAAGCCTGGTCAGAATTTTCAAACATGCTCCTGGCCCAAAGAAGTAATCTACAATGATAAAATGAACTTTCAGAAACCTTGATGTTCTTCCTTAGACTGTTGATTCAGTTAGCAGTGAAGCTACACAGAGAGGCTCCCATGTTGCCTTGGTGTTGGGAAGCTTTTAGAATAAGGTGGTGACTTTCAGGTTTTGTCCTCATCACTTGGCCATAACTTTAAATTACAGAATCCGTTACCATTGCTTCAAAGTGCAATGTTAATAAAAATCAAATCAAATGTAAACAGTTTGCATGATTTGTTAGCTATCTAAGTTCTATTGTATATTTTAGAAGTTCGTTCATTAAATTTTCTTATGTTGTAAAATGTATTACTTCTGTAATGTTGAATGAGTTGATCTTTGTGCTTCTGTTATACATATTACTTTAGGAATAAATATATGAAGGTAATGGATATTCGAACAGCTGAAGATAATTATTTTCAACTTCATCTTAATGGGTATAAGATATTGATTTCATTTGCTTCACTAATTCATTTTAATCTTCATGTGTTGATAGATTGTGCCCATTTGTCATCTATAACTATTCTACAGATTTTTGATAGGTATATGATATTCAGTGATCGATTGATAAAATTAGTATTTTTGTTTTTGAAATATTCAATAAGTACAAGTGGTATGATTGAAAATGACAGTATGAAAACATTCTCTTAACTTTACTTCATAATTCTCCTATAGTCTGTTGTGGTATGGAATATTTCTTTTTGTAAATATGTATTTAATTATCACTTGTTGTACCTAGGTAGTTAAGAACTAGGGTCACACAAACTAAATCAAGTCAAATCATATTTTCTACCAATTTTAGTGATACGATTTTAATTATATTATTAGAAAAGTGTATAACTACTCAGATTAATTGGAAGTTTAATTTCAGAAACTGTTACAAAATTAATATAGAATTTATGTTAATATTGAATTTTTTTTAATAACATATTTTATATTTTCTGTATTCTAGTAAAGCATAATGGAAACATAACTTTCGATGATATACTTGCTATCGCTAGGACTATGCGATCCAGATCTTGCGCCAAGCATTTGTCTGGTACAGTTAAAGAAATTCTTGGAACATGTAGTTCTGTTGGTTGTACAATTGATAATAGTCATCCTCAAGACATAATTAAACAGATAGATAATGGGGAAATTGAAGTGCCCGAGGTAATATGTTTGAAAACTCTTGTTTATTGCTTTAATAGTAAATTTAAAATTTCCATTTGCAATTTTTAAATTTGTGTATTAAAATATTATGTAATAAGTGCATTTGTAACTGTTAATTTTCTTGTATAAAGCATAAAATGTGTAATTAATACACTTAAGGATAAAGATGACAAACGTAGAACTTGAATTGAAAGCTGAACTAATTCTTATGAGGCATGAAGGTGACAAGGCATTCTAATAAGTTAATATGGAAATATGGTCTGTAATGGCAATTCACACCAGTGTAAGAGGATGACAGGATAAAAGTGTAGAATAGGGCCCCCCTCCCCGGCAGAAACCGGAATCGGTTGCCAAGCAACTGAATTTAGAGATGAGTGTTCCAAGAATTTACCAAGTTAATTTTGCAGTTACGGTTTTGGTCACCAAAAAAATTGCCAAGAGACCCTCTATTGTACACTTTTAATCAGGATGGCATATTTATATACTGTAAAATCCAGCATATAGAATGCGCACATTTAACTCAAAAATAAGACAAATTTACGAATGCTCATTATATGCGAGGTATGAAAATGATGCCTTTAAAAATAAACAAAAGATAAGAAAGAGTATTAAAAAAATTAGACATTCTACATGTATCGAAGTACTGTTTATTTAAAAGGAATGACATATTTTATGAACTTAGAACTGTAGTTCCAGAAATATTCTATTTTTTCCAAAAGCTTGGGGTAATGCCTCAAATAAGTGACTTTATAACAAGAGCTTTGCATACATGCATGTCAGGTTTCTTCACAAAATGAGAGAATGGCAAGTGTACCTAAAAATTAAAAATACAGCTTGAAAGTATAGGTTTTCATTATGAACCAGACTTTACAGAAATATAAATTTGGCATTTTTTTTTCATAGCTGTTTGTATATCCTTATCAGTACATATACTACAGCCTAAAAGCAACTTTATTATTTATCATCATGTAAGACATGTAGCAATAGTGGAGTACACCTTTGAAATGTTTTGTATATATTTACTTTCATTAAAATATGATAGCAAAGAAGGCATTTTTCAAACATGGTAAAGTAAAAATTATTGCAGTTTTTCAAAAAGACAAAATGTGTAATTTTTGGATCTTCCATTTAACATCAGTAAAAGCTATGGAATGATAGGAAGTGAAAAAACAGCTAAAGCTTTATGTAACGTGTGCATTAAGATATGAATTACTAATCTTAAAATTGAAACAGTTACATAGTAACTTAAATTCTATTTTATTTAGGCAGATTTTACATATTTATTAGAAATTTTTGTGTGTTATCTAAAATTCTTGAGTAAATAATTATAATTTTGATAATGGTCTTATCATTTACTTTTCACTTACTTTTGAATTCACTTACTTTTGTCTTGATTCAAGTTTAAAGTATTTGTATACATTTCATATATTTTCAATATCAAAAACTTTTTTAATTATGTATGTATGCTTTAAATATAAAATACTCAGTAATTTTTATTTTTTTGTTTTTTGCAGGAATGAAGTTTCTATAAATAAAGTTCTTTTCATTTCAAATGAATTGTGTCATTATTAAGAATTTTAATGGTACACTGGATTCACAATCCAAGACATTTTTGTAACAACTTCTTTTGTATAAGCTAGACTTATTCAGTTTATAAATTCGTATATTTTGTTGTTTACCTTTACATATGTATTCTTTATATGTATACTGAATTTATAAATTAATCTTTATGGGTTTTTTTTTATACATCTAAAAAAAATTCTGAAATTTATTTAGTTTTATGGGGGGTGGGTGTGGTCGAGAGTTATATTTTCTAAGAAAAGCAGATATGGGTAATTTATTCTAAAGCAAAATGTAAAAATCGAAGGAAAATAGTATTTCATAAGATATTTTATCAATAAAAAATTATGTATGATTAAAAAGTTGTGTAAGTAAATTAAAAAGCACTGGTAGTATCAATTATTGAATCTAGAGCTGCATGTATTAATTAAGTATACATATGTTGGATGGCCTTACAATCCCCCCCTCCATTACTTTCTCTTCGTTTTATGGTGTAGAATATTTATATAAATGATGCTGGTTAATAAAATTCTCTTGAGGTATAAACCCATAGCTGCCTATCTACTCAACTAATTAAAAGGAAATGTAAGGTATTGTTTTAAAGATATATATATGTTTAAATTATTAGTCCTCAGTTACAGTGAAAAAACTTCAAGTGGTAACTCCCATGTTTTTCCAGCATTGATTGATCAGTACATTGAAAAACCACGAATAGTGTTTGAACAATACTTGTACCATGGAAGTTGCCAATGTGAAGCATTGGCAAAGAAGAGAATTGTAAAGGAAAAATGACAGCATAGAAGTTGCATTGTTACTATGCACGATTTAGAGGAATGGAAAGGATAGTCGATCACAGAACACAGTGTGTAAAGTAGTGATCCGCAACCCCCGGTCCATGGATCAAATGGTGCCGGGCCGCCTAAAGAACATTAAACCATTGCCATTTTATTTAAAGTGGTGCATTTCTCTCGGATTTGCGCAACTTTCCACAGAGAGATCACTTTATTTTTTCCATGTTAAATCACTTTTATTCATTTTTGGTGTAACTATATTTTATTCTGAAGGCATATTTAAATGTAACTAAATTAAAATTGTTAAATCAAAACAATCTAAAATATAAACAATCACCATGTTCCATCCTCAGCGGGCCGCGGTAAAATTATCAAACATTGCCATTCTGCAGCAATAAAAAGGTTGCGGGTTACTGCTGTAAAGTATAGTTTATGGGGAAAACTACCTCCTACTACTCCTTTATTTAATGAGGAAAAGTTATGTGGTTTTATCTCCAGTGCCACTGTTTTTCACATGGGCACACATAGGTATGCATTACATTTAGAGGGAGGGGGATTTATAATTTAGTAAATCCTTCACAAACACTGTCAAGGTCATCTATTGCATCCAAAGCTTTTGAAATAGTTATACTGATAGCAGCGCTAAGAGTTATACTTCAGAAATGCATACATATACCTGCAGCAGTTAGGTTGATTGATTGATTGAATATTAACGTCGCACTGTTCAGCTACACGAGGGCTTGCAGCAGTTAGGAGTTAATATGTTGTGTAAGAAGATTGTTTCTGTGATTAGGTTCACATATGTACCAAGACTCATGGTCCTCAAGCATTTGTGTTGTGTTTTGTGGAAGTTTCCTTATTGTTTCTAATATGTCATGAAGACAAACAACATGAGAACTTTGTAAAATTCTCCTTAATCAGATATTAAGGTAGAAGATTGGGTGGAGGAGAGGCATTTTTCCTCAACTATGAATGTAAACTCCCCAAGAACTAGGCTGAAGAAAATTTCCTTCATGTGGCACCAGTATGAATACAGAATTAATGTACCAGTCAAAAAGGTCACTTTTTCACAGGTGTAAGGCAATGTTATTATGAATCTAGTTGCAGCAAGGAAATGTTAATAAAACATTGATGCAAAAGGATACTCTTTTAGACATCACTGTTCAAGACTAGTTTTATGACCACTGTGTTCTCCTAACATCACTGACAGATTTCTAGTTACCTTAAATGCATGTGTGTGTCAAATCCACAAGATTTATTGTAAAGTATGAAGAGTTATGCATATTCCCCCCTTTTGATGGTGCATTCATCATTGTTAACAATCCCCTGCTTGCAATGCATTATTGTTTGTGAAGATGGGCTAATTGAAAACTTGCTTTCCTCTTGTGAGTTGTCATTGATTCTTTGCAATGGTCTTAGCAGATGATTTGTTGTGTACAATTTTGATCATACATGTGCATTGACAAATTTTTTGTTTTCACTGTAACTGTGAAAGCTGTATTGCTTAAAATCATAAATTCAATTTTCCCTGTATTAAACAATAAGGTACAATTGAAATGTTGCATGAAGAATTTTACTTCACACACATTTGATTTATTTGCTCTTAATTTTGCCATTCCTACCATCATTTGGATAACTTTTTGATGTATTCTATCAATTATATGAAACTGAAGGTATTTTAAGGATGTTATTCACACAGCACAGCTATCTTGTTTTGTTGAACTTCCTCAATCCTTAGAACTTTCTGCTCTCACTAGAAATCATTGATACTACTCATACTGAGGTCAAAGGTACTATATCTTGTCCAAATACTGCTAAAAGCATTTGAAGAATTATCTTCACGGATTTTAAGAGCTTAAAGCAGTAATATTTAATCTGTAGCCCACACACTAGCATTAAGGTTGTCTTTGACTAATGTTAAAGAATTGGGACCCAAATATTCGAAATATTTTTTATTTATAAAAGTACTCGAATATTAATAATGTTCTGGCCTGTAGAGAATCACTTATTTTATCATTTATTTTTATACTGACAAATTTTTTTCTATACTGTTATGTTAAATGAGTTAACCCCCCTTTACATTTTAAAAGGAAAAACTAGTTATTTATGAAATATTTTGAAATTTTAAAAATACTATATTATAAACAAATATGCGAGTTACAATGCCTCAAATTTTTATAAAAATTGAGGCATTTTTTTCTGTTTGAAAATGTGCTCAACGATAAGTTCACACTTTCGTACATATGGCAAAAACGCAGGGAATGACTTATTAATACTGGTGTAAAAACTTGCCACTTTTTTGCACAATAGCTTGGTGATCTGTTATGGGATAGTACAAGTATATTACTGCTGCAATACTTTTGTTAGGAGTTTCATTTGTTTAAAAGGCTTCATGTGGGAAGTCATTAATAAAACAAATTAATTTTAAAGATTTTTGGATTTTAAAATAACTTCATTAGAGTTCATGTAATAACCAAAATTGAATTGGGTAAAAACAATGTATTAAACATTTTTCTTTGCTATATTGCTTTTCATGGTAAAATTTTGTAGTTGTGATATTTCATCACCAAAGCTTCCCTGTTATGTTTACCACATCACCTTTTTTTATTTTTCATTCTCTCAACTTTTTTTCATAAAAGGTGTCTTGTGTCCTTCCAATAAAGCTCATTAGCTACCTTTCAATTTTGATATCAAATCCTTTAATATTTTCCTCTTAAATTTGTAGTGATAGTGAGTTGCCACCACTTAATAGGGAAAAATTCTCACATTTAGCAATCATGAATTAAATGTCTACAAATCATACACATGGATCTATATGTTCTATCAAAATTAGTGTTGAATACATGTCATTTTTGCCTTTTGTGATATTCTTTGTCGACTTTGCTAATCCCCTGATAATTTACTGAACTGAACTCAGTGGTGCCACAGTTCACAAGGGCCAAGGCCTAACTGTGCCTTTCTCAGTTTATGTGATCTTAGACGCTTGGGTGCATATACAAATGTTTCAGTCAAGTGGTCAGCCTGACACCAAACCCACAGTGTTCAGTTCTTAAGCAAATTTGCTACTGATTTATCAACCTACTGAAAGGTTGAGTCGACCTTGCCCAGCCAGGGATTTGAACCCCGGACCCGTGGTATGGAAGTGCGATACACTACCACTGGGCTTTTGGATAGTACTTGACAACAATTCAGGATTTCGGGTACTAAACCTAATCCTAAGATATATGTATTTCCTTATTTTTGCCTAATGCCAATATACAAAACAAAACGATTAAATTTTTTTTCAGAGAATAATCTGCTTTTACATGAGCTTCTCTAGCTGTTATGAAATTTTGAGCATTTTTCTATACTTTGTATTCTATCAATTTATGTATGCACTGGACAAATACTTTTATCCACATTGACATGTTTAGCAAATAAAAATTCCATAATATGGCACTTGGTTATGAAAAACAAGGCACTAACCAGCTTGCTATTTTTACCATGCAAGCTTTTTTCTCTTGAAAACTTTAAACAGTTCCATAATTTACATTATAATACTTGCATAAATGTTCCATTTTTACAGAGGTCTTTGTGGAATGGTGGTGTTTAATTGCAACTCAAAACAGCTTTTACAAGGAACTTTCTGCAATAATTAAAAAAATATATAGCTTGTGTGTTAAAGTGTAATTTGCTTTAGGTTTTAAAAATTCATACTCGAGTCGTTTGCTTAACCCTGCTATAGTATCTCAGAATTGCAGTTGTTGTTTGCAAAGTTGGTATAATTTCAAGTGATTTCTGACATAACATTTCTACTTTTAGTAAGACTATCTTTAGTTCTGAAAAGAACTTTGTTTTAGTTAAATCAATACAAAGTTAGAACAGTATGAAAAAAAAATGAGCTCAGTTCAGTGTTTGACCTCAGCGTTATTTGCGATCAGTTCAAAGCCTTATATTCCGAATTAGCGTGGAAGAAATTGGAAAGTTTCAGAATTTGTGCGACATAAAGTGTAACTCTTTGGGCTAAATTTATGTGATGTCATAGTCACATGATAATGGTAATCAGTTCTCAAAAACTCTGACCTCATAATCACATGATAGAAGTAATTATGTTACCAAATAATCAGGTTACAGGTTTTGTGGGATTGGAGCAACAATAGCTATTATCCCCTTGAAATAAATAAATGCCTTTCCTTTCTTATTTAATGTACATCAAAGAACATCTGCAAAAAGACTTCGAAAAGTTGCTTATTAACTATTTTAAAAGTTCTCTGAAGGTGATGTTATTGAGAATGGGTTTTATCTATTGCACAAGAGTTATTTCTATAAGTATATTTGTCACAAATGTATTCCTTTTTTATTTATTGATATTTATGCAGAAGAAATGATTATGCAGTCATAATCATTTTACTAATGATGCGAATATCTAGTATCTTCTATTCTGTTACTGTATTTTATGGATGGGATGGTTTCTAAAGTTAAGTGATATTTGTTGGTATTATTATTCTCAATAGTTTTTTTCCATTCTTTTTCGGAAATTGTAAATATTAATATCTTAGGGGCAATCCAGTCGATGAAAACATTAGATTCCATTACCAACCTTGCAAGTTTGCCTGTTCATTCCAAAAGATTTTTGATAGTTCCTGAATCCAAAGAAAAATTAACTGGGTTTGAAAATTAGTAGGAATAAAAATCTTGTTAACAAGTCTGGGTGATTCTTTGAGATAAAATATTGTAATTTTGACGAGAAGACAAAACAGACTATCAGATTAAATAAGTAGGTTTTTGCGTGCTTCTGCCGTAAAGATAGTTAATATGATTAATCCCATTGGAAAAGGATGCATTTTCCGAAATGTTTGCAATGGATGTTATATTTTCATATTTTGAAGCATCTATAGCTATTATAAAAGTTTTAGTTGTCAAATAGGCTGCATATCACATGAAGAGGTAGATTTTTATCTTTTAAAACGAATTCGTTGGTTTAAATTTTGCAAGAAAGGTTCGTGAAAATGTACTATTATCCCAAGGATTGTTACTATTTTACAGTTAATATTCAACCTGTGATGTGAAGTAATAGTATTTTCATCCTCTTCGAGTATATTTAGATGCGATGAACCTGGTTTATTTTGCTGCATAGGGGAAAGAGTTCCATTAGATATTAAGAGTAATAAAAAATTTATTTGCTTGTTTTCTAATTGAAAGAATTTCCTGTTTGGTAATTTTTAAGAGGACCATATTTGGGGTTCACTGCGGAAGAACTTAAGTTTGGATTATAACGATAGCTTTCGACTGGCTGTCCGAGTATTTACTTATGTGACAAGTGTAATAGGATACAGATAACCAATTCATGGAATTCGTTGTAGCCAACTTTTGCAAAAACTTTATCTTAAAGTACATATTTATCAACAATAATAATGCACATAAGTAAGCAAAATATATTTGATTGATAAGTGCATGCACAATGTAAAAATGTTTGTAATCTTAATACTCGAACATCACTATCCAGTTAATAAAATTTATAATTGTATCTAAATTTCACAAATAGAACAACTAATACAATTTTAATATCAGTTTTGAATTGAGAACCTGTATTTGCATTTATCATGTGACCCATCATGAATTGAGCCCATTGGAAACTAGGACCTTTTGCCTTGTGAAATAACAATTTTCTAAGCTTTATTCTTAGAGCAAGTTAAAATGTAGCGTTTGCTAGTCTCTGAAACTCCACACTCTGAATACAAAAGAGTAAATGTTTATTAATGTTGCATAAAAGAAATAAGGGCTATTAATAACTACTAGTCGTTATCCACACGCTTTGCAAGGTATTTAATGTACGACTATATATTTTCTAAAATTATTGATATCTAAGTCTTAGCTTTTGACTGCATTCAAAAACATTTTATAACCCTCACGTTTTAATTTATAAAGAACAGTGCTTGTGAATATAATTAAAACAATATATTTACCTTTTGCATCTCTCGTGAGTTGATTTCCGCAAAACCTGTTCTTAGCAAATTTCTACTCAACAAGAGAAACATGTTTGCCTAATTTCATGTCTCTTGGTTTAATAGTTAAAAAACAGAAATTTTGTACCCTTAATCACCCATTTTGGAGTCGATTTCCGCAAAACCCATTCGTATCAGATCTTACTTGAAAGAAACATGCTTGCCAAATTAAAGTCTATGTATCTAATAGTTCCTAAACTGGATTCGTTTTTACCCATAACGCCTCCGAAAATGCACCTTAGGAGTCTTTCAGCAAAATCTGTTTTTAAATGTTGCCAAATACAGTAATTTTCTAAACACGAGTAGAATGTTTCCACTATTGGCTACATATCACAGCATTTGGTGTCTTTGTACTAACAAAAACTTAGGCAAGAATTTTTAGAAGAAAAAAAAATTATTCGAAATTTTAAAATTTTTACAGTTCCTTTGAAACATTAGTGAATTTCCCCGCAAAATTTTTAAACGATATGATCAACAATGCAGATTTGTATTAGTCCGAAACAGATATATATTCAAATTAATATACAATATGCAAAAGATTCATAATTCATTCAAATTTCAATGGGGGAAAAAAAGATGGACGATAGAAATGTTACCTTAGAATTATATATATAACCACTACCTATCTTTATTTAAATGGTTATACTTCAATGTAGTTCTTGAAATTATTCTCGACATGTTATTTTAATTTCATTATAAGGTTGGGACATTCCATCATAATTACTGAATTTCTATTTTAGTGGAGTATATTTGGGAATATAATTTTCAAAGGCAGATGAATATGTAAAAAAAGATTAGATTTTGAAGATATGTGTGGAAATTTGAGACCCAAATTTTGTAATAATCCATCAGTGGATGTTGGGTTTCCTTCCAGTGTTTCAATTTTCTTGACCGAGAAAGCATTGTACACTTTTAATCATTTCTGAGGATTATGGAATAACTAGAATATTGGGAAAGGTCAGCTAACCAAAGCTCACAGAAGAATGACACACAAGACTCCCATTTTAAAGAAATTAAGCTTTGGATTATTTGAAAAGCATGAACTTTATAAATCAAACATGATAGAAATTTTTGATAAGAATTGCAGTAAGAGTAAAAAAAATCATGATCACAAAAGGAGAAGAAAAATGTTCTGTACATGAATTTGTGAAAGAATTATTCCAGTACCTGTCCACTTTTTATTTTAATAAACAAAGCTTACAACTAATGGGATGTTTGATATATGCAAACTTTTCGCTTTAAATAACATAACCCTGACATAAAATATGAGCTCTCAAATATTGGTAGAGGGGGAACTATTAGAAGTTTTTTTTTATTTCTAGAAACTTTTTAATGGGATATAATAATTTAAATGGAGTATATAATTACAATATTTTTCAGTTCTGTAAGAATGACATATTCTTATGAGCATTTTGTGCTATCACATTCCATGTATTTGTGCTTTAAAATATATATAATTTTTATATCAGGTTAAAATTTTTCGCTCAAGAGTGTAAGTCCATATAATATGCAACATTAATTAACAAAAAATAAAGTTTTAAAATAAACTCCTTCAGAAAAAGATGCAAATCTTGAGAAGAAAACAATTTTAAAAAAATACAGTCGAACCTTTATGTAGCGAACTTTTTCCCAGAACCTTTAACCTTTCATGATTTTTTTCGTAAAATAACCTCTCTATAGCGAAGTGCATTTTCTATTTCACGAACTTTTTCTTCTCTCCTTTTTTAAAGTATTTCTGAAAAAATTTCAAGTTATTCTCTCTTTAATACATTTTTTGGTGGGCATAAATCCTAAACTGATTTTATTAGATCCTAACTCGCCGAGAGCAATAGAGTTCTGGACGTTTCATTCAAGAAGTGAAACCTTGAACACCCTTGGCCCAGTTCACTAGAAACATCTTCGATATCCTCTTTCACCCCCAGTGGATTTGTTCCATGTTCTGATTATATAATAATGTATGTTTAATGTTACTTGTATGCTTTAAATTATAAAATGTCCTTAAAATTCATTAATTTTAGTATAAAATTATTTCCTTAATATTGAAAGTACAGTGAATTCTTCAACATTTTTTCTTGTTTTCCTTCCATTTTTTTATGGGTCGGATGTATAAAATAAACATATATTAATTTAAAAAAAGGTGTGAATAATTACTATGTAATGTTCATGAATTTAAAATTTAGTTTTATAAAGTATATTAAAAGATGAAACTATATAACAAACTTTTTTCCCGGGATTTAGCGACTTTGTTATATAGAGGTCCAACTGCATATTTAAATACTTTTAAAAATGTCAATACATTATACTTAAATGCACAAATCTTAAGCTAATCCTTTAATAATTTTGAATATTACCTTTGCATATTTCTGATTTATAAATAAGTTTTTAAATGAAAAAAAATTCTTTTCATAATTTACCTTGTAAAGAAACTATTCAATTACATATATGGTATTAAATTTTTACTTAAAAGTGTAACATTTCAATTTGGGATTTTAATTATTGATAATCATGTATTTTAAAATTATACACAGACACGCAAGAAAAATCAAACATTCATTAGACGCATATATTTCCCACAGAATAATTGAAGACATTTTCCATTTTAATAACTTCTGAAATGTAAAATAGTGCACAGTAAAAAAATATTACAAATATTTATATATATATTGGCAACATATGCCCTTAAATAGTTATAACTTTCTGAACTAAACTATTAAGTTTTCGTGTTTATTAAATTTACTAAATAATTTTTCACTTGCAAAATTTTCTCTTAATTAATCAAAGGATTTTTTTATTTAGAATTCAGTAAGGTGTGTGTGTAGCACATATAAATCATTTTGTTCAAATTGAAAGACAAAGTAATTTATCTGCAATGGATGTTCTTTCAAGTTATTTTAGCAATTAATTTCAATAACCATGTGACAATATGCAAAAGTAGTTGAAGCATACTGATTGCTTATAAATTTTATTCAGATCAGCCACAAAAATAAATGTCTATTTTTAAGAAAAAAAAGTTACCAAAATGTTCGGTCTATTTCATTGCATTTGTTAAATATATATAACAATGTTTGACATAAATACTAATTTTAATCTATTTCATAAAAAATTGCATCTTAGAATTATTTTGCTCTACTTTTATATTACAATTAATTCATGGATAAATCTAAAGAAAATTCTTGATTAACATAGATTTGAAAATAAAAATGACTTATGTTCCATGAATAAAATATTTTACCTCACTAAACAACAGTGATGTATGCAGCAAATAGTTTCTTTTAGCGTGACTTGGTAAAAGTATATTAGAAATTTCTTTTACAAAATTAATCTATTTTTTATGTAACCTGAAACATAGCATACAATTTTGATTAAAAGCACTAGTTCAATTCAATGAAAATTGTGTTACTTTTAAAATATAACATCCTTTCAAAAGTTATTGGTTTAAAACTTCATTATTTCAGCACTATTTTAAGTAGCACTCTTTATTTGAATTTCACTCAAAAATACGTAGTAATTTACCAAAGAATTAAAAAATTTATGGAACATAAATTCGTGATTGATGCTGCACAAATTATAAATGGTGAAAAATGCATCAAAATAGAAGCAGTTCTAAAAAAATATTTGTTGCATTTTATATGATTTGTATTATATATATATGTAAAAAAATCATACCATTTAATTTTTCAGTTACAATTCAATTTGTTTTTCTTTCAAAAAATTTTTACAAAGTTTTTTTAAATTTTCAACTGATTTCTAATTCTGGATTTGAAACATGTAGTCATGATTGGAAGTTTCAAATGTTGAAATTTCTTCAATATTTGAATCAAGTTAAATGTTAAAATATTCATTTTTTTTACATTCCAATTTATACAATATCACAATATAGTTAACTCATTTGTTTATATAATAAAAAGTGTCAGGTTTTGATTAAATATTCAAAAAGAACTAATATATTTGGATTTAAAAAAAATTACAGAAAATAAACATCTGGTGGAAGTTAGGTTTTATGAAACAATATAAGCATGTATGCGCAGATCAAAATACAATAATTTTTAGAAAATAAATTTAAGTTTGATAATCTGAATGTAATATATTTAAAAGTTTGAAAAAAAAACTTCTTAAGTATTTTAATTTAAGTCCTTTTAACTAAAAATATATCAAAATTTCGAGTAGATAATTGTGTGAAGGGGGGAAAAAATGACAACAGAAGTTGGTAATACATTTTTATTTCAATAAAAATTCAGATAACTAAACAGAAAATGATTTTACATAGCATATTAGATCATTAGTAACAGTCTAATTTATACATAATGTTTATTCCAACAAAAATATACTAATAGATCATAATTTATCAAGCATATTATTTGTATAATGCTCCTCGTGCAAAAGATAGCAATGTGGCTAAAGTGTAGAATAGGTGGTCCCTTGGATTTGGCCATGTCTATCTAGATGCCAGAATGAATTTGGCTCTTTATTACTTCGGCTTTGCTTCATTACTCTCCTATGGCTACATACAGGTAGTTTCGCGACTGATTGTGGTTGCCAAAAAATTGGCTTCGCCAAGGGGCCCCCTATTCTACAATTTAACCAAAATGATACAGTTTAAAAATTATTGAGTTTGATTTTCAGAAAAGTTATCCCATAATAGTCATCAGGAACATTGTCACATTTTTTTACTATATCATATAAAGTTTTAAGCAATGAGATCTACAAAAAGGAAATTTTACTTTAAAATCATGTATTTGTAAAATAGTTTGACTATCTACTACTTTATAAAAATATAATATTTGGAAATAGTTTTACAGCAATTACACTTTAGACATAGAAAGTCAATATATCAAAAGCAAAAACCTTAACACACTAAATAAAATAATTTACATTTCAATATTAATTTTACTTAGCAATTCTTGAAACAAAATAAAATTTTTTAAAAAGTATGAATATACATTATATATATCCATATTACTCATTCTAAAAATATAAATTATTAAAAAAAAGAGATCAAATGTACTCTAAACTAAATTTCAATCAAAGAGAAATTCACTCAAAGGAAAAATTTTTTTTTCACAATATACAACTTCTATAATTTGATTTAGTACTTGCATATTATACCATCAACCAAATTTGTTAAATCAAAACACAACCATAATTGCCCTCTCAAGGTGACGGCAGAAAACCTATTTGGCAACCGGGTGCAAAATGGATTGTAGCCACATTTGGCAATATTTTTTGAATTGGCAATGTCTTTTGATTTGGAGAAATTGGTCAAAGATATAATACATACCTTTTACTTTTTTTATATAAGCATACATTAAATATAGTATACAACTACATAGGTTTGAAAATATGAACTTGTTTTTTCTTCGTAAATATGTCAAAGTAACAACAGTTTTAAAGAAGTTTTGCAAGAGAATCAATTCAAGTACAAAATACTTCTATTTTCATAATTATTTCTTTAAATTATTATAATTGCCCTTATTTAGTTTTATTTTAGTATAATACTCCATATGAGTAATAAGTAATAAAAATATCAGTTTAAGAGAGATACATTTTAACTTTAATTAAAATAAAAAAATTTGTGTGTTAATAGCTTACTCGGTAAAATCTGGAACTGACATAAGATATGGTATCTGCATATTAACAGTGAAAAACTAGCTCTACTCATTTGAAGGAGAAAAAATATCAATTTGAAAATTCCTAGTAATGATAATCTTGTTATAATACACCAAAAACTAATTACACATTTAAGTAAACTTTGAAAAATCACAGGGCTGATAATGCTTATCTGGTAAATTTGCTTCACAAAATAAAAATTTTAAGTCATATATATTACTAGGAACAATAAAAATGTAATCATTTGGTAAATGAAATAATCAAATTTCAATTTTGATTTTATTTGAAATTGCATAGATTTCTTCTTCTATTATAAAAACTTTTTAAATAAATTAAATTGTTCAGAAGACAAAGAATAATTTTTAATTTGTTTATTCTCCTTATTTCTAATATATAAGCAATGATATAGAACAAAATTAAAATAATTTAAATTTACAAAGTTCAAAAAACTTTAACCATGGGCAATTTTATAAAAAAAATTTCAAAATCATTGTAACATTCAAGTGTCAAATTAACTTGTATTTTCTGTTCTATGTCAATAAAGCAATAAAACTTAACGTAATAATGCATATTTGTACAGTACAATGCAGCAAAACTATTACAATCACAATAAATATGTAAATACCAGAAAAAAAAATACAATACACACAAAAATCAAAAATACGATTTAAATAAAAACTGTATACTTTGAGTAAAAATATTACTTTTACTTCATTCAAAACACAACTGAAATTCCGATATAAGTAACAAAAAAAAATTTAATTTTCTATAAATAACTGTGTTTATAGATAGTTTTATCTAATAGTTTCCATTTCAACTTTGACAGTTAAATTGAAATATAACAATAAAAAAATATTCATTAAGTATTTATATTCTTTATAAATTTCCAAGAACCAAATATATTTGATGTAATACATGTGTTGCATTAAAATATTTTGTTATGTGTTTTTAACAGGAAGACACATAATTTTCAAATTGCTTATCTACATGAAAATAAACTAGAAAAATACCAGTCAATAATGAAGCACTTAATACAAAAAGGCAAAATATTAGCATCAATTATATCACTGTAGCATAAAGTTAACACATGTAAGGCAATATAAATACTGAAATTAATATTAGACATTTCACATTCTCACACAAGTATTTTAATATAAAATATTGAGCCCCTATACGTTATAAGTGCAAATATTTTAATAATATTTTCTGTTATAATAGTAGTCTGTAGATAATGTTTTTATGATAATTACCTTACGAATAGGCTGTGGTGTACGAGCATAATTAGGTTTGGGCTTATTCTTATGACGGCGAGATTTATGCTTTAAAAGTTTTGCTTTTTCTCTAAATCGTCTTTCACACAAGTCACAAGCAAATGGCTTCTCTCCTGTATGAGTTAAATAATGTCTCTGCATGTTACACTTGTCCTTGAAGCCCCTTTGACATATGTCACACACAAATGGTTTCACACCAGTATGTCCAAGCATATGACGATTAAGACGTGCTTTTTCATCAAATCCTTCTTTACATATTTGACACGTGTGTGGTTTTTCACCAGTATGAATTCTGTAATGCTTTTCAAGTTCAAGCTTGTTTGTGAAAGCTTTTTCACACTGATCACAAGCAAAAGGACGAGGACGTTTATGTATTTGATGATGAACATGAAGACTGTACTTCTGAGTAAATCTCTTATGACACGTTTCACATTGAAACAACTTTTCTTTAGTATGAGTAACTTGGTGTTTGCGAAGGGTACTCTTTTGAACAAAAGCCTTGTTACAGATGTCACACACATGATTTTTTTGGCCGGTATGAATCTGCAAATGTTTCCTAAGGGTACTTTTGTCTTTAAACCGTCGATCACAATAATGACAGTTGTGTGGTTTTTCTCCCGTATGAATCAAATAATGAGTTGCTAGACTGCTTTTCTTTGTAAATGCTTTGCCGCAAACTGAGCATGCATGTGGTTTTTCCCCAGTGTGGACAAACACATGCTTCTGAAGAGCATTTTTGGTCATGAAACCTTTATTACAAAGTTCACAAAAGAATGATTTTTCTCCAGTGTGTACCATGTAATGTTTCTGTAAGTCGCATTTTCTTTTGAATTGTTTTGCACACTGGTCACAAGAAAATACTTGTGGTATAGGAGGTATATTTTGATCTTCAATAATAGGAGCTATAGTTGAATGTACAATGTGAGTCATAGGTTGCTGTTCTACTGTAGTATAAGGCTGTTGACCAATGATTGTAAATGTTTGATGTCCTATCTGGGCAAGAGTTTGGTGTCCAATTGGTCCTAAAGCTTGATGTCCAAGATGAGCAATACCTTGTTGATCAACAGTCATTAAAGGATGTAATCCCTGAGGACCAATATTCAAGGCTTGATGAACCATATGTGTTAGTGGTTGTGGATCAATTGTAGCATACTGAGGATTTTCTAAATATACATGCTGTTCAGTTTGAATTAAGGCTTGATCATGAGATCCACTATTGTCAGCAAAACTCATATCACACTGATCAGGTTCTACTTGAACTTGAATAACAGCCTGATCCATTTCTACAGTTTGTTGATCAACATTTGGTTCAGTTGGTTCTGGAAGAATTGATTCAGGCTCTGGAATTGCAATAACAATTTTTTCTTCTGCAGGCTGCTCAGCATTTTTCTTTTTACCTTTACCTTTTCTTCTTTTTCCTTCACGATCAGCAGAATGAACAAGATAATGAGTACGAAGTGTACTTTTCTGAGCAAAACCTTTATTACATATTTCACAAATATGATTTTTCTCTCCTGTATGAGTTAAATAATGCTTTCTTAAAGTAATTTTCTGAACAAAACCTCTCTGACAAATATCACATACATGAGGTTTTTGTCCCGTGTGGATCAAACTATGCTTTCTTAATGTACTTTTATCAGTAAAACCTCGATTACAAACATCACAAACATGAGGTTTGTCCCCAGTATGTATTAAATAATGAGTCTGAAGACTACTTTTCTGAGTAAAGCCTTTGTGACATACATCACAAATATGAGCCTTTTCTCCAGTATGTCCAGCATAATGAGCTTGTAGATCACTTTTAGATTTGCATGTTTTGTTACAAATATCGCAAACATGTTGAGCAGGTGCAGCTGGTTGAGGAGGGGGAGGAGGTTGTGGTTCTTGAGCAACCTCACGATAAACCTGAGTATGTTGTTGAATATCTTCAGCACGATAAATTTGAGCATGTTGCTGCAAATCTTCCTCACGATATATTTGGGTATGCTGTGGTATTAGGTGTTCAGCATAAATTTGTTGCTGAACAGTAGGATCTCTATACATTTGATGCTGCTGTATAACAGGTTCAGCATATATTTGATGATGTTGTTGTAATCCTCTATTACCCAGATCTTGATAAGTGACATCTACACCTTGTGGGGCATAGGTCTGATGAATATAGAGGGCCATGTTCCCAAATATATTTCTAACACACTAAACTAATGTATAAAAATATTAAAAATCCTCCACTCAACTTGTTTATTATTGAACAATCAAAATCGAATCATGAGATGAAAGTATGGCTATATAACGGGGAAAAAAATTGTTCAGAAGCAAGGAATATTTTCTTTTACCTATTAGTGATATCTATCAAAGTTAATCTTAACAAAATATAAAGATTTTTCTTGCGTTTCTTCGTCGTTACCAATCTGACGCTAACAGCTCCAGACATAAAACTTGTAGTTAGTACGAAACACAGAAAAATTGAAAGATTACATACCACATTTAAATTACTGAGAAGAATACGATCCCTATGTCATCACACAAATATAATCACCAGCTAAACACAAATAATATATTTAAACTTTTTTTTTCACACTATCACAAACTAACAAAAGTCAGTACTTGGACAATAAAGTTGTTGCCATTCTAACAAAAGTAAAAACATGGATTTCTCGAAAGAATGCAACAATAAAATGTGACATTTTTTTGCATTTATTCAGACATGGGACAACCGACAATCTTTTAAATATATATATATATCTTTTAAAATTAACATTTGATTTTTTCTATTAACATCATCTTGATAATTTTTGATGTTTTTGAAGTAATTTCGTATATATTCTGAATAATAGGACCAATCTGAAAGCTATAAAACCTCATTCTCACAAACGAAAAAAGATGAAACGTAGGAACTGCAAGACAAATTGTGTCATAATTTTATATTCCCGCTACAAATGAACTAAAATTAACTAAAAGTTTATTAACGTTGTAATGCGAGGCTATTGACGTTATTTGGTGCTGTCCCGAAGTAAATCTTCTACAAATCTTAAGCAGACTCTCCAAATCATATATCCAATAGTAAGGTGATATATGGAATTTCAGCTGATTCCAGGCATACTTAATTAGGAATATATCAAAGGAACTGACAGGAAATCGAAGAATTTGAATTTGACATTGGAAAATCCTGATCAATTCAAGCTGTGTGAGGATGTACATTATCCTCCGGATAAATTGCGAGTGAGTAAATGAGAGTTTATTCTCAACAATATAGCACCGTGACCCTTTCAAAAAATGATTGGAAATGGAAAACGACCTTTATTGAAACCCTCTCACTTGACATTTATCATGAACACCCTCTCATTTGACATTCATCATGAGCCCTGTCTCATTTGAAATTCATCTCACTTGAAATTCATCACGAACACTGTCTCATTTGAAACCCTCTCACTTGAAATTCATCATGAAACCCTCTCACTTGAAATTCATCATGAAACCCATCTCATTTGAAACCGTCTCATTTGACATTCATCATGAACACTGTCTCCTTTGAAAGCATCTCCTTTGAATTGAAAATCCTCTACATTGAAACCATTTCACTTGACATTCCTCATAAACACTGTCTCATTTGAAACCATCTCCTTTGACTTGAAAATCCTCTCCTTTGAATCGAAACCCATCTCCTTTGAAACGAAACCCATCTCCTTTCAAACCCTCTCCTTTGAATCGACACCGTCTTTTTGTCCCCCCCTTTTTTTTTTTTCGTTTTAAACGGCTCCTTTTCCATGACTCTTGTCCCCCTCCTTTTTATCCACACCCTGCCTTTCAGATCCCCAAGGAACGTTCCCACGGCTCTTTTTGTATGCCTTGTGTCCCTTTTCACCCGTTTTTATACTACCCCCACGTTGTGTTTCGGGTCTCGATTTCAATTGCCCTTCAAACTATCCCAAAAGCGTTAACATGTATGGACAAGGTAAAATTTTTCAAATTTCCCACCAACAAATATTTTAGCACGGGGCGAGGGTTTCATGCCATCCCAGAGCGACAGGGGTCAAATGAAATACTGGACAGGTCCAATGAAACAGAGGTCTCCTAAAAATAGTTGTAACACGGGGGTCACATGACATGCTGGACGGGTCCAATGACATGCTGGACAGGTCACATGACATGCTGGACACAAAATGTTTCAAATTTCCCACCAAAAAATTTTTAGCACGGGGCGAGAGAAAAATATTTCATTCCATCCCAGAGCGACGATTGAGACAGGTCAAATGAAATTCTTGACATGTTAAATGAAATGGAAGTCTCACGAAAATAGTTTTAACACGGGGGTCACATGATATGCTGGACAGGTCCAATGACATGCTGGACAGGCCCAATGATATGTTGAACATGTTAAATGAAATGGAGGTCTCCCAAAAATAGTTTTAACACGGGGGTCACATGACATGCTGGACAGGTCCAATGATATGCTGGACAGGTCAAATGAAATGGAGGTCTCCCAAAAATAGTTTTAACACGGGGGTCACACGATATGCTGGACAAGCCCAATGATATGCTGGACAGGTCCAATGACATGTTTTGGTGAGAGGGTCACCTCATTCCAATCTTGGTGACGATTCACAGTGATACACATCTAGGTGAGAAGGCCTCCCATCTTGGAAACGATTCACAGGGATGCATCTAGATGAGAAGGGGGCGATTCACAGGTTCCAATCTTGGTGTGGACCCGAAAAAAGAGGAGGGAACTGCCCCCTAATTTTCGGTCTTGAAGATTTTTGCTAAAAATCATTTACTGTGACAGAATTTGAGATGGAAACCAGACTCCAAATCTTAACAAAAAACATTTAGCCAGCACTCCGAGGTGCTGGCCTTTTAACTCTATACTCTAATGAGGTCACGTGAAATAATTTCTATTGGCTCCAACGTTGTACACCGAGTCGACTCGATTGGCCCAGAAAGATTATTCAGCCTAAATGAGTGCACATTAGCTGAGCGATCCAAACTGGGTATACCCGAAAAAACCGATCGACTCGATCCCCCTTTTCCAATTTTTTTTTTTACAAACGCCAAAGTTGGGTTCAAAGGATATTCTGACGCGTGACTCAGATTTCTAAATACGATAGGGGTGGTCCAACAAGTGTTGTACCGAAATCACATTCTGACAAAAAAATGAGACGTGTTCATTATTTATTGAAAAAATATATACAATGAGAGCTACAGGCCACTATTGACAGATCCATGGGCTCCGATAGATTATTGATCGCTATTGACAGACAGATCCATGGGTTGGATGGGTTTAAATGCGATATTTTTGACACAAGAGTTTAGTCGGGGCATGGTCAAGTCCATAGGCTCCCTTTCATCCAGGAAAGAGAAGAGATTCTCATCAAAAATAGAGGGTACCGTGTGAAGCAGCTGGAGTTCTTGGGGTCCAAATACAAACGACATGAGCTGGTCGAATGCATCTGTCGACTCCAAAGGGTCCAACATGTCGAGCTCTGGGAGAAGCTGCATAGGTTCTGGGAGACTCTGCACAGGTGGGACGTGTGACACTGGAATCTGCACAGGTTCTGGGAGACTCTGCATAGGTGACTGTGGGACGTGTGACACTGGAATCTGCACAGGTTCTGGTACATCTGGAAGCTGCACAGGTGGCTGTGGGACGTGTGACACTGGAATCTGCACAGATTCTGATACATGTAGAACCTGCATAGGTGGCTGTGGGACGTGTGACACTGGAATCTGTACATGTTGTGGAACATGTAGAATGTTCATAGGTTCTGGGAGAATCTGCATAGGTGGCTGTGGGACTTGTGACACTGGAATCTGCACAGGTTCTGGATCCTCTGGAATCTGCACAGATACATGTAGAATGTTCATAGGTTCTGGGAGAATCTGCATAGGTGGCTGTGGGACGTGTGACACTGGAATCTGCACAGGTTCTAGGACATCTGGAATCTGCACAGGTAGCTCTAGGACATCTGGAATCTGCACAGGTTCTCTAGGACATCTGAAATCTGCACAGGTTCTAGGACATCTGGAATCTGCACAGGTGGCTCTAGGACATCTGGAATCTGCACAGGTGGTTCTGGGACATCTGGAATCTGCACAGGTGTTTGTGGAATCTGCACAGGTGGGACATCTGGAATCGGCACAGGCTCTAGGACATCTGGAATCTGCACAGGTGTTTGTGGAATATGCACAGGTGGGACATCTGGAATCGGCACAGGTTCTAGGACATCTGGAATCGGCACAGGGGTCATCGGTCGTTCAGATCGTCTAGACCCACGTCTCATGACGGGACGCACTCGTTTCTTGGGTAGAGCCTTTTCCTCCAAAGGTCGCTTTTCGGCCGGTACATGAATCGGGGTAGGTGGAGGTAGCTTGTAAGGAGTTTGATTAAACTTTCATTTTCCGGAAATCTCCCACGTGGAATCCCTTCTGAAGGAGCTGGGGCAGAAGGGATTCGGGGATAATGTCCAAACCAAAGGCGGTTTTTTGTACCGTCAACACAATGTAGTGTGTTCCAGCTGGGATCGGATACGCCGTGTGGGGCTCCAAGATGGTTCGATGGTAGAGCATTTGGTCATGGGGCTCAAAACTTCTCCGAATCACATGGGCTCGGCACTTGAGACTGGAGGCTGGCAATTCATAGATCAACATGGGCACATGCGTCGTTTGAATCAAGTGAATCTCTCCGGATGTCACCGTTCGCAAGCCAAAGGTAAAATCTTTTTGCCAAAAAATAGGTTGTTGTAAATGTAAACCATTCTCGTGTCGGTATTTTTGAGCAGTCTGTCTGGATTTCTCAACAGGCCTTTGGATGTTTTTTCCCACATCACGTCGTTGGGTCTAAATTCATTGACATGCTTTGCCTCCATGATGGCCCGTTTGAAATTGTCCAACCACGTCTTTTTTTGATGCCAATGGTCTTTACAAAACAGAACAAACACTCGTTTGGCGGTGGGCTCTTGGTAGAGGATACCCGCTCGGACTTGGCCCTGCCGAGCAGCATATTCCAATGCATCGGGTTTATCGGGCAGCGTCACGGGCACCACCGTGGTAGAAAGGTGCTCGGGGAAGGCATCAATCGGGTCCATGACAAAGTGTTGAAAGCACCTCTCGCTTTTATACGTTTCAAACAGGATGCGAAGGCAGGAAGCATGCGTCCGTCACACCATGGATGGAGCGGTCAAACGTTGAGTGTGGAAAAAATCTGGGGACGTCACCATGGAGGCGCGATCAAACCTTGAGTGTGGCTCTTGAGACAATCGGGAAGAGTAAAAAGGTTTAAACTATACTATGTCACAGTACCAACAGGGATGGACCATGGATGAGCGGTGGCTCTTGAGACAATCGTGAAGAGTAAAAAGTTTGAATCTGTACTACGTCACAGTATCCACATGGATGGAAAATGGATGAGCACCTAGAGTGTGGAAAAACTCTCAAGACAATCGTGAAGAGTAAAAAGTTTTAAACTATACTACGTCACAGTACCAACAGGGATGCACGATCACCATGGATGAACAGTCAAACCTAGAGTGTGGAAAAACTCGCAAGACAATCGTAAAGAGTAAAAGTTTTAATATATACTAAAAAAAAAAAAAAAAAAAAAAAAAATTTTTTTTTTTTTTACTTGTAAAGTATAGTTTTAACTATCGTTTTCCTTTTTCATTTAAAAAATTTTGCTCACAAAATTTTTTGTTTCTTATTCTTCATTTAATATATATATATATATATATATATTATATATATATATATATATATATATATATATATATATATTTTATATATATATATATATATATATATATATATTTTTTTTTATTTTTTACTTGTAAAGGACAGTTTAAACTGTCGTTTTTCTTTTTCATTTAAAAAATTTTTCACACAACATTTTTTTGTTTCTTATTCTTTATTTACAATGTTTCTTGCTATAGGTGCAATAGTCCCATTTCATCTCTTTACTCCTTTATTACAGAGTGCATCACTTTTTATCCACCCATCACTTTGCTGCACATCAAATTTGATGGTACATTTTTATCAATCCATCACCTTGCTGCACACCCCTCAAGTGGTAAAAGACACTAAAAATTCCATCGATAAAATATTGGACGGGAGATAATGTGTAGCTCACGTCCGCATGGGTTATAAGACGACACATTGGAGGCATTCAAAATGATACATAGATTTCATTTTTTGTTCAAATTTTATTTTCCCTTCAGATTTTATTTTACAGTGAAAAAAGGTTTATCTCTGTGAAGAATTTCCGTTGTGTCGTGGAAAGCCACTTTTGACAAAGTGATACATTATCTGCCAACGTACGCTATTTTGGTCCGTCATATGCATGGCTCGAGGTAAATATTCCTTTCCATTCTGTAAAATTTCTCCAATCTTGCTTCGGTGGGCTCGCCGTACAACATGTGTTCTTGAAACACCATCGATTCCAGTAAAACGTGGATGGCACAATCATGGGGTGGAACATCTCCCCGACCACACACTAAGCAATCGGGTCGACACGAGCATGGAGCCGAAACGACTGGCATGGTGGTACGATAAATTGTCAAGATCAGAGGTGTCCAGGATAAAATTTCAAAACGAATTGATTTTTAAAATAGAGATGGTATTCTCCCACATTGACAACTGGCTTTTGTCAAACAATCCTTGTGATGTATTGATCCATCCCGTACAACCACATGATCCAATTGTTTCACAATAAAATACTTTTCGGGTTCGTTAAATAAAAAATAACATTCACAAGTGTCTGGACCTTCAGTGCAGTTTTCCGTACTCCAGACGCAGTCCGTAATGTGAAATCCATTTTCATTCTTTACCACCTTGACTGGAACAGGATACATTTTCAAGAGTTCTTGAAATTTCAATATACCCCTCCAATTTGCTAAACGTTCCAATCTTCGTTTATAAGACGACAAATTGGAGGCATTTTCTTGAAGCATGCCTGGGACAATGTTTTTTTCCAATTCAGAGATTAAAGTTTTCAAGGAAAAGGCCATAATTATGAGTGCTTTCAAAACAGCAAATAAAAAAACTGGACTAGCAATTCAACTGAGAAATAAGTTTAGAGCTGCAAAAGACATTCTTTATAAACACACAAGGATTGTTTGAAAAAAAAAAAAAAAAAAAAAATTTTTTTTTTTTCAATCATTTTATAAGCTCAGTGCATTTTTTAAAAATCAATTCGTTTTGAAATTTTATCCTGGACACCTCTGATCTTGACAATTTATCGTACCACCATGCCAGTCGTTTCGGCTCCATGCTCGTGTCGACCCGATTGCTTAGTGTGTGGTCGGGGAGATGTTCCACCCCATGATTGTGCCATCCACGTTTTACTGGAATCGATGGTGTTTCAAGAACACATGTTGTACGGCGAGCCCACCGAAGCAAGATTGGAGGAAATTTTACAGAATGGAAAGGAATATTTACCTCGAGCCATGCATATGACGGACCAAAATAGCGTACGTTGGCAGATAATGTATCACTTTGTCAAAAGTGGCTTTCCACGACACAACGGAAATTCTTCACAGAGATAAACCTTTTTTCACTGTAAAATAAAATCTGAAGGGAAAATAAAATTTGAACAAAAAATGAAATCTATGTATCATTTTGAATGCCTCCAATGTGTCGTCTTATAACCCATGCGGACGTGAGCTACACATTATCTCCCGTCCAATATTTTATCGATGGAATTTTTAGTGTCTTTTACCACTTGAGGGGTGTGCAGCAAGGTGATGGATTGATAAAAATGTACCATCAAATTTGATGTGCAGCAAAGTGATGGGTGGATAAAAAGTGATGCACTCTGTAATAAAGGAGTAAAGAGATGAAATGGGACTATTGCACCTATAGCAAGAAACATTGTAAATAAAGAATAAGAAACAAAAAAATGTTGTGTGAAAAATTTTTTAAATGAAAAAGAAAAACGACAGTTTAAACTGTCCTTTACAAGTAAAAAAAAAAAATATATATATATATATATATATATATATATATATATATATATATATATATATATTATATATAATATATAATATATATAAAATTAAATAAATGAATAAGAAACAAAAAAAATTTTGTGAGCAAAATTTTTTTAATGAAAAAAGGAAAACGATAGTTAAAACTATACTTTTACAAGTAAAAAAAAAAAAAAAAAAAAAAAAAATTTTTTTTTTTTTTTTTTTTTATATATATTAAAACTTTTACTCTTTACGATTGTCTTGAGAGTTTTTCCACACTCTAGGTTTGACTGTTCATCCATGGTGATCGTGCATCCCTGTTGGTACTGTGACGTAGTATAGTTTAAAACTTTTTACTCTTCACGATTGTCTTGAGAGTTTTTCCACACTCTAGGTGCTCATCCATTTTCCATCCATGTGGATACTGTGACGTAGTACAGATTCAAACTTTTTACTCTTCACGATTGTCTCAAGAGCCACCGCTCATCCATGGTCCATCCCTGTTGGTACTGTGACATAGTATAGTTTAAACCTTTTACTCTTCCCGATTGTCTCAAGAGCCACACTCAAGGTTTGATCGCGCCTCCATGGTGACGTCCCCAGATTTTTTCCACACTCAACATTTGACCGCTCCATCCATGGTGTGACGGACGCATGCTTCCTGCCTTCGCATCCTGTTTGAAACGTATAAAAGCGAGAGGTGCTTTCAACACTTTGTCATGGACCCGATTGATGCCTTCCCCGAGCACCTTTCTACCACGGTGGTGCCCGTGACGCTGCCCGATAAACCCGATGCATTGGAATATGCTGCTCGGCAGGGCCAAGTCCGAGCGGGTATCCTCTACCAAGAGCCCACCGCCAAACGAGTGTTTGTTCTGTTTTGTAAAGACCATTGGCATCAAAAAAGACGTGGTTGGACAATTTCAAACGGGCCATCATGGAGGCAAAGCATGTCAATGAATTTAGACCCAACGACGTGATGTGGGAAAAAACATCCAAAGGCCTGTTGAGAAATCCAGACAGACTGCTCAAAAATACCGACACGAGAATGGTTTACATTTACAACAACCTATTTTTTGCCAAAAAAGATTTTACCTTTGGCTTGCGAACGGTGACATCCGGAGAGATTCACTTGATTCAAACGACGCATGTGCCCATGTTGATCTATGAATTGCCAGCCTCCAGTCTCAAGTGCCGAGCCCATGTGATTCGGAGAAGTTTTGAGCCCCATGACCAAATGCTCTACCATCGAACCATCTTGGAGCCCCACACGGCGTATCCGATCCCAGCTGGAACACACTACATTGTGTTGACGGTACAAAAAACCGCCTTTGGTTTGGACATTATCCCCGAATCCCTTCTGCCCCAGCTCCTTCAGAAGGGATTCCACGTGGGAGATTTCCGGAAAATGAAAAAGTTTAATCAAACTCCTTACAAGCTACCTCCACCTACCCCGATTCATGTACCGGCCGAAAAGCGACCTTTGGAGGAAAAGGCTCTACCCAAGAAACGAGTGCGTCCCGTCATGAGACGTGGGTCTAGACGATCTGAACGACCGATGACCCCTGTGCCGATTCCAGATGTCCTAGAACCTGTGCCGATTCCAGATGTCCCACCTGTGCATATTCCACAAACACCTGTGCAGATTCCAGATGTCCTAGAGCCACCTGTGCAGATTCCAGATGTCCCACCTGTGCAGATTCCAGATGTCCCAACACCTGTGCAGATTCCAGATGTCCTAGAGCCACCTGTGCAGATTCCAGATGTCCTAGAACCTGTGCAGATTCCAGATGTCCTAGAACCACCTGTGCAGATTCCAGATGTGCAGATTCCAGATGTCCTAGAACCTGTGCAGATTCCAGATGTCCAGAACCTGTGCAGATTCCAGTGTCACACGTCCCACAGCCACCTATGCAGATTCTCCCAGAACCTATGAACATTCTACATGTATCTGTGCAGATTCCAGAGGATCCAGAACCTGTGCAGATTCCAGTGTCACAAGTCCCACAGCCACCTATGCAGATTCTCCCAGAACCTATGAACATTCTACATGTTCCACAACATGTACAGATTCCAGTGTCACACGTCCCACAGCCACCTATGCAGGTTCTACATGTATCAGAATCTGTGCAGATTCCAGTGTCACACGTCCCACAGCCACCTATGCAGATTCTAAATGTATCAGAACCTGTGCAGATTCCAGTGTCACACGTCCCACAGTCACCTATGCAGAGTCTCCCAGAACCTGTGCAGATTCCAGTGTCACACGTCCCACCTGTGCAGAGTCTCCCAGAACCTATGCAGCTTCTCCCAGAGCTCGACATGTTGGACCCTTTGGAGTCGACAGATGCATTCGACCAGCTCATGTCGTTTGTATTTGGACCCCAAGAACTCCAGCTGCTTCACACGGTACCCTCTATTTTTGATGAGAATCTCTTCTCTTTCCTGGATGAAAGGGAGCCTATGGACTTGACCATGCCCCGACTAAACTCTTGTGTCAAAAATATCGCATTTAAACCCATCCAACCCATGGATCTGTCTGTCAATAGCGATCAATAATCTATCGGAGCCCATGGATCTGTCAATAGTGGCCTGTAGCTCTCATTGTATATATTTTTTCAATAAATAATGAACACGTCTCATTTTTTTGTCAGAATGTGATTTCGGTACAACACTTGTTGGACCACCCCTATCGTATTTAGAAATCTGAGTCACGCGTCAGAATATCCTTTGAACCCAACTTTGGCGTTTGTAAAAAAAAAATTGGAAAAGGGGGATCGAGTCGATCGGCCCCCTTTTTTCGGGTATACCCAGTTTGGATCGCTCAGCTAATGTGCACTCATTTAGGCTGAATAATCTTTCTGGGCCAATCGAGTCGACTCGGTGTACAACGTTGGAGCCAATAGAAATTATTTCACGTGACCTCATTAGAGTATAAAAGGCCAGCACCTTCGGAGTGCTGGCTAAATGTTTTTTTGTCAGGATTTGGAGTCTGGTTTCCATCTCAAATTCTGTCACAGTAAATGATTTTTAGCAAAAATCTTCAAGACCGAAAATAGGGGGGCAGTTCCCTCCTCTTTTTTTCGGGTCCACACCAAGATTGGAACCTGTGAATCGCCCCTTCTCATCTAGATGCATCCCTGTGAATCGTTTCCAAGATGGGAGGCCTTCTCACCTAGATGTGTATCACTGTGAATCGTCACCAAGATTGGAATGAGGTGGCCCTCTCACCAAAACATGTCATTGGACCTGTCCAGCATATCATTGGGCTTGTCCAGCATATCGTGTGACCCCCGTGTTAAAACTATTTTTGGGAGACCTCCATTTCATTTGACCTGTCCAGCATATCATTGGACCTGTCCAGCATGTCATGTGACCCCCGTGTTAAAACTATTTTTGGGAGACCTCCATTTCATTTAACATGTTCAACATATCATTGGGCCTGTCCAGCATGTCATTGGACCTGTCCAGCATATCATGTGACCCCCGTGTTAAAACTATTTTCGTGAGACCTCCATTTCATTTAACATGTCAAGAATTTCATTTGACCTGTCTCAATCGTCGCTCTGGGATGGAATGAAACATTTTTCTCTCGCCCCGTGCTAAAATATTTTTGGTGGGAAATTTGAAACATTTTGTGTCCAGCATGTCATGTGACCTGTCCAGCATGTCATTGGACCCGTCCAGCATGTCATGTGACCCCCGTGTTACAACTATTTTTAGGAGACCTCTGTTTCATTGGACCTGTCCAGTATTTCATTTGACCCCTGTCGCTCTGGGATGGCAGGAAACCCTCGCCCCGTGCTAAAATATTTGTTGGTGGGAAATTTGAAAAATTTTACCTTGCCCATTCCGACCTACGTCTTTGGGATAATTTGAAGGGCAATTGAAATCGAGACCCGAAACACAACGTTGGGGTATAAAAACGGGTGAAAAGGGACACAAGGCACACAAAAAGAGCCGTGGCAAACGTTCCTTGGGGATCTGAAAGGCATGGGGGTGGATAAAAAGCAGGGGGACAAGAGTCATGTAAAAGAGCGTTGGAAAACGAAAAAAGACGGGGGGAGAAAATTCAAAGGAGGTGATTCAAAGGAGAGGGTTTTAAAGGGGATGGTTTCAAAGGAGATAGTGTTCAAAGATGAATTTCAAGTCAAAGGAGATAATTTCAAATGAGATGTTTCAAATGAGGAATGTTCATGATGAAATGGTTTCAAATGTAGAGGATTTTCAATTCAAAGGAGATGAATTTCAAATGAGAGGGTGTTCATGATTAATTTCAAATGAGAATTTCAAATGAGATGGGTGTTCATGATGAATTTCAAATGAGAGGGTGTTCATGATGAATTTCAAATGAGAATTTCAAATGAGATGAATGTTCAGGGCTCATGATGAATTTCAAATGAGAGGGTGTTCAAATGAGAGGGTTTCAATAAAGGTCGTTTTCCATTTCCAATTATTTTTTGAAAGGGTCACGTTTCAAAATGAGATTGTTCAGGATATGTCAAATGAGAGGGTGTTCATGATAAATTTCAAATGAGAGGGTTTCAACAATGGTCATTTTCATTTTAAGTCACATTGGTTCCGAAAACAAATCAGAAATTATCACTAAACACCCCAGGTCACCAATTTGGAATATTTCAGGTCATTCGGGCTTGGTATTACTTTAAAAGGAGTTGTCATTTATTCAATCCTGAGGTCGTTTTCCATTTCCAATCATTTTTTGAAAACCTGACTCTCGGTACCTACGGTTTGTAAAATCCAACTATTTAGAATTATTCGAATTTAGCAATAAAATTAATTTTCTAGAAGTGATTCTAAAATGAGAAATGCTTGCTGTTTATAATCTTTAGTTGCAACGGAGTACAGTGGAATTTTTAAATGGTTAGCCCAAGATCCCACGATCGTCTCTCATAACTATCGTTCTGGACAGTGCCGATTTAAGCTCATTTCGGGCCCTGGGTGCAGAAGATCTACAGGTCTTCTTCGCACTGATAGATCAAAATTTATAACCAGAAATTCTGGTTAAGTCCAGCTTATTCGGGTCTCTGGGCGCCCACTCCAAGCTCACAACGAATGAAATGGGTTCTGGACGAAGCATGACGTGCGCGGGTGCCATTACTCCTGTTCTCCAAAACTTTCTGATTACATATTTAGAGTGATCTACCTGGCGGACAACTCGGTCTTTTGAGCAACGATGAGCCTCCCTCATTTAGTTAATTTCGAGAAATTTCTCCAACTTCTGGTATTGTATTCGCCTAATATTTTTTTTTAGTGCTGACATGTATTTTTTAAATTTATGGATCTTCCATAATATAGGCAGCTGTTTATAAATGCTATTTTTTTTTCATTTCGAGATCATTGCAATGTATGTGGTATAAAACTTTGCATTAAATTTGAATAATTAACATACCGTTCTTCACTCTACTTATTTGCATAATTTTACGATTGTTACGATTTTAGCGAGTCATTTACTCAGAAAATAAATAATGTCCAGTGACATGAATATTCGGATGCTTTAAACTGACGTAGATGCAAACGACGTCTTTTTACAACAGTGTGATTTGTTTTGTCTTATTCTTCATTCATGCTATTTCAATAGAATTTTCGAAAAGGTATCATATTTTTCTTTTCACTTTTTCATTTTATCCCACAAGTTCTCAATTAGATTTAAGGCAAACTCCTGAGAGTAATGCTAAGGAGTTTCCAATTTTTCTCCTCAAATATCTAGATTGTAAGGCATTCGCCCGTGGGTGATGCCCTACTCCCAGTGGCGTAACAGAGTACTTTTGGGCCCCCCTGCAAAGTCAGATTTGGGGCCCCCATGTTGAATTTTACAAAGGGTAGGCACTTGCGTCAGTCAGGCTTTGTGCCCCTTTAGAACCCTGGCCAACCCCCCGCAATGCGGGGGTGCACGTTACGCCACTACCTACTCCTACGTTTTCCTCGTGACCTAGAGGTGTGGGAGTGAATGAAGAACCAAACGTTGCCATAATCTTAATATCTCTTTATTAAGATCTAACTTAAACAATATACAACAAAGGTATTAATATCTAATTTAGCGGATCTGAGGTGAAGAAACACACAATACGTATTACCAAATACGCGCGACCCTGACCACTATATTTAACTTCAACGCCTTATCCTTATCTCAGTATATACACAGTTCCTAGTATTTAATAGAACGGTCCTACCTCTATATCCTAGGTAACAACAACACCCTCGAATCTTAAATGACTTTTCTTTATTTCGCGTGGAATGGTATCCACCTTGACTTGAACGCACTGGCACGAATAGCTGAACTCCTGAATGTCGGATAACATCTCACTTTTAACATTAACTCTCCTAACCACACAGACTAGCATAATCACTTCCCAAAGGCCACACTGCTTACTCTAAACTTCTGCTATTTAAAAGGTTCATAATTTGCATAATCACGCTTCACTTCTAGATTTGGTTGAAAAGAATTTGCCTTTTAGGCCCCAAAGATCCCAAGAGGTTTTAGTAGAAAGCGCGATGAGCCCATCACAAGATTATTACTTTTAATTACATGGAATAAAAGTCTCTTAAGTGAAAAAATGAGAAATGAGTATGATTATGTTCTGATTTTCGACAGTATTTATAAATATTTATTAACGATCCGACAACTCGCACCCGACTCAGTTAAACGATGATAGAAATAATTTTAATAATTGGACAAAGTAAACTCAATGAGAATTTCTTCTGGAGATAAAGATCTTTCCTTCCGAGTTCTAGATCAGCGAAGATTCATCATGAAGAGAAGCTGATGTTTGCTAATCTTTCAATGCTTAATGTCCTAATGGTGGCGTGGTGTGAAGTTTGGAGGGAAAAGTATGATACTACCGGCTCAGGTGTTCTCATTGTCTTTTGATCGAGGTTCAAAATAACGGAGACCGTTGTCAATAAATCTCGAGCAGCTTAAAAGAATACGACGTTAATAGCATAATCAAATTATTACATTTTAAAGTTAATTTTCTTGCATATAAATTACTAGGTAGCATTTTAAATTTGGAAACAGAGGAAAGGAAACAAGACATTCTTTTTTTACCTGAGTATATATACGATCTCCTCCAGGTCTCATTGTTAAATGTTGATACATGATTTATTGGCGAATTCTGAAGAAAGGTTAATTTTCCTAGAATTAGAATTAGTAGCATGTTCAAAGTATTATTTTTTATAATCACATTATTCACTTATAGAGTTTTTGAGAGAGTGCTTCGGTAAAGAGGATGGGGGGGAGGTTGAGTTCTCTGTTTTTCAATTCTTATTAATAGTTCACTCTCTTCCTATATATATATACTAGCTGTATGGCCGGCGTTGCACGGGCTTTCTGTACTTATATAAGCAAAAGCTTCAGTAAAATATACTTTTTCGAAATTTCTTTGTGTTGCACAGGCTATTGCAGTATTAAGAAATAGTATATATTTTTTCAGAATTAAAATATGCTAACACTCATAAGTGCATTGGTAAAATTAACGTAAAACATGACAAATAAAATTGATAAAAAGTGATCTATTTTATTTTTGTTTAACATTTTAAACACTAGCCTTTTTTTTTAAAAAAATAAAAATTATCAGTTTTATTATATTTTTCAAAAGTAATATATGGCTAATTATGTTTTGTTTATTATATTTATATGTGTGTTAAAGGAATTTCATATTCAAGAAATATTTTTATAAGTGGTATGTAAATGAAAAAATATAATACAAAATTATATTATGTTCAGTAAAGCAATGAAAAAATATTTTGAAATTAAAATTACTTTTATAACTTTAGAGAACGCTTGAAATATCATAAAAGG
This sequence comes from Trichonephila clavipes, assembly GCA_019973935.1. Classification (NCBI taxonomy): domain Eukaryota; kingdom Metazoa; phylum Arthropoda; class Arachnida; order Araneae; family Nephilidae; genus Trichonephila; species Trichonephila clavipes. The sequence continues at coordinate 205,665 of BMAU01019306.1, read as the reverse complement.
CATAGAAAATAAGGATGGCAATTAATAATGAACCATAATATATGTGGACATTGCTTTTATTTATTTTTTAACTTGTAGTGGATGACAGTGCTAATATTTTTCAAATATAACTTCATTCATTAAATTAAAAACTGGCAACAAACAAAACTAATAGTTCAACAGCATATACAGAAAGGAAAATCGTTCATTGTGTCCCTGTAGCGCAATGAATAAAATTGAGCTTTTCTTGCAAACATAATATATATTAAAGAGGGTAGAGCCATTGCAGAGCAGTGTATCCAAAAGTAAAAAATAATTTTTTAACGAGTGTTCTCGTTGCTATTTCGCTTCACAGAAAAGAATGATTTCAAAACGTATATTTGAATATAAGAGAGAAAATTAACTTGCTTATAAAAGGTAAATAGAAATGAAAGGATGAAAATATAAATAAAAATTGTAGCAGAAAAGTAATAACAGTAGTATGTTTCTGCTATGGGAACTATGAGTGAAATATAGATAAACCAAAAGAAAAAATTATGTCAAACTATTTCCTTAAAATTTTAACATAAATAACATACATTAGGAAGCCTTCAATTGAAAAATAATAAAATTAGTACAAACTAAAATTGTAAAAAACATACAAAATAAGCCTACATTGTAATACCCCGCATTGGTTGGGTCCTAATATAGCCCAGCCCCGGTTTTTGTGCTTTTTTTGTCGCCAAGTTAGGCGATAAGTTCGCCAAGCTGGCAGCCCTTTTTTTAATTCTTTAAAATAAGAGACCGTTATTTGTGACCGTTAGGTATCGGCAATTAGTAATTTCCGTTAATTTCGTTAGCTTCAGCAACCATACTAACTATGTATGAGTGGTAAAGCCCGTTACCATTTATTCGACGCTTTAGGATTACCGGTCACTGTTACGAGACGAAAGCAAAGTTTATTTTCTTTTTAAATTTTTTGTAAAAAGGTGGTAATTATTAGATGTGGTGCTTTTCAAATGATGGAGATAACGTACACTAGCAGGAAAGGATCCGAATGATGTAAGAAAAGGTACGTTGTTTGGCAAAAGCCGTTTGAGTAATTTTAGAATGTGTTTCAAATCTTTTTAAGAAACTAAATCATACAGGAATTTGTTCACATGTTTCAATTTTTCTCCTTCGAACATCGATTCGTTCTTTTTAGAATGTACTTAATTTCCTTCGTTAGGAAGTTGTGAATTTTATCATTAATTTGTTCTTATTAACGCCTTAAAAATTTCAGTTTATCTAGATCGAGCTTTGACTCCTTTTCGGAATGTTCTTACTTGCCTATTTTTTAAAAGTTTGAAAAAAGAATTTTTCATTTCTGACCTTTGGCTGTAAATTTTTAATTATTAGAATATCCTTAATTTCCTATTTTTAGAAGACGAGATTTTACTGAATTTGCTCGTAATGTTTGAAAATTTTCTCTTTCGAGCTTCCGATTCTTCTTTTTTTCGGAATGTTCATTTCCTATTTTTAAAAAGCTAAATTTTTCATGGAATTATAGTTTCGTAAGTTTTTTAAAAAGTATCTATTATCAGAAGCTAAATATGAATTCTTTCTTTAAGTTCTAATGTTTTCCATTTCTGCTCCTTCGGACAAGACGCCATGCTTTTTGCTGTTTGCCCGGACGCGACTTTGAAAATCGCGCCTTGGCGCCATTTTGGCGTGACTTGAAAATATCTTCGCCAAGAGGTGGGCTATAACAGGAATTTACCCTATATTACATTAAATATAAAATTCAGATGTAATACAAAAGTGAAAAAAGATTAAATTAGTAAGAACCAAATTAAAAAAAAACTATCTCAAACAGACTTATGTTGAAAAAAATCTTAATGAACCTAACGAGATAAACAATTAACATAATTATAGTGATAATTGAAATATACATATCATATCTGAACAGTATGATATGTACAAAGTATATGATCTTCATAAAACTAAATGAGGAACTTATTCAATTATTTTTTGGCTTAAAACTAGCTTTTGAGTCACGGTATCACAAAATTAAGCCTTAATTTTGATGAAATTACCATAACCAGTACTGAACAAACAAAATACTCACGGAAAATCTTAAATATGATAAATTGAAACATAAGTATTATGATTGGCAAATATTTGACATGGGTCCAAGAATACATAACGCATCAGACTTGTACTCTAGATTGTAGGAGTAGGCAGCATTTTCTTTATGTTTCCAAATAGTTATTCTTGAAGAGCGTGTGACGTTTCTGATATTTAAGTCTCCCTTCTCGATCTTCGGCAGTTTAAGAGATCTTTCCTTGCATCATTTGTAAGCAATTGGACCAATACCAACAATCAAAATTTTGCATGTGTTGTACGTGCTAAATTGTAGCAACCATGCGCTTCGTTTCATGTAATGTCGACAATAGGTTGGGATAACATGTAAGAACCGAAATGTCATAGGAAGATTTGGTACTTATGTATAGTTAGTTGCCAACTCTATTAATAACTCACCAAGTTGGCAACTGCCATTTCCTATGAGTCGTTCATGCTGAATTGGCAACAGTGTGCTTTGTTTCATATAATGCCGCCAATAGACTGCGATAATACACAAGTACTTATTTTTTTGACCAAATGGTCATGATATGCAGTTGGAAGTAGGCAAGAAGTACTGCTGAAATGTACCAATATTCAGGAGATAACTTAGTTTTATCAGTGGCGTAACGTACACCCCCGCACTGCGGGGGCAAGGCTTCTAGGGGGCCCAAAGCTAGACTGACGCCATTAACGAATAATTTCACAAAATTAGCTTTACATTTTTTTAATCCAATTTTTAAGCGATTTTCAAATTGGCGATCTAACATAATTCAAAATCAAAGATTTGATCACTTATTAGGTATCTTAGATCCAATAACCAAATCAAAAAACATTTTAATTTGCTGTAATACCCGCTACGAAAAAGATACTTTTCTTTTAGTGTTTTTTTTTTCAAACCTGAATTACTAAAAGATATTAAGAAAGTCAGACGGAAAATTGGATAAAATGCTAGAAAGATAAAGAAATTCATCATTGTTTTGTTAGTATACTTCATGTTAGCGGTAGGGAGAAAAAAAAGACATGTTATTTATACTGAAGTAGCAAAGTAACTAATTGGCGTCTTTAGCTCCCCCCCCCACATGTATTTCATTTTCATTTAGCGAACTCGTAAATAACGAACATCTGTTATGCTTTTTTCATGAAAAATAGTATTGCGATACTTGAAAACGCATAGAGAGCATTTTAAATGATTATATGGTCTAGATTTATGATTTAGAAACCCATATGCCCTCAGAAATTTCCGTAGATTTATGAGTATTCAATCAAATAAAGCATAATGAGAAATGTTTCCCCAAACTGTTTTTTGAACATAAATATTTTTTTATATTCCATCCACTTCAATATAGGGAGTGTTCCTTCGCTGTTAAAACATTTTGATCTCACTTCTCTCTTGTAATATTAGAACTGTTTTTTGTAAGTGGAATTAATTATTCTGGTTCTTATACTGTTATTTTGTTAATAAGACAAGAAGAAACGCGATCCTAAAATGAGTGGAGTTAAAAAAACTTTGAGTGGTTCTCAAAAACGAAAAATTCGAAAGGAAGAGGAGTGTAATATTAATAGCAAACATGCAAAATTGGATAACTTTTTAATATCCGCAAGTTCATCATCTTGTGCAAGTGCTAGTAGTAGTAATGCCAGGGAACTTGATGAACAAATCCTGGAAGTGAAAATTAATCCACAAGAAAAAAACACAGTTTCGGACACTTCAACTAATAAGGATACTCTATCTAAAGAAAAGGAGTCAGAAAATGAAAACGAAGAAACAAAATTGATTAGAGAAATGATTTTGCGCATTATGTAGGTACGTCCATAGATGCAGATTTAAGGGAACAATTTTTAAAATTGGGCCCATACCTACCAGAAGGTAATTTCCAAAAAGATGCGAAAGGAAGGAGCTTTTCATCATCTTATTATAGTTTCATATCCAAGGCAGGACAAAAGATCGAAAGGAAATAGCTGTGTTATTCAACACGACTTCATGTTGCTTACTGTCAGGTATGTTGGCTCTTCGCTGATAGAACAAATATGTATTTTAAAAAGGTCTGGTGTAAAGGTGTGAATGACTGGCAAGGAATATAAAAAAAATTAAAGAGCATGAAAATTGTATAATTCATATCCAAGCATGTTGCACATATGACATCTGGAAACAAAATAAAACGGTGGATTCATTATTGAAATGCAATTTTAAAGAAGAAGTTAATAAGGTTAGCCAAATCTTACGAAGAATCATAGACGTTACAATGACTCTAGCGATGTGCAATCTTCCTTTTCGGGGACATCGAGAAACTCGAGATTCGACTCAAAGGGGAAATTTTTTGAATATAATAGACCTCTTGGCTAAATATGACCCTCTTCTCAATGTTCATTTGTCAGAAAATAGAATTCAAAAATATCTTAGCCCAAAAATTCAAAATGAACTTATTGCTATTATAGGCTCTAGAATAAAAGAAAATATTGTTAAAAATATAAGGAAATGTTTTTTTTCTCTATTATTTTGGACACGACACAGGATATTTAAAAAAAGACCAATTAAGTATTATAATAAGGTATGTAACAACTGATGTTAATGATAATAATGAGCCAGATAATATCAGAATTAATGAAACGTTCTTAGGCTTCATTGAGGCGGCAAATCAGACTGCAAAAAGTTTGGAAAGTGATGTGTTAAATTTTCTAAATACACTGGACATTAATTAGGCGAAGTGTCGGGGACAAGGATGTGATGGGGCAGCCAACATGAGTGGAGCGTATGGGGGATTACAGAAATTAATTAGGGACAAGCAACCAAGAGCAAATTACGTTCACTGTTCAACACACAACCTCAATCTTGTTCTAAACGATGCATGTAATAACGTGCCTCATGTAAGAGAATTTGATGACTTTTGTCAAAAAATTTAAACATTTTTTGGGCTCAGCATTAAAAGGTGGAGTGATCTGAAAATTGTGCAGAATAACGAGAACATTCAGCAGACTATTAAATCATTATGCATGACAAGGTGGTCATCTCGATTTGACTCTGTAATATCAATTCGCTACAATTACATTTCGATTTTAAAAGTACTTTCAAATATTTTACTAACCAGCACTATGCAAGACGAGAAAAAGGAATCTAACGATTACAAAACACATGGAAAAGTTTCAATTTGTTTTTTTTGCTAATTTTCCAGTGTCAAATTTTACAAAGCATAAATTTAACTTCAAAAGCATTACATTCACCAAAATAGATTTGGAAAACGCTAAGACCATGTTAAATTCTAGCTTAACGTCTATCGAGAATCTTCGTAACAATTTTGCTAATATAAAAGAAGAAGCTATTGGTTTGGCTAAAAAAATTGGGTATCACCCCGGAGTTTGAAAAAAAGAGACATAGAAAAGTTAGACAGTTTTTCGATGATTTCAATGTTGATGAAAAACTGCAAGACAGAGAACGATTGTTTGAGGTGGATGTTTTTAAGGTTAATATTGATGCTATTACTACTCTATTAAAAAATCGCTTTGAGAGTATGAATGGCATTTACAAATCATTCAGTTCTCTTTCTCCCAAAAATATTGTAAGCACTACAAATGATCTCTTATATAATGAAGCCAGTAATCTTCAAAAAGTATATAGCCTCGACCTATCTAGTGAATTTCCAAATCAAATTATGTCTCTAAAAGCAGTTTTTAGTGAAGATTTAATTAAGCTAAATTCGATAAAAGATTTAGGTAATTTTTTGATGATTCAAAATAAGTTTGCTGCGCCAAGTTTACCAGATGTATGTATTGCAGTTTTATGGTTTTTCACTCTTCCTGTTACTTCTACACTGGCAGAAAGTTCATTTTCTAAATTAAAATTAATAAAAAATTATCTACGTTGTACGATGTTAGAAGAGAGGCTCTCCTATTTGTCTTTGATAAGTATTGAACAAAAAGAAACAAGAAAAATTGAATTGGATGAATTAATAACCGACTTTGCTATGAAAAATGTGAGACGTCAATCGCTTTTTTTGTGATTTACTTCTTGAATGTAGTGCTGTATATTAGCTAGTAGTGTGTGTCGCGAACTACCCAACGAACTAGTTACTTTTGTAGTTCAACCTGAGTGGTACTGCGAGCGCATTCTTTTTTGTGTCCATGCTTTCTTTTTTTTTTTTTTTTTTTTTTTTTTTTTAGTAACAGTAGTTGTGTCTTTGACTTTTTGACAATTTATGCTAGAATTGTATCGAACTTAAGGTCAAGTTCATCCCGGGATTCATAAACGAAGAATTTGGTAAGTGATACCTTTTTTCTATCATAAGGATCTGAAATCGAAAATATTATATTACAGTGTTTGTGTTTGTCTTAGTGTATCGTTTTTATTTAAGTTACCTGGTTATCAGTCGACTGTTGTTAGATTTTCCATTTTTTAAATACTATAAATACTCTCTAATGTTAAAGGTTATTTACTTTATTTACTCAGAGACACAGGTTGATTTTATATTCAGTTATAAGTTTAATGTTTAAATATTTTTACGTGATGAGTAAAGGTGCATTATATGTTATGGTTTTGCAATTCTTTATGTGTATATATATATCCAGCTTAGGGCCCAAGATCTCACCTTGCGGGGGGGAATTATTTTCCGTTACGCCACTGAGTTTTATGCTATACTTATTAATGAGCTGGATACAAATGGATTGTAGCCTAAGTACTCTAATACATAAGTACCACATAATCTTATAATCTCATAGGGTAGAGCCATTGCAGAATAGTGTACCCAAAATTTAAAAATAATTTTTTAATGAATGTTCACAATGAAACTTTGCTTCACAGAAAATAATGCTTTCATAAAAACATATATTTGAATGTAAGAGAGAAAATTAAGATGCTAAAAGGTAAATAGAAATGAAAGAATGAAATATAAATAAAAATTATAACAGAAAAGTAATAGCAGTAATATGTTTCTGCTATGGGAAATGACACTCCATATGAACTTAAAGCGTTGTAATTCTATATAGAAGTATACTATTTTTTTTCTATACCTTGGAATAATACCTCAAATAAATTACTTCAAAACATGAGAGCATTGCATATGTACATTTCAGGCCTCTTCGTACAAAAGAGGGTGTGCGTTATATGGCGAGCATAACAAACATTAAAAAATGCAGCTCAAAAGTATAGGTGAGCATTATACGCCCGATTTTATCATAATCTGATATTTTTCTTTGCATTGCTTTTTTAGCTTCAGATTGCTCAATATCGTCCCTTTTTTTATTCATTTCACCATTGGAATGCGAGTCTAAATAACTATGCATATCTTTCATGATATTCAACATTGATCAGCATCTGCTGATGAAGGAAGAAAAACAAGAATCTTTTTTTTTAACCAAAGCAAATGTCATAGAAATGTACATTCATAAAATCTTTAAAAATACATATGAAGAACAGATTGTGAAGGAAAGTTAAATTATAATGCAACACGACAAAAATTGCATTAACTCTGAATTTTAAAGTGCAAAAAATAATTACTTTTTTGAGCATTCAATCCCATCCATAGTCTGATTTTGATGCAATTACCATAAACAGCTCAGAAAATCTTAGACGTAAATAAAAATTCGCATTAGCATTTGTATTCTTACCTATAGCATCACTGCATTTAAATTGGCACCAGGCGAACACTGTGCTATTTCCTACCAAAATCTTACAAATCTTTTTTGTTTCATAAAAAAAAATCGTTGTTTTGATACCAAGGAATGATTCGTGTGGCTCCAATTTGGTTGTAGTGACACTAATAGGTTAATACCTAAAAATCTAACTTAAATCACGATATCTGAAATCGTATAATCCCAATAAGTTTTGCATTGGGTTCCATTTTCTTTTTGTTATCCTAATATTATAATTGCAAAAGTTTGTACGCATGGATGTTTGTTGTAAAAACAACTGAAAGGATTTTAATGAAACTTTACAATAATATAGCTTATACAATACTATAATTTGTTCTTGCTTATTGTAGTTTTAATTATATGATACCGTGACTCAAGTTTTTAAGTCAAAAAATGATTTGTGAAGCTTTTTGTAAACAGAAGCTTTGATAATGTGGTACTTATGTATTAGCATCACCACAGCAAAATTGATGCCATGAGAATCACACCTTGATACCAAAGCAACAGCGATTCTAACATATTTCATATAAAATCAGTCAGATTTTGGCGAAAAATGGTGCGATTCATGAGGCGTCAATTTGACTGTGGTGACGATTATACGTAAATACTGATAATAATTACTTATTCTTTAACACAAATATCAGTGGATCATTTTAGACAATGAAATTCACTTCTTACCTGCTTTTATTCTTATGTTCTAAAATAATAATAATCTGTTACAAAAAACTTTATTGCTTTTCTTTGTTCAACGACAAATTCTAAATCTTGCTTATTGTCACAATAAAGTTGAAAATCCTTCCTAGCAATATAGCAATTGTTATATTGCTAGCAAGGATTTTCAACTTTTAAAAAGAGAATATAGTAATAAATAAATTTTCCTACGCACATTTTTTTTAATGATTTTATTATGCATGTTTGGTAGTAACAAATTGTGATCCTCATATCAAAATAAATACTTTTATCTCTTCTGGACCATAATAATAAAATTTAGTTTGCATGTTTCTTTTTTGTTGAATTGAAATCCGCCAAGAATGCTCCGGAGGAATTGATGTTAAAAATTCTGTTTGGGCTCTATTAGATTTAGACTTGAAATTAAGCACATATATTTATTTTACGAAGTAGAGATCCATTTAAAGTTGCTTTTGTGGAAATTTACTTGATTATTGGGTTTAGCAATGCAAAAAATCTTTCTACTTTTTTAGATATTATTAGAAATTCTTAATTCTGACCTTTTTATATCAAGAGGCGAGAGTTACAGCTATAAATTTTTTTCAATACAATCAAATTCTTAATGCTAGATATAAAAAATTTATGAATATGTAAACACAGTATTTATTTATACAACATCGTGAAATACACAATGAAGCGGGTGGATAATGGCTAGTCAGCTATAATTTTGTACTATTTTGCAACTGATGAAACACGGAATTAGCCAATAAAAGAACAAAAGCTTTTGCAGACCAAATTGCCACACTATTAGGTTGGAAGTAGGTAAGATGTAACGCTAAAGAGTACCGATATTCAGGCAATGATTTAATTTCAAGCTTTACTTACTTTGGGGCTTACTACCTTGATATCAAAATCAGATAAATTGTAGCCCAAGCACAACCCTAGATTGATAATAAAAAAAAACATGTAAAAAAATATTGTACGTAAAAAAAAATTAACTTAAATCACACAATATTGGCAATCTGTTAATCTCAATTAGTTTTAATTGTCATTTCTTTCAGTTACATTTTTCTACTTTTTTGTTACAATGGAATTGGACAATAGAGGAAAAGGATACTTACGTATCGGCGTCACCTCAGCAAAATTTGCGATATAAAAACAATAGATTCTTACGTGTTTTATATGAAAAAGAAAAAAAAAATCAGTCAAATTTTTGTGAAAAAAAGTGTCACTTTGGCTGCGGTGATAAAAATACGGATGGAATGGAAGGAAATGTTGGTACTTGCGTTTTATCGCACCAATGTGAACATTCAAAATAACTCTCTAAGTTAGCAGCTTTGATCTTCGCTTAGAATAAACTTGTGTTTGCAAATGTTTTTATTAAAGTTAAAATTTTAAGGGATTAATTTTTAAGTTAAAATTTCCAAATTTCACTCAACGGTAACTTTTTTTTAAAAAAAAATACTGCGTTAATGAATTCTTGAAAAAAGGGTTTTATTTCAGCAATAATCTGTTTTTCCATTAGTTTAATTTATCACTATATTCTCTTTTTGTTATACTGCTAGCTAGAATTTTCAACTTTATTGTTACAATAAGCAAGATTTACAATTTGTCGTTGAACAAAGAAAAGCAATAAAGTTTTTTGTAACAGATTATTATTATTTTTGAACATAAGAATAAAAGCAGGTAAGAAGTGAATTTCATTGTCTAAAATAATCCACTGATATTTGTGTTAAAAAATAAGTAATTATTATCAGTACTTATGTATAATCATCCCCGCAGCCAAATGGTATCAAGGTGTGATTCGCATGGCACCAATTTTCCTGTGGTGACGCTAATACATAAATACCACATTATCTAAGCTTCTGTTTACAAAAAGCTTCACAAATCATTTTTTGACTTAAAAACTTGAGTCACAGTATCATATAATTTAAACTACAATAAGCAAGAAAAAATTACAGTTTAGAAAATAAACAAACATAAAATTGTGTGACACTAAAATAGAAATTATAGTAGTAATTTAATACAAAACAATTCATATCCTAAGACATGGGAAATCTAATGTTATGTTTGTGTTGCAAATCCAAAAAATGAAATTTAGAAAGAACATTTTTTGTACGACAACTTTTTTGAAAAACGAATGTAACTCCACCACAAAGAGTTAAAAAAACTATAAATAAATATATTCCCAATAAAATGTGCTAAAATACCCCAAAGAACTGCTCTTAACATTAATTTTCGCAAAGTTGACTTGACTCGTCTGATGACATCATATCTCCATTTAGCTGAAAAATCGCTTAAAAATTTTAAATATAAAAAATTTAAACATGAATAAAATAAACAAATAAATATGAAGTAACCTAGAATATAGCAGAAATTATAACATTAATTAAATTACATCTTTTTTTTTTGAAATTACGTAAAAGGATAAAATACGTTGAATGTAAAAATGGTTTGGAATAATCAAATGGATAAGCAAAACAAATAAGACTGTTGCCAAAACAACTAACTAAAAACCCAGTTGTTAAAGAAAAAAAAATGGAAAAATCGTTTAAAAATTTAATTAAAAAAAATCTAAAGCGAATTTCGAAAAAAACTCTTCGTAGTGCACATCATCAGGACCTAGAATAATTATGTGCCAAGTTTCATACTTCTGGGTTGCTTAGTTTCGGCTGTAGAGGTGAAACACACACGCTTAAACTTTACTTAATTAATATAGATATATCTTGTTCAAATTTTTAATAGTTAATAAACTACTTTTGATTCATCCCTTCAAGTTCAAATACATTTTTCTAAACTTTTAGTGAATGACACTTGATGTTAATATAATTTTTTAAAATATTAATTCATTAATTAAATTAAAAAAGCGAATAAATAGTAATAAACAAAAATAATAGTCCAACAACATATATAGAAAGGAAAATCGTTCGTTGTGCCCCTGTAGCGCTTTGGATTGCTAGTTGGACTTCTAATCCAAAGGTTGTAGGTTCGAATCCCACCTGGGATGGCCTGATTTCTGAGAATGTGTGATTTTCTTTTTACAATAATATTTTATTAAGATAGTTAAATTTAACGAATGAATAAATAGTAGCAAGAAAACAAAAGTAGTCAAAGTAGTCCAACGCCATATATAGAAAGGAAAATGGAAAATTGAAAGGTGAATCGCTTTCGATTTTGTCACTTAATATTGGGATTTTATCATATGTATATACATACGAGGATGGTCTGAAAACTTTCCGACTTAACAAAGATTCAAGACATTTTTTCCGAATTTTTTATTTTTCAACATAGTTTCCTTGTAACTCTACACACTTCTCCCAGCGATGCTCCCATCTCTGTAACCCGTCCAAATAGTACTCGGCGTTTTTCTCTGCAAAATAATTGTTCACGAAGGTGATTGTCCCTTCATTTAACAAAACTCTCTGTTCTCCGAGCGTAATTCTTAAATGAGGGAACAAAAGGAATTGCTTGGGGCTTGATCTGGTGAGTACGACGGATGGTCAAGCAGTTCAAACCGTATTTCGTGAATTTTCGCCATGGCAACTGCTGAGGTGAAACAGGATTTTCTTTTTCTGTAAATGTGGCCGTTTTTCCTCAAATTCTGCCTTCAGGTCAAGTAATGATGCGTAGTACGCTCCTGTAACAAAACTCTCTGTCCTCCGAGCGTAATTCTTAAATGAGGGAACAAAAGGAGTTGCTTAGAGCTTGATCTGGTGAGTACGATGGATGGTCAAGCAGTTCAAACCGTATTTCGTGAATTTTCGCCATGGCAACCGCTGAGGTGAAACAGGATTTTCTTTTTCTGTAAATGTGGCTGTTTTTCCTCAAGTTCTGCCTTCAGGTCAAGTAATGATGCGTAGTACGCTCATGTGGCTGTTTTTCCTCAAGTTCTGCCTTCAGGTCAAGTAATGATGCGTAGTACGCTCATGTGGCTGTTTTTCCTCAAGTTCTGCCTTCAGGTCAAGTAATGATGCGTAGTACGCTCCTGTAAGGGTTTTCCCTTTTTGAAGATAATGGATTAAAATAACTCCATGACTATCCCAAAAAACAGTTGCCATCACTTTCCCAGGCGAAAAAACAGTTTTTGCTTTTTTTGGAGCAATTTTCCCCTTTTCAGTCCACTGGACTGTATTTTTGCTTCGGGCGTATAATGGTGTATCCAAGTTTTATATACAGTAATTAATCGGTGCCAAAACTCGGATTTATTGCGCCTAAACTGCGCCAACAGAGCCTTTGAAATGTTCATTTGAACACGTTTTTGGTCTAATGTGAGCAAACGTGGCACCCGACGCACGGACAGCTTTCTCATACTTAAATGTTGATTTAATATGTGGTAAACACGTTCTTTTGACATGTTCATAATCTCTGCTATCTCTGTCACTTTAATTTGGAGGTCGTCTGGTACTATTTGGTGAACTTTGGCTATGTTTTCGTCGGTAGTTGCTACTGGCGTAGCTAGGCTTGAGTGAGCCCCGTACCAAAATTCCTTCAGGGACCCTGAGATACGTTGTGGTAAGAGGTGTAATGTTGTTGTAGCTTCACCAACAGACGTATTCTTAAAGACAGCACATTTATTTACTATGAACATGAAAATTTTAAAATCAAAGGACCCACGCGGGTAATATTTCAAAATGGCCACCGAGACCTAACGCGCCGGTGCCGAGAATATATCTATCTTATTCCCCAAAGAACACATTCTTACCGGAGGGCAGCACAATGCGCCTCCTGGTGAAGAGAGGAACTACACCCCCACACAAGATTGATGTGTCACACATGATACTCCATCTGATTATAAAGCATAAAATAATATACATTCATATACACAAAATACAAGTAACTAGCATTACCTCACACTTAAAAAATATGAAAAATAAGTATACATAGCAAATTACACAAAACTAAATTAAGAATAAAATTTTGATATGATTAATTATACCATAATAATCAAGAAAATTGAAATTTAAGGAATTCACAGAATAAACAACATGAATTTTAAAAAAATATTATTCGAAAAGAAACATTAGCATTTTTTTAAAAAAAATATAAATAGACACGCACACAAATAATATAATGAGATACACAAAATGAGATGAATAAAATAATTATTCACTAAAAGTAAAATTTTCTTTTTAAAATTGCAAAACACATTTGTTACACCAATCGTGAGAATGCATCAGCATGAGGCATTTTCACACCAGGACAATGTTTGATTGTCACATTGAACTTTTGTAGTGCAAAAGCCCATCTTTGTAGCCTCGTAGATTGTGATGCACTCTTTGTTAAATAAGGTAAAGGGTTGTGATCAGTATAAAATTCAATTTCAGTCCCAAATACCCATACTTCGAACTTTTTTTAAACTCCACACAATCGCAAATGCCTCTCGTTCAATAGTTGACCAAGACTGTTGGGTCTTGCATAAGCAATTGGGTAACATTTATCACCACATTTTTGTGACAGGCAAGCAGCTATACCAATTTGTGATGCATCTGAATGAATGGTATACGGTTTATCAGGAACTGGAGAGTACAGCGAAGGTGCTTCCACTAAAGCCTTTTTTAGAAGATGAAATGAGGAATCATGTTTCTCAGTCCATGGGATGGAATCAGGTACTCTCTTTTTGGTGAGTTCTGTCAATGGATTCACAAGTTCTGAATATTTAGGAATATGCTTCCGATAGTAATTATACAGTCCAAGTACACTACGAAGCTCCTTCTTCGTTTTAGGCACTGATAAGTTGCTGATAACTGCAGTCTTTTCGGGATCTGGTTCGTGCTTACCCGAACCGATAATATGACCCAAATATTTAATTTGAGTTTTTCCAAAGGCACACTTTTTGAGGTTCACAGTGAAATTTAACTCTGAAAGTTTCGTTAAAATAGTATCCAGATAAAGAAGATGTTCTTCCCAATTTTTGGAGAAGATTGCGATGTCGTCGATGTAGGCCCATGAAAATTCTCTATAACACGATAATGCTTTGTTCATTTCACGCTGAAATGTGGCAGAGGCATTTTTCAAACCAAACTCATCACCTTGAAGCGGTACTGTTGCCGAAGAGTCTTGAAAGATGTAAGATTTTTGCTGTCTTCAGCTATGGGTATAGCCCAATACCCCTTCAAGAGATCTAACGTTGTGATGATATTGGCTCTCCCAATAGAATGTATGAGCTCCACTGTATCTTCCATCGGAAAATCATCAGACACACTCTCCTAGTTAAGAGCTCTGAAGTCAACGCAAAGTCGTAGGGTACCATCTTTCTTGTTAACGCAAACAATTGGATAGGCTATTTCTGCGCCAGATTCTTCAATTAAATCAAATCGCAAAAGCTCCTCTATCTGCTCATCAACTTTAATCTTCAAGGACTCTGGGATGCGATATACGAACGGCTTTTTACGTTCAATGTTCGGCTTTCAGTGAATTCGATGAGTCCCTACTTTGGTTATTTTCACATCACTTGTGAATAGTATTTGGTGTTTTAGAAGAATTGCTAGCACTCTTGTTCTCTCTCACTCTCCTTCAGATGATTCAGATCGGTTTCATGTAGAACTCTTTCAGATGTGGACCTCGATAAATTAGGAGTGGGATGGATTTCTCCAAATTCGTGGTTATCTTCAAAAATGACCCCAACTGCAAGTGCACGAGGATGATACTTCCTGATCTTATTCACGTGAACATGTCTTGCAGTTCCATCGGGCAGTTTAACTTTATATGAATGGGGTGGATGGTGTTGAATTATCTCTCCAGGTTCAGTCTTTATTACTAGAATCTGGTATCAGCAAAACATCTTGTTCTCCGATGCTAAAATTCGTCACAAATGACCTCTTGTTGAAGTAATCTCCATAAGCCTTTTATTTCTGAGCAGCAGTTAAAGAAGCATTCTCAGCAGCCTTTTCCATATTTATCTTCATTTCCTGAAGGTAATCAGCAGCTGAATGGGAAATGTTCGTCGGAAGATGTATTTCGCCTGCCCAGGATGATTTAAGAATGGCTAACGGCCCTCGAGCTTCTCTGCCATAAAGTAACCTAAATGGTGATACACCAGTGGTAGTGTTCGGTACTTCACGGTATGCAAACAACAGAAAAGGTAATTGTCGATCCCAGCTTCGTGGATCTTCACGAATAACGTGATGAATCATGTCCTTGAATACCTTATTCCATCTTTCAACTAGTCCGTTGCTGGCCGGGTAGCCAGGACAGGAAAACCTAGGATTAGATCCAATCCTTTTCGTAAATTCTTGGGTTAAGGCCAACTTGAAGTTTACGCCTTGATCACTGGCAATTATACTCGGAATTCCAGTCCTCGAGAATATTTGTAATAGAGAGTCACATGCAGTTTTGGCTGTTAGGGATCTAAGTGGTACTGCTTCAGGCCAACGTGTATGTTGATCCATCATACAAAGAACGTATTTATGCCCTCTACCAGATGGCGGTTGAATAGGTCCGATCACATCTATGTTTACAATCTCAAAGGGCAGCTTCGGACGGACAATAGGTGTAATGGGAGCTATATCTCCAATTTTCTCAGGCTTCCGAAGCTGACACCCTTTGCATGTCTGGACGAATTCAGCAATTTCACCAGACATATTTCGTCAAAAGAAATTATATTTTATCCTCTATTTTGTTTTCTTAACCCCCATATAACCTCCAAAAACTGACCCATGGGCTAGTTTCATTACCTTATCTATTCTGCAACGCGGTAAAACTAATTGCACGACTGGTTCATTTAGAATTTTGCCCCTGTGATAAATTAATCCTTCAATGAATAAAAACTTTCCTTTGTTTAATTTTAACTCTGTACGAACCTTTTCAAGAGAATCACAATTATTCTGCTTATCTTTCATTTTAGTGTAATCCGAATTAAAATTTATATTATCTGAGTCACTCTCAATATAAAATATATCTTTCCCACACTCTGCTTCATTTTCATCATTTGAAAACGTAATAGAACTGTCAGCCGTTTCGGCAAAAATCTAATTTTCCTTTTTATTACTTTTGTCATTTATTGAATACAAAGACTCATATAAAGCAGGAGGGTATTAAAGCCTCATCATTTAATTTATCTGTGATCGCTACCAAGAAATTCATTGGATGATTCAAAGAATTATTATCAAGAGCTATAGTGGTTTTAATTTTTTCTCCCCCTTCTTTTCTATGGAATCTTGGAAATTCTTATTTCCACGATCTCCTTGTCTCGGGCCGTTTATTTTCGGATCGATCCAATCCTTTTCCACGCCCACTTTCTGAGACGATCGGCTACGGCCAATGAAATCGCAGTAAGCTGGGCAATTCTTCCTTCGGTGAGCCACTGTTTTTTAGCAGATTTGGTCTGCCCATTTAATTATCTCTATTATTTTTAAAATTTTTTCTTTTTCACTTTATGTCACCCCATTAATTCGGCTCTAAATTTATCAATTCTGATGAGGAGGTACGTCCCTTACAGGGACAGGAACTCCGTAAATTACATGCCACTTGCCAGTGGTTTTAATTAGTGTTGCTTCTACATTCTCTCCGAATGCAGAGCTTAAAGTAATTTTTCCGAATTCATCATTACAATCATCTGGAAAGGTATCGGAATTACGTATAAAAATCTGGGTTCCGCTATCCAAAACACAATTTATTGCTTTCCCGTTAATATAAACAATTACATATTTAAAAGGCTCAAGGTCAACTTTCGGTTGTACATATTGCACTTGAGAAGTCTATTTTTTCTCATTTTTTTAATTTAGAATACTTTTCATTACAGTCTCGAGCTAAATGGTTATCACCACAAATGTAACATTCTATTTTTTATTCTTAACCTACTTTGTTTTGAGTAATTAATTTTATTTTCTTTCGAGTTGAGATTTATTACTTCCCGTCTTGAGTAAGGAGGGATATATTTAAAATCCTTTCGTGAGTCATTCTGATTGTGACAAGCTCTATGTGAAAACTCCTAAAATGATCTTCCTTTACAAGCATAAAACATGTCACACTCTTTTCCCATTTGAATTGGTTTCAACCAATTTTACTCCTGTTTTATATTTATATGAACGGCAGTTTCATTATTTAACGCTTCATATAATTTATCGCTAACAATTAAATCCTTTAAAGAATTAAAATCATTTACATTTCTCAAATTACAGTATTGATCCCAATTGGTTAACAAACGAGTTGCCAACTGAACATGCGTTTCATTTGGCATTCGTTTCGCTTTTTGAAAATTTTGCAAGCAAATTAAAGGTGTTGGCTCAAATTCTCTTAGAACTAAACTTTTTAATATATCATAGTCGCTTATTTCTTCATCTTTTACATAAACTAAAATATTTTCGGCCTTTTCTCCTAGCAGATTTAAAAGATCTCTCCTTTAAATTCTTCCTCACATTTTTGGTTTTAAATGAACGTTCTAAAGAAGAGAAAAATAAATTCCATCCCTCTTGTTTTTTAGGAATCGGAAGAGTTAACGTACGAACACTTAGAATAAAATTTTCTATCGATGTTTGCTTTGTTTCGGGATTTGTACGCTGCAACTCATTGCTATCCCTTTAACTTTCCAATTTTGCCCTTTCTAAATTTATTTTCCCCCAGTTCTATTTCCTATTTAACTTTTTCGAGATTTATTTTTTCAAGCTCAAGCTGCGATTCTGCCGTTAAACGCGCTTGTTCTTCCTTCGATTTTCTGTCCGAAATAATCGAATCTAAATAATCATCATTAAACTCTTTAATTTTTTTATACTTGTCGCTATATAAAATTAATTTTTTTAAATCTAAGACTTTCATTTCTGGGGTTATTTTCTCACCCATTTCATCCGCAATTAATATTAATTCCTCCTTTCTAGCTCCGCGAAACATAATTAGAAAGAATTATATTAAATGAATGAATTAACCCAGAAAATTTAGTAAAAAAAAACCCCTGCTGAATTCGCTCAAAACGATGCAAAAAAGTTGCCTACCTCGTGGTTACTGAAATTAATTAATAGTAATTCTGCGAGCTCTTTGATTGAATAGATTTTCTGAATTTTGGATTTTAAATAACCTTTTAATGAAATTAATTGTTCATAGATACCGGGTGTTAAGTCCTTATTGTATTCTGTAGCTAGTTTTGTGGTCTGCTATTTTATTTTTTTATTTGAAAAGGATAAGTTTATCTTGTTGTAAAATTTTAAAAATATTACTGATATCATGCAGACTCCGAAATCTTTGTTGAGTTTGGGATATCAACATATCTAGACAGCAATAATAAACATTAACTTTGAAAGACGATTCCGGGTGTGAAACTCTTTGATCTTCTGCTAACTCGTTAAAAAAGCGCTTCGTTCACTTTCGTCTTTCATTTTAAAAAAAAGGTGTTACACCCCCTTAGCTCGATCTTCAGACTTGTTTAACAAATAACTGAATGGATTTTGGTTTCTAATTGCTACCAGTTCGTTCAGAAGATTATTCAGCAGAATACTAGCTTTTTGTAGGTCATTTTTTTCATGCTGTAGGGCTTTAGAAATGTTGTCTATGATTTTAAATAACCAAGAAAAAAGGTTACAAACAGTATAAAATTATAGTTCTCTAATATAGTAATTATATTCTTACATTCGTCTTTTTTAGTTGAAATTCAACTTAGTTTAATTAAAGTTTTCATTATTAGAGAGTAATTTTTTCGAATACCGAATAAGGCGTCATTTCTTGACGACCATCTAGTAGGGCATACTTTTTTAAAGGTTATTTTATATTTTTCAGAAGAATCATTAATTAACATTGCCCAGTGTTTTGTGATATTGCCAAAAAAAGTATATATCTTTTCTAAGTAATCGAAACATTGTGACACTTTGGGAATGTGTTTTGTAGCATCATTTAAAATTAAATTTAATGAATGTGCTGCACAATGAACATAATTGGCATTTCGTGCATGCTCTTTTATAAGGGGGTTTGTAACCCTCCATATACTCCCGACATAACATTTGCTCCATCATAACCCTGTCCCCTACATTTAGATAAATCAATTCCATATTTTTCGATTGCATTTAAAATTTCAGTTTTAACCCCTCGTGTAGTGCAATCGGCTACTGCAGTGCTTCTCAAACTTTGTATACTTGCGACCCAATTTTCAATCATAATTTTCATCGTGCCCCCGCACTCCATACAATAACATGTATTGAATTCAATAATAATATACTTTGACGTAAAGCTATAATACGATTACAATTATAAACAGTACAAATTATCTAGATAAGTATTAAATTTTGCATATAATTTTATGACATTCCCATACGATCACTGATAATTATTAAAAAAAATTTGTTCTTAACTTAACACTGTTAAACTAATTATGAAACACATTGTGCAGTACTGATACA
Organism: Trichonephila clavipes; assembly: GCA_019973935.1. Lineage (NCBI taxonomy): Eukaryota > Metazoa > Arthropoda > Arachnida > Araneae > Nephilidae > Trichonephila > Trichonephila clavipes. Next base: position 185,992 of record BMAU01019306.1, on the reverse strand, counting down.
TTTATAAATGCATTATATCTGTATTAATCTATATTTTATGATGTCAGAATGTATTTTGTTTTGGTTCCTTCCTGTAAATTATTATTTTTTTAAAATAATCTTTTGTTTTCGACTTTTCGATATACTCGCGCTCCCCCTTAAAGGGTTAACACGGCCCCCTAGGGGCGCGCCCCACAGTTTGAGAAACACTGGGCTGCTGACATGAATCCCACAAAGGACTCGCAGATTTTAATTTCGTTATGTACATCCTCCTTTTCTTTTATCTTAGTACATCGAAACACTACAGAAAGTTGATCAGTTTTTGAAGGATCTTGTGTAGTATCCATAATAACTGCCAGAAATGGGCCTTTTTTAATTTTCATAACAATATTTTCTCTAACTTTGGTTCCAAGAGAATTAATTATATCATTTTGAACGATGGAACTTAAATAATCCCCCCCTCTCCTTTGGCTTCAAGAGAAGTTCCTTTAAAACAGGATCATAATTAGATAGCAAGTGTACAATTGGTATGAAATTTCCGGATTTGGAATCGTGGCCTCTTAAAGGCAAATTGCAAGCCGCTATAAAGTAATAATAACATTAATTATTCGATGCAATACGTTTCTCCAAAAAGTAAATTTACTATTGATTTCACTATCCAATTGAATGTCAATTGTTAGCCAAATGTTATAAGACAGAGCCGAATTAATATGCTGAAGTGAATTTTCATGATCAGTAATAGTTAGTGTCAAATTGCTTCAAACGGAAACGCCATTAACCCATGCTGAGGAATACGATTTGAATTGATGATCTTCTAACAACCAACAGAAGTGGCAATATGGTTAGTTTAAAATAACTGAATAACACAACGATAGCCTTAGTATTTTTATACCAGCCTTGTTCAAATATGAATAATGAAAATGTTAAAAGCATCGGTTTGATACTGGATCCTTTGGAAATGGTCCTTGAGACTTAAGTGGACCTAGTTTGAAAATTATTTTTCTTTCGGATTCTGTAAGGATGTCACCCAAATTACCTGCATCTGAGAAGAAGATATATTAACTGATTCTTCACATTTTCCTTAGAATATTTATTTTCTTTACTTCTGTAGAATTTGATAGACTATGTGCTTCAGAAGATTCTAAAAGGATAATAAAATTAAATTGCTTCATATTATGGGTCATCAGCCAACCCACAAAAATAATCATTCGAGTCCTATTAAATCTCTAATTGTTTCTCATTGAAATTAAGACATTGTGAGAAATTAAATATAGAAGTCTCGATAAATATTTACATTTTTAATGCAAATGTTCTAATATGCACAAATATTGTATAATTAATACATTTTTATTCTTAACTTATTTTTTTCTGTTATTTCTTAACTGACATTTTAAGTTGATTCGAACACAATTAGCAAACGTTGTGGTGACCCCCCTCGGTCACACCTTGAACACCAAGATTAATTTGAGGCAAAGAACCACCAAAAGCCATTTTAAATAATAATATTATTTATTTTTGTTATAATTTCCTCAAAAATCTCTGATAACAAATAATATAATAATGTTACGTCTTCTAAAGGGATTTGCCTTTATATTAAATTAAATTACTAAGAATACGATTGATTACTAATCTAGCTCAACTCAAGTAAGGTTTACCGAAATAGGAGATCCGAGAAACACACGTATTCGAATTCTTAATTGTCATTAACTTTAACTAAGTATCTCAAACTGACGCTTACTTTAAGCGTACGTGAATTATATTTACCGCTGGCTTATATCAGCTTTCTGGTACGTCTAGCAGCACGACGTCTTCACGAATCTAATCTCTTTGAATCTTCTAGTTTTGCTTTTAACGTTGTTGGCTCAATAGCCTACCATCATCTCTCTTGCTATCTCGCAACCCTCGACTTAAATGCCTTATCTAATTTAAATATCCCAAACTTCTTTTTGGAGTTGATTGGAAATAAACGCGAATTTATATTCCCCAGAAAGACGCCTAAGAAGATTAGTGGAAAGGTTCCGTACAAATTCGTCACAACGTAGCAAATACACATAACTCAAGTGTCTTTCATGCAGATAGATTCTGCATATTGTGAAACATTCTTATATGTAACATGAATGCTCTTATTCATTCATCAATATTCTTAAATATAACATGACTTTATATATTACAATATATAAAAATATTACAAATTACACTATTTTGTCTAAAGGCTACACAGTACTCTTTTTCAAAAAACTTTTTGAAGGGAGTAATATTAAAAGCAATTTATGGTTTTCTTTCAGATTATAATATTAAATTGATTCTCAAAATAAAAACTCAGTTTGTCAAGCCATTATTTTAAAAACATGCTATAAAGTTTTTTTAAAATTTTTTATAAAGTACTCAATTCTTAAATTTATTTATTTTAATTGATTTTTTTTCTTAAATTATTAGGAACAAAAGTTAGTATGTAATTCAAAATCTGTTTCCTTGTTAGATTTCAATAATTATTATTTTTATATTTTAACCTGAAAAAAAACGCGATAAATTTAAAAATACTAACTTTAACATTTAAAAAAATAGCTAGAGCTTTCAAACCTAATTCTGTCTACTAACTTCTATTTAAACTTTTACATCACTTTTTCCATATGCTAACTTTTAAAGGAAAGTATCCACAAAAGTTTCAAGGTAGTATCTTAAACAGATGGAAAACACTTTTCCAAAAAAATTATTTTAGAGTTTATAAAGACATAAATCTAAAAATAATAATACCTGCAAGGCTCTAATTTTTTTAACATGTTTTTTTTTCAACTTATATAAAAAAAGTTTGAAAAAAAAGACAAAAGAGCTATATAAATTAAAAAAAGGTTCTCTGATTAAAGAAAAATGAAAACCGCAACACATTTCTGAAAAGGCAGTTCATTTTCTCAAAACGCTATTATAAATTAAGAACCTTTATTGGATTTCAGCATTTCAGGTATGATAGGTCTTGAAACTGAAGATAGCAATTTCCACTTATCTCAAGTACTAACAAATGCTCTATATACACAAGTAGAGGTGAATAATTTATTATTTCAAATATTATCATATCTTGTCTTATGTTGAAACAATATGTATGCGCTCTTGATTTTATTTTAATCACTGAAACAGGTATAAATTTAAGATTCATGATAAATGATGCAATTTTGAAAATACGTTCTTAATTTCATAAACATGGCTTGAAAGAACTTGGAATATACCTTTTTTACTTAATAAATATAGTATACTAGCTGGTATACCCTTTCTTCGCACGGGTGAACTAAAAAATTAAACAACACAGATTGAAGGATAAAGAAGTTTTTAATGAGTTAATTTTAAGTGAATTACAAATTAAACAAAAAAAGCTTTTTGCATATCTCAGCTGAAGAAAAAAAAGAAAGAAAAAAATACCTCTTTGTTAAATTTTAAGTCTATAGATCTAATAGCTGATAAAAAGGATTTTTTTTATAGTTATAACTTCCCATAACACTCTTGAGGGTCGATTTTTGAAAATACCTCCCTAAGCTGATCTCTGCTCAGCAAAAGTAACACATTGTTAAAAGTTTTGTGACGCTTAAAATATTGTAAATAATTTATATCTGAAAGTGTCATACATTAATATTACTTTCTGTTGAATTTATTTTATGCTATGATTGTAATATTCGCAAGCAACGCCGTTTCTTAAATAACAATGGCGATTCAATGAAACACATAGCGAAATGTTGATGATAGAGTCAAGCTGGCAAATGCCTAGCTACTTTCATAGCTCAAGCTTTATTAGAGCTTTGTAAGACCCCCAGTGTAGGAGAGCGATGCACGTTAATGCTTTATCTACCGCATTATGATTTACTGCAATTTTTATTCATGCAATATTTTTTTAGGTCACTACATTGAAAATTAAGGGACATGCATAAACAAATACTCCACTTAGGGAAATTTAATCTGTTAGAGCTAATAAATTAATTATATTCCACTGTAAAATTATACATACCGTTCACTTAAAATAAATAGTCAAATCGTTTTCTAAGGTCTACATAAACATACAAAAACATAAGACACTTAAATTTTGACATTAACTATTTTTGGGGGACAAAAATAATAATCTTTGCAATCCACTTAAAACGCAATATCTGCTACAAAACTATTCGCCTTCCCCGCTAAAATACTCAACATAGAACCCGTGCTGTCATATATATCTTGGAAGAGTGGATTTCAAAGAATATTCCAGCTAAGTATTGGTAGAATATTCCTGCTAAATTGGTGTGACTTGGTAGTTAGGAGAAGGGGGTGCCAGCTCAGGTGTCGTCCACGTCACTTGACCATGGTTCAAAATTACGTGGTCCGTCGCCAAAAGCCCCAGTATAGCTGAACAGTGCGACGTTAATATTCACTCACTCCTAAAAATACACAGTACAGTAGTTATAATTATTTTTATATTTAAAAATGCAATATCTGCCTTTCCAATTAAAATTATAGCGTTATAATTAACTACTAACCACACAAACAATTTTTGAAAATTTGTCCAAATGATGTAGTGCGAAAGAGAAAGTTTATTCAGACAGACAACAAATGCGTCTTATATGTATATAGATATAGATTTGTTTGAATTCTTGTGTATTATTACTTTTGTAAGCCTCATGACATACTTTATGGTGTACCAGTCTTTTAAAGCTGACTGAGCCACAGCAACATTTAGCTGGGTATAGCTAGTTGTAACATAAAATTAAATCTTAAAAAGGTATCAAAAATAAAAGAAGGCTCAATATTTTGAATAAATCGGTATAAACATTTTTGTACAAACACAATATATATATATATATATATATATATATATATATATATATATATATATATATATATATATATATATATATATATATATATATATATATATATATATATATATATATATATATATATATATATATATTGTAAAATATTTATTTTGCTATTTGCATTTCAGACAGACATCAAACAAAATTTTAAAAATTGTCAGAAATAGATAAAAAGACATATTTAAGAAAAATACCACTGATTATAATTTTGCCAAAGACATCGCAATGTGTAAAAAAATATTTACAGTACATAATCGCCAAAAAAAATGTAAATACTAAAATATAAAAAAAATTATATATTGAATTAATTAAGGATTACTGGAGGGAAAGATAAAATAGGCTAAGAAAATACTCATAATATTAATTTCGTATTGGTAGGCTACTCATTTTTGGCATGATTTTGAAATCACACCAAATTGGTATGTTGCGGCCAGTCTAATGTTATAGTAATGTACAGAATTAAAGGTACTTATGTATTATCGCAACCTATTGGTGACATTATACAAAATGAAGCACATGATTGCCAATTCAACGCATACAAAATTGGGATTGCCAAAATGGCGAGTTGTCTTGAACGTTGGCGATTGTGAAATAATACGTAAATACTAAAAAAATTATCTAAAGTATATATATCCCGAGCATAAAAATAAATTGAAAAATGAAGTACAATACTAACATTAACTGACATAAAAAGAACTGAACTAACTTTATCAATGCAAAAGCATAATTTGAAAAAATAAGGTACTTACATATAACCGCAACCTATTGGCGACATATGAAATGAAGCACATGACTCACAATTCAGCATCGAAATCGGGGTTGCCAACTTGGCAAGTTATTTTGAACGTTGGCGATTGTTAGGATAGTACATAAGTTCCAAAAATAATTTATCTTGCGACTACCTGCTTCCTCAACAGGTATTTAAGCCATTTGTCTGCTTTGCTCATTCTCTGATGCCTATTCCAGTTTGATATGTAATTATTACCAACACTGCTTTTGCTTGGGCAGTATGATTACCCAAGGGTGATTTTCTGCAAGGCAATTTTATGCACTGAAGCCAATAGTATACCCTTAAAGGTTAAAATAAAGACACATGAAATTGCAATATTATTAATTTCATACTATCTAAAACAGATAGTGAAAACGTAAATACTATACTTACGTTAATTGCAGTAATAAAAACTGAAATATAACCCTTATCAATAAAAAGTTTTAGTTTGTCAAAATTATAATCTTCGCATTCTAAAGAAATAAATAAATAAGTTGTAATTTGTAAGCAAAATCACACACATAAACATCCCGCGATAATACCAAAATGTTGCCAAAACAAAATTTTAGTTAAAAGAATAATCCTTAAAAAAATGATTTATTCGAAAAATAATCCTAATTAAATATAAAAAAGAATAGAAAAATTGAATAAATATTCCAACCGATAAACATAGCTATAGTAAAAATATGTAATAATCTTGAAAAACTGCGTGTAAAGTATAAATTTTCCACTTAGTGAGAAACGTGACATCATATGACGTCATAACACTGGAAAATCACTTAAAAATTAAATTTTAAAAGATTTAGAAAGAATTACGAACGCGAAACCTGTTTAAGAACCTTCCCCATGTAATTTTGTGCACGTGTACCAAATTTTACGTTATTTGGTTGTCTGGATCTTGAGTTATAAGGGAACAGACAAACAGACAACAAATGCGTCTTATATATAGAGATATTTTAAGTGCTTTTTTTTACGCGGCGTTTCATGTAACGTTTCAGCCGTGTAAGACTAAAGTCGGATTAATAATAAACTCTATTATACAGTGTAAGTAAATAATGAAAAAAAAATCTTACCTTTACAAATCAAATAAGTCGTACTTGTTGATTGTTGAAAAAAGATTATATTTTTGGACATTTTTTAAAAAAGTTTTCTTTGTGTTTTTTAATTTTTCGTTTTAAAGCGCCACTAGGGCTTACCCTATTTTCGCTCATAGTTTGAACAGTTCACCGCATAAATAATCGCAACGAAAGAAATAGAATTAACAGAGTGAAATGAAAAGCAGAACTTAAACCTCTCATATATCGGCAGGCTGTTAGAATGACTCGTTTTAGAAAGCATTGTATTTTGGTCAAATAATTCCTCACCACGGGCTAGCTATTATATGGGACAATTAAATGACAACTGAGAGAGTGACAAAACCTCTAGCCCTACCTTTTCTCAGAAGAAAAAACAGCTTTCGAACCCTTGCTGATCATGAATGCACATTCGGGTTTTTAGATGTTATACGAATAAAAAAGAGCCGAGATAAACAAAATCTATTATTCGAGTGAGTGTTTCTCAAACTGTAGGGCGCGCCCCCTAGGGGGCCGAGATAAATCAATGAGGGGGGGCGCGAGCATATCGAAAATAAAAGGTTAAAAAAATTAATTTACTGGAGTTAAGCATAACAAAATAATTTCTGACATAATAAAAAATACAGATTTACACTCATATGATTTATATATACCATCTGGCAAAATTACGTCATCAAAAATAAAAGATTCTACTTCAAACGCTCATTAGCCATCTTTGATCCTATAACCAAATTAAAAAAACATTTTGTTTGCTTTGCTGTAATCCCACGATGAGAGATTTTTTTTATTACGTTTCTTTTAACCTAAAATATTACTTTAGCTGACCTTCGAATTCACTGGTATGGTTATCTCCGTCCCTTTTTTAGGGAAGTTGTAAATATAATATATTTTTGTTTCGCCTTTTACCACGTGAAAGAGTTTTATGATATATGGATACGTATATTGAGCCCTTTGAAGTATTATTTGGCCAAGATTTATTTTTATGAGTATTCTGAAACATATAATGCAGAATGAAAAACGTTTAACACAATTCTTTTTTAGAACTAATATCCATATTTTTATATTGAATTCACTGAATTGAATGCTAGCGAAAAGTGTCTGTGATTTGTGTCCTTTATTAAAGTCACGCACATTTGAAACACTTTAGTTCAGTTTTATTGGATTTTTTCTCAAATTTTTTAAGACAAATTGAGAAGTCCTTGAAATAGGTAAGTATATTTTCTCTTAGTTCAATTATTCACTGAAATTAGGATTTTTATTGTGTATAGTAAAATAATTAAAAAAAAAAGGATTGAGGTGAGTCACTCCGCGGGAACATTAACGTTAGTATCGAGTGCACATTTGACCCCAGGTTAAAATATTTTGAGTTTTCTCGCTTTAAATATTAAAAATAACACATTTATTCTTTATTGGAATTTTACATTCTTTTTCATTATTTAACATTACTTCCGAATGCTAATTCTGTGAGGCTTAAAATTACAGTCCGTTCAAAACTATTTATAATATGAGCATTCATTTCAAAAAATCATTTTACATTTTTATATACATTGTCATGCATTTGGTTTTACTCTCCTTACAATTAAGTTATTATATCCAGAATAACGTATTATTCTTTTTAAAAAAAAATAAACTCTTGTGAAGAGTGGGTACTTCAGCCAGTATAAGAACAAGTTTAATAATTATTAGTGACTTCCATAGGCTTGTCTTGCAGAGCAAAGTTTTTCAAAGGAAGACTTAATATTAGAAATTGACACTCTGAGTTCTTATTCTATATTTAGCTGAGATCTATATTTCGTCTTCAAAACATCCACAGCAGAAAATCCGGTTTCACAAAGGTAATATGTTGAAAATGGTAATGCTTTTGTTTTCAGGGCAGAAAATTCATCATCCACCTCTGCCCAAAATTCAAAGGGCTATTTATTTTGTTGGGGTGAGGCGAGTGAACTATTTTTTCTGGCGGAAGGATAACTGAGTGATCCGCCCACGCGCTCTTTTTCCCGCCTTCACTCCCGCGCATTCCTTCTACGAGGTTGACGAGCTGACCGTTCGCTGTGTGCTTTTGGGTCAGACTTGCTGTGTGCAGTATCCGCGATCATTATTTTCGTATGTATATAAATAAATGTGATGTCCCAAGATACCGTAGTACAAGTGATTTCACAAAAGAACAACAAGTGGTAGCAGAGCGTGGTTAATCTGTGTGACGAGTTAGTTGACTTTGTGAACGTTTAAACCTTTCTACCTACAATGGATAAGATAACTATTCCCGATTTAAACGGAACAAACTATTTTATTTGGGAGCTTAAGATGAAAGCTGCCCTTAGCTTAAAAAGATTAGCCCCTCTAATCTTAGAGGAGAAACCTGAAGACCTTACCCGTAAAGATGAAATGGACTGGATTACGAAAAACTCAGATGCAATAGCATACATTAAGTTATCGCTCGCAGATGAGCAAGCCTTACAGTTCGCGGCGGAAGACAACGCGAAAGTGCTGTGGGATAAAATTAGAGCGACTTACATGGGCGAAGGTGAAGACCGAAAATTGACGCGGGCAATGAACTCAAGAACATCCGAATGAAAATGGCGAAACTGTAGCAGATTATATTGCAAGAGCGCGGGGATTTCGACTAAGTGTCACTTCCTTGGACTGGGCGTGTCGCCGAGGGAATTGGTCTACCATACCGTTAGAGGATTAAATGGAAAATTCTCCAAAGTGCGGGATATTCTGAAAACGCAAACAGGAAAAAGCATGGACGAAATATTACAAATTTTAAGGGAAGAAGAAGCAACTTTTAAACTTGCCAATTAAAACTCGCATGGATGGAATTAATGAAGCATTTTATTGTAAGAGAAAAATGAAAAGCAAACGAGACTGTGTTATATTTGCAGAAAATCAAATCATCTAGCTAAGGACTGTTATTATAGAAACAAGAACTCTCCAAGTACAAGCCAAAGAAACAATTCGTCTAGAAATGGACACGTATTGACAGCTTCCCATCGAGAAGAAAAACCTTGTGACAATATCTGGATTCTGGATAGTGGTGCATCCTGTCATATGGCTAAAGAACCTGTGTGGTTCAAAAATATTAGTCCAGAAGTGATGGACATTTACTTAGCCGATAAAAATTCTAAAATGATGAGCCAAGGAACTGGAAACGTTTCAGCTAAAACTGTGAGTACAAAACATTGTAATTCTATTAATCTAACAATTACTGATGTCAGTTATGTTCCTCAATTAAGATGTAATTTACTGTCTGTAACATGTTTAATGGATAAAGGTTGTAAGATTAAATCAGGAAATAATTGTGTATTGATATATGATAAAAATGATAAGTTAATAACTAAAGCATTTAAAAATAATGGTAGATTAGAAATTAAATTAGAACCTATGTATAATTCTGAATGTTTTATTTCTGACCAATCTACTAATAATTATGAAATTTGGCATAACAGGTTATGTCATTTAAATTGTAAATATATGCTTAAAATGAAAGATTATATTGATATTGATAATGTAAATAATTTCACATGTGAAACTTGTGATATAAGTAAGGTAACCAGAAAAACTCATCATAGTATTGATATATATCAAAGCTCACAAATTCTTGAGTTGCTCCATGCCGACCTGTGTGGTCCAATTAATATCGAATCGCATGGTGGTGCAAAATATTTTATGGTAATTGTAGATGATTTTTCTGGCATGTACTTTACTTATTTCTTAAAAAATAAATATGAAGTGTTTGATATATTTTCTCAATTTAAAGCCAAATATGAAAATTTAACTGATAAAAGGATTAAAAAAGATAAGAACTGATAATGGGTTAGAATTTGTAAATGAACAACTAGATACTTACCTGGCTAATTCAGGAATATTTCATGAAAAAAAACTATTCCATACAATAGTGAATCAAATGGCAAGGCAGAAAGAGCCAACCGTGTTCTTCTAGAAAGAGCTAGATCTTTATTATATGAAAGTAAACTTCCTTTAAAATTTTGGGCTGAAGCTATTAATTGTAGTACTCAAGTATCTAATGTTACACCACGAAATGGGAAAGAAAAATCCCATTAGAAATTTGGACAGGTAATAAACCAAAAATTAAATTATCTGAAAAAATTTGGCTGTGTGGCCTATTTTCACGTTCCGAAAGTATTGAGAAATAAATTTGAAATTCCAGGAAGACGTGGAATTATGCTAGGATATGCTAGAGAAAGGAGGGGATATCGAATTTATGATATTAAAAATCAAAAGTAATTGAGAAGAGATCAGTTAAATTTAATGAATATTTAAAAGGTAGTAATTATTTAGGTGAGATAGAAAATGAAACGGGATATTGACTCGTTTTTTGAAGTCTCTCCCGAAAGAAACGAAATTAATCAAAATACAGAGAATGGAATGTTGTATAATTTTGATATAAATAATGGACCTGGAGCAATTGAGAATGATAACTCAATTCCCCTTCAGACCACGTCATCACCTCGGACAGGCAGAATCCAAATTCCGGTACTTGAATTGAATGATGTGCAAAATCAAATCCCTGTGAGAAGATCGGAAAGGCTAAAATCTAAGCTGATGTCTGTCCATTTGGTGAATAATGTACCAAACTCTTATTTTGAGGCAGAAAATAGTGCTAATTGGAAAAATTGGAAATTAGCAATGGAGAATGAATTAGATTCGTTAGATAAACATAAAGTTTGGGAAATTGTACAAAAACCTGCGAAATCAAAATTAATAAAAACTAAATGGGTATATAGCTTAAAACAAGATGATGCTGGGAAAAATATAAAATACAAAGCAAGGCTTGTAGCAGCTGGTTTTAATCAAATTAAAAACATAGATTATTCAGAGTCGTATTCACCAGTTGTAAATATTGAATCTTTTCGGTTGTTAATTGCACTTGCAGCTAAATTAAAGTTAAATGTTAATTTCTTTGATGTAAAAACTGCATACTTATATGGTGATTTAGAGGAGACGGTGTATGTGTTACCCCCTCCTGGTTATGAAAAATTAATTGGAGATGATAAAGTTTGTAAATTAAAAAGAGTATTTATGGTTTGCCACAGTCTGGTAGAAACTGGTATATGAAAATAAAGGGTGAATTAGAAAATTTTTGGTTTAAAACAATTAGCTTCTGATAATTGTGTTTTTATTAAATCTGTTAATCAAAGTGTTCTTATATTATGTATGTATGTAGATGATTTAGCAATTTTTTGTAACAATGATAAAATGTATGAAGATATTGTTAGTAAGATTAAAAATGTATTTGAAGTGGTTGAAAACAAAACTAATAAGTTTTTAGGCATGGAAATTGAAAAATGTGAAAATGGTATTTATTTATCCCAGTGTGACTACATTAATTCATTATTAGTCAAACATAATTTAGAAAATTGTAAAAGTGTGAAAACTCCAATTGTGAAGGGGGAAGACACAAAATTTTTCCCTCTACAAATGAATTTATTGATATTACTATGTATCAGGAATTAATTGGTGAACTTTTATACTTAGCTAATAGAACTCAACCTGATATTTCTTTTGTAATATCTTATTTATCCCAATTTAATCATAATCCAGAGAAGAGACATTACAATTTGGCTAAACGAGTGTTAAGATATTTGATGGGCTCAAAAGATAAAAAATTGTTTTATGAAAATGAATTTGGTATTTTAAATGCTAGTTCAGATGCTAGTTGGGGAAATGCAGAAAATGGAAAATCATTTTCTGGAGGTGTAGTTTTACTAGGTAATTCATTAATTTTATGGAAATGTCGTAAACAAAAGAGTGTTAGTTTATCAACATGTGAAGCAGAGTTATTTTCTATTTCTGAAATTTGTAAAGATATAATTTGGACTGTAAATTTGTTAACTGAATTAAAATGTGAACAATTTATAAATAATGCTGTAACTTTAAATTCAGATAGCCAAGCAGCAATTCAGTGGATTAAGGGTACCCGTTCTTCAAATAAATCAAGGCATATGAACTTACGTTTTCATTTTATAAAGGATTTAATTGAAGATACTGTAATTAAATTAGAATATGTCCAAACAGAATTTTTAATTGCAGATTTCCTTACGAAAGCCATGAATGTAGAAAAGTTGGAATATTCAATGCAAAAAATTGCATTACTCTCTTGATTTTATGTCACTGTGTTTATTGTTATATTTTATGTGTATTGTGTACATGTCTATAATGTTTGTATTGTTTGAAAAAAAAATGTATCACTCGCAGGAGGGGTATGTTGGGGTGAGGCGAGTGAACTATTTTTTCTGGCGGAAGGATAACTGAGTGATCCGCCCACGCGCTCTTTTTCCCGCCTTCACTCCCGCGCATTCCTTCTACGAGGTTGACGAGCTGACCGTTCGCTGTGTGCTTTTGGGTCAGACTTGCTGTGTGCAGTATCCGCGATCATTATTTTCGTATGTATATAAATAAATGTGATGTCCCAAGATACCGTAGTAGAAGTGATTTCACAAAAGAACAACATATTTCAAAATTGCCTTTTAACTATACTACTGGATGTGGAATCTATGAAGATTTCTTTTTTTGGCAGTTGAGAGCCCTTCTGAAGTATTGGGGAATGAATCCCTAACCCACTCGTAACTTGCTATCTATCAAGTTGTCCTCAGCAAGAAAATACTTTTTAAAATTCCATGCCAACATGGCTAAATGGTTTTCTATGGTTTTAAAAACAACTTCCGCATGTTGTTCTTCAGATTTGTAAGTTTTAACACATTGTAAGTATACATGTCAGTTTTCCCCGGGTTTTTCAGTAATAGTAATAGTAAATCCAAAATTTAAGTATTCTTTAGAATATATTCTTGATTTAATTTTCGGAACCATGCTGTTCTGTGTACTTGTTGATACTTTATTATCATCGAATGTTCTCTACGACTTAAAAATATATCTAAGATTTTGTTTTAGTCTACTGCCGTAAATACTTAATACCGTGATTTACAACTAACGCGTACATTATAAAATGTACATTCAAGACAGATTCGGTAGCTATAGAAGTATCGACTCGACCTTGTACCAGGTACAGCTTTTTTTACATGTTTTGCGCAGACGTCTGATAGGTTGGCCAGACTCACGCAAGCGTTCGCCAGAATGTTTGCCAGATGTGATGAATATGATAGAGAGCACCATAGACAAGACTATTTTTCTAATGATATTTGTACCTATAGAAATGGATGATGAAGGGAATAAACCTTTAATTAAATATCATTTTGGAATCTGTTCTAATTTAAAAATTAGAGAAAGAAAAATAGAATAATAATTATCCTATTACTTAAAAGTAATTTACTTAAAATATATATTACTTAAAAGTAACATACGAGGTGTGGCTATTAAATAACGAGAGTGTCGTTGTAAAAAGTTTTATTCTTATTTTATACATAATTATTTATTATCGCCTTCAATGTACACCCCTTCTCTATCCCTGCAACGCTCCATGCGAATTTCCCATTGTTGGAAACAGTGCTGGAAGTCATTCTTTGTCAACTCCTTCAGTACTCTTGCCGCTTTCTCTTTAGCAGCTTCCACGGACTCAAATCTTGTTCCTTTTAATGCAGATTTCACCTTAGGGAACAGATAGAAGTCATATGGTGCCAGGTCTGGAGAGTAAGGTGGATGCTCTAACACTGGGATGCTGTGTTTGGCCAGGAATCTCTTGACAGATAACGCGGAATGAGCTGGCGCATTGTCTTGGTGGAAAATCCATGATTTTTCCTTCCACATTTCGGGTCGTTTTTTTTCTTATTCTTTCTCGCAGATTGCCAAGTACCTCAAGTTAGTGATGTTGATTGATTGTTTGACCTTCAGGAACCCAGTGAAGGTACACAATCCCATGAATATCGAAAAAACAATCATCATTGCTTTAATTTTTGACTTGCTCATTCTTGCTTTTTTTGCTCTTGGTGAAGTTGGAGTCTTTCAATGCATGGATTCGTGCTTTGTTTCCGGATCATACGTAAAAAACCAGGATTCATCACATGTTATTACCTTTTCCAATAAATTTGGGTCATTTTTAATGGCATCCAAAATGTCAGTACAAACATTTTTGCGAGTTGCTTGTTGTTCAAACGTGAGAATTTTTGGCACCATTTTGGCGCTCACTTTTTGCATGTTCAAATTGTCATGTAAAATTTGCCGTACACATTCTTTATCAATGTTTACAGTTTCAGCTATTGCACGAATACTCAATCGACGATCAGACCGAATCAAACTAGCAACTTTTTCGACATTTTCATCCGTTTTTGACGTTGAAGGGCGACCTGGCCGCGAATCATCTTCAACGTCTTGTCGGCTATCTTTAAAACGTTTGAACCATTCAAAAACTCGTGCACGGGATAAACTTTCACTGCCGTACACTTCTTTCAGTAAATTATAAGTTTCAGTAGCGGTTTTTCCAAGTTTGAAGTGAAATTTAACAACAATTCGTTGCTCTATTATTACACTAACCATTTTTTCGCCAAAATAAAATAACGATGTTAACGGAAATGAAGGTTATGACTAAACCGTGTTACTTACGCAAATGAGGCTTAGGGCATTTTGAAGAGAAAGCTTCACACTAAACAGCTGACAGTCAATGGCGGACTACGCATGCGCACTTTTGCCTCCGCAGCTTCAGTCTCGTTATTTAATAGCCACACCTCGTACATACAAAATTTAACACTTATCTTGTGAAGATGTACGGTTTATAATTAAGATCGTGTTGTAGTTTTAGAGTTAAAGTGCATTAGTATTGCATTCAATACATTATTATTGTATAAGGGGGTGCGATAAAAATTATGATTGAAAATTGGGTCGCCAGTACTGAAAGTTTGAGAAGCACTGTATTATTCACTTCCATTGCACTCTAGACAATAACTTTCGAATAAGTGCTAAGCCTTCGTGTAGCTTTTGTATCTACAGTAAATCAACCAACATACGAGGGGATATTGTCATTTGCAAGCAACCAACATTCTTTTCCATTCTAAACGTTATCTGCATTTTACTTCAACCAATCTTTTTGACGAGGACTTTAAATGGGAATTCTTCAGTCTTCTTTCCGAGTCTATACCACTCCTTGTTTTCTGATTATTTTGAGTAAAACGACATCTGCTTTTAAGGATTTCTTATTGTGGGAACAAAGATGAAAAGAGTTGATGAAAAAATTTCAACCGTTTGAAACCAGTGACAGACGATTTTTTAAGAGTAAAAAGGAACTATGTTAAAAAGACTAATGAGATAACATTTTACGACTTTTTGCTTACACGTTCTGGGACCCCTGTAGCTTGCGGGCCCCGTATCATTGATACGGCTGATACGGCGGTAGCTGCGCCCCTGGTAGTTGCAGTATTTGGAGGTCCCGAACGTTCAACGTCTCCCAAGCTCTTACGGCCACGTTTAAATTCAGCTGACCAAAATTCCACTGTGGTAAATAATTGTGCAGAGTTCCCATACACAGAATCCAACTCATCTTTGATCTGTGCAGGCGTATTGCCTTTCAAAAACAAACATTTTATGTCAACTCGATACTCGTTTTAGTCCATTTTCACAAAAACACTCACATCAACTCACTCAAACGACTGTTTCATAACAGCTGCGCGTCCAAAATGGTTGAAACTTGGGTGAGTAACTGTCAATAGATGAACAACGAAATTCACTAGCTTTTATTGACAAGTGCCGCTATTTTAACTATTTAATAAAAAGTAACTAAAATAAAATTTTTTTTGTTAACCTTAGTAGGAAAATTGACTTAATTTTTTTAATATTACTTGTTTATTTTACTTTTATTAAATTTATTTATAAAATACCTCTAGAGAAATTACGTTTTATTAATTACTAAGATGAACAATAAATGTTTTTAAATGCATCTTGAATGTATTAATGGAGATATAGTGAAACTGTTTTCCTTCAGAATTAAAATTCATCTGTTTTTATGTATTATTTATGTAAAAAATAATGTATTCACTATTTATAACAATTACATACACAGACCTCTCTTATGAGAGGGTTACATTCTAAAACACACACAGACGAAAGGGAAAAGGGGTATTCTCTATGGTAAAAATTAAAATTTGATTGGACATTAAAGGGGTTGACCCCTCCCCCTTTTTGTAAGCCAATGATTTATAATGTGTTAACTATGTTTACGTTGAAAGATTTTGAGAATACCCAGTTATATATATTTTACAAGGAGTTACTACTTCATTCTTCAGTGAACGGACAAGTTCTACCGTAAAGGTTATTATGGGGCCGTTGCAGTCAATAGTACCCTTTTCTTTTTTCGGTTATCGCAAAATCACCATTGCTTTGAACTAAAAAATTAACAAGGTATTTTAGAAAAGATACTAAAACAAATTATGTAAAATCCTGAATCTGAAATTTACTGATCATTTTCTAACCATATAGTTAAAAGAAAAGTTTGAAAAGCTTGCATTAGAAGTTTCAAAAACTCAGTTTAATTTCGATGTTTTCCCATAGATTAACATTTCACTGGAAGTAGGTTTGGAAGTCATTCGGTTTCGGCTGAATGTTGTTCTTTACAAAGTATAACTTGTTTTCATACACGTGTTTCCTAATTTTACGAAGATAATTACTTTTTTGAAATTTTTACATTTGTGTGTGTGCTCTCTCACACACATTTATATGCATGTGTAGTTTCGTAATTTTAACTTTTTTCTCTTCTATAGTAAAGAAATATTAGAAAGTATACGTGATACATTTAAGCTTGCAATTTTCAATTTGTTAATTTGAATTAATACCACAGTAGAGTAATTTAAAAAGCTACTGAAATACTTCATAATTTTGAACTGTAATAAGATAATAAGAATTTGTATCTTCCTTGCATTTTTCGTGACCCTTTTTGGCTGGAATCAGGACTTAAAAATCGCTAATCGGAAAACCCTTTTTCTTCACCAATTCGCCTCTCAATTTTGTGAATACTGTTATTTATTCTTACTTATAAAATATATTGCGGCCTCTTTCCGTAAAGCTACTAATATCACATTAATATGATAAATATGAAAATTTTATTATGATCGGTAAAAAAGCTCTTTGAAACTAAAATCCTAATATATGATATTTTTAGAATGAGAGATATTGTGAAAATGTGGCGATTTACCTAAATATTATTCAAATTTCAATCTGAATGTATTGAAAATTCTAACAGAAGAACTATACATCCATGGTTTGTCCAGAGAATTGAAAATTTGGAATTGTTGTACAATATCAATTAAAAGTATATTAATTTATATTATTAAAATTCAAATAACGTGGCCTGTTTGTTGTATTTTTCAAAAATATTCCGGAATTCAAAAAAGTTAATTCTCTGAATTGAAAGTGACATTATATTCTCATGACGTAACATTCAGGAAAGGAAAGAAAGAAAAATGGTAAAAAAGAAGCAGTAATCTATTATTCTTGCAGTATTGTTACGTAGACCCAAGGGTTCGAGGATTTTATCAAAACATTAAAAAAAAATTTCTTTAGGAGCGATGCGAATTTATTACCGAAAATCCAATCCTTTAAATACAGGATTCAGCAGCAGTATTCACAGGGTAAATATCCGAAGGTCTTTACACCTTCAACAGCAATCAAATACAATCACCAGTGTTTAAAAATACACGTAAGTAAAGATTATTCACAAGCACAGCCGAGCTAATCGCTAATCAAAACAATCCTCACTACTCGTTGGTTTAATCCAGACTGATCGCCGTACCGTCGAGCATCTTCATTTATAGACGCGACAGAAACTTTCAGAAATATAACCGTTCGTGTCATTGAACGTGACACTAGTGGAGAGATCTACTACTTTCTAGAAGATTCCAGAGAGTTCCGAACTCACCAATGACGCCAAAATGGTATCCAAAAATGATGCCAATTTGGTTCTACCGCCAAGATTTCGCCAAGTTCTCATTGAATCGCCATTATAACATAAGGGACGGCATTGCTTGTGAATAGTACAATTTGAACATGAAATAAATGTAACATAGAGTAATATAAATGCATTAAACACCCAAATACAAGTTATTTACACTATTTACACAAAATTCGTAACACTGCCCCCTCCTCAAAGACTGCACGTCCCGGGCAGTACAATCCCTGAGTAAGTGGAATCTTTTTACAGACAGAAACTATTCTTTATAATAATCAAATATAAAGTATCCAATATTGAACAGCACTTACAATGAAATAAATTCAAAATACAAAAATAAATTACAATACTAAAGTAAAACTAAGGAGTTTTAAAAGAGAAATAATTTACATTATTTACAAAATAATTAATGACCATGGTCTGAACCTAAGGACCTTATTCATTTTGGCCAAGATATGGGACTAGCCTATTGTAATGTATTATCTTCGGCTTTGAGTGTGATGATTTCTGTATCCGCACCACAACGCCATTCAGTCTTTTTAGGACTGTGTAAGGACCTTCCCAGTTGGTCTGCAGCTTCGGAGAGAGTCCTTTGCGACGTTTCGGATTCCATAACCACACTTTGTCGGCTTCATGGAAGTCGTGTCCGGTTGCTCTTGCGTCGTATCGGGTCTTCATCTTCTCGGAAGCCAAGCCGATTCTTTCCCTAGCCAGATGATGCATTTCCTCCAACCGTACCTGGAGTTTCTCGATATACTCCTCAGGCATCAAGAATGCACCTGGTGACTGGCTGAACAGAAGATCAGCAGGTAGACGAAGATCACGTCCAAAGAGCATCTGGGATGGGGAATAGCCGGTGGTCTCATGAATGGCACTCCTGTAGGCAAGTAAGAAAAAGGACAGCTTCTTGTCCCAGTCCTGTTGATTACTGGATACCAGGAGAGAGAGTCTGTTCAGAATGGTCAGATTGAACCTCTCTATCATGCCGTCAGACTGAGGATGCAAAGCTGTTGTCCTGGTTTTGTCGATGGCGAGTACTTCACACAGTCTCTTGCAAACTGCAGAATCGAAGTTTCTCCCTTTATCGGAGTGCAGTTGTAGAGAGACCCCGAATCGTGAGATCCAGTGTTGAACTAGAACCTCTGTAACAGTTGAGGCCTCTTGGTCGGGAATAGGATAGGCGTCAGGCCACTTAGTGAAGTAGTCCATGACAACCAAGATGTTGTTGCCATCTGATGATCTCGGAAGTGGGCCTAGGATGTCAAATGCTATTCGTTCGAAAGGCGCTCCCACATTATACAGCTGCAATCTTCCTCTTGTGCGTGTTCTGGGACCTTTGCGTGCAGCACAGGGATCACATATGCGACAACACTTTTCCACGTCACTCCGCACATTGTTACAGTAGAAGCGCTCACGAACTTTTTGTAAGGTCCTCATAACACCAAAATGACCTCCAGTTGGACTGCCATGGAGTTCCTTAAGGACTGTTGAAACTCTTGTCTTTGGGAGTATTAATTGCCATCTGAATGTTTTTCCGTCGTCAGACTCCCATTTCCGATATAAAACACCATTTCTCAGATGGAGAGAGTCCCAAAGAGCCCAGTAACGCTTTGTTGTAGGATGGAGAGGAGCGATGTTTTGCCAGCTGGGCTTTTTGTCAGATGAATCTTTGAATTCTATGATTGGTTTTATTTCAGAATCAGCCAGTTGATCTTTTCGGACGCTCTCATCACTCCACGGATCCAATGCCGATGTTGATGGCGTTGTAACTTGGCGGACTAGTGGATTTATTACACCAAATTTCTTTTCGATCTCGAGCAGTATTTACTGCTCTCCAGGCAAGGTTTTCTCGAAGGGACGTCTCCATTTGTATCTGCTGGTCTTTTTCGATGGCTACACACTTTCTTCGACTCGATTACACTTGTACGACAAGGATCTTCTTGATTTACTCTAGGGCAGTTACTTCTTACATGCCCGGTTCTACCGCATCCCCAGCACTTGATGTTGCGATCTTCTTTATTTATTCGAGGGCAGCTACTGCTCAGATGCCCTGCTCAACCGCACCCTCAACACGTGATTCTACGCCTCCTCAGGTTCTGATGTTGAGCCATTAAATCTTGAATTTCCTCTCTCAGTTTCTCAATCTCCTTTATCCATGGAGATTCACACGGTGCATCTGCATTCCCTCTTAATTCCTCGGATGGAATGGCGGTCTCTGCAACTGGCTTCATTGGCGGCCTCCAATTCCAGGGTATATAACAGGGCAGATTTAAGATCTGACACATCTGTCATTCTTACAGCCTTCTCGATTTCCTCATCCTTCGGGCCATCCACGAAATACTGCAAAGAGATTACTTCGCACACAGTTGCTGGGTGGTCGGAGAAAGCCAAGTTGGCGAGCCTTTCTACTTCAGAGGCATACTCCTACAAGCTTTCTTCGGTTTTCTGGAGTCTTGTTTTCATCTGCAGACGTGCGTAGAGTCCTTGGAGTATTTATGGCCGAACCGAAGATCCAGAGCATTAAATAGGGAGTTCAAATTCAGCCGCTCTGTGTCGGGAAGAGTCTGAAGTATTTCAGCAGCTTCTCTTCTAAGGGATGCTACTAGCTGACATGCTTTCGCCCCATCAGTCCATCCATTGGCTTTAGAAATTATGGAAAATTGTGTCTTGTATACTTCCCAGTTAGTTTTTACGTCATAGGTCGACAGTTTGACTGGCCCTGTAAAAGCAGTCACAGGCACTGGAGAAGCAAGCACAGGTTCTGGAAAGGCAGACACAGGCACAATCTTGTTTTTGTTCTCATTTCCGCCAGCTAGAAGTTTCTTCTCAAGATCTTCCATTCACTATGATATAAGGCTAAAATTTTCTGCCACTCCTTCAATTCTTTCTTTGACTTGCTCTTTAATTCTTTCTTTAACTTGTTCTTTAATTCTTTCTATTTCTTCCCCTACTTTCTTCTCTATCTTCTCATTAACTACTGCAATCTTTTCTTCAACTTTCAATGTTATTTTCTCTTCCACGCTATCGATTTTCTTTTCTAAAGTATTTCTCAGATCTTCTTGACCTTTCTCCATTTCTTGTTGGCCTTTATCCATTCTCTCCTTCAACTCATTCTTAACCTCTTCTTGGCCTTTTTCCATTCTATCCTTTAACTCATCCTTAGTTTCTTCCTGGCTTCTCGGCATATTCTCCATTCTCACCTTAGTCTCTTCTTGGCCGTTTTTCAAGGCATTGATGCCTTCCAACAGAGCCTTCAGTTGCTCATCCATCGCTCATGTATTTGGCATAAAATTCCACTTCTGACACCAAACTGTTACGTAGACCCGAGGGTCCGAGGATTTTATGAAAAACAATCACAAAAAAATAAACAGTTCTTTAGGAGCGATGCAAATTTATTATCGAAAATCCAATCCTTTAAATACAGGATTCAGCAGCAGTATTCACAGGGTAAATATCCGAAGGTCTTTACACCTTCAACAGCAATCAAACACAATCACCACCGTTTAAAAATACACGTAAGTAAAGATTATTCATAAGCACAGCCTAGCGAATCGCTAGTCAAAACAATCCTCACTACTCGCTGGTTTAATCCAGACTGATCGCCTTACAGTTGAGCATCTTCATTTATAGGCGCGACAGAAACTTCTAGAAATATTACCGTTCGTGTCATTGAACGTGACACTAGTGGAGATATCTACTACTTTCTAGAAGATTCCAGAGAGTTCCGAATTCACCAATGACGCCAAAATGGTCGCCAAACATGAGGCCAATTTGGTTCTACCACCAAGATTTCGCCAAGTTCTCATTGAATTGCCATTATAACGTAAGGGACGGCATTGCTTGTGAATAGTACAATTTTAACATGAAATAAATATAACATAGAGTAATATAAATGCATTAAACACCCAAATACAAATTATTTAGACTGTTTACACAAAATTCGTAACAGTATATTAGTATTCTATTATTCTTATAGTATATTAGTATTCTATTATTCTTATAGTATATTAGTATTTTATTATTAACTGTATTTTTATTATTTTTTTAGGAGTTCTTAACTTTTTACACTGTTCTTTTTAAAATTTTCTGTGCTTTTTTTTTGCCTTTGATTTGGAAATAAAATATGTAATTTATGTTGTAGCGTAACGTATACCCCAGCATCGCTGACGGGGTATGGGTTCAGGATACTAGGGAGCCCAAAGCTTGACTGACTCCAACTTGAAGCCCACAACCTGACTTTGCAGGGAGGCTCTATTATTTTCCGCTACACCATTGAATTTATGTCTTTTAAAATTTTGAAATGAAATGTTTCTAAAATGTGATATAAATATTTGACTTACATCAGACTTGTAAAACTTGGTAAGTAAAAGTATTTTATACAACATATAAAATTATTTTAGCTTGTTTTTTAAAATTTATAATTATGGATAACGTACTACAGCATTGGTCAGTTAACTATAACCAGTCGAGTTGGATCGATTCTCAGTTATTCCAATAGCAACGAATAGCTGTGTAGTCGATAACTACTAAAACACAAGTCTTCCATTTCATCGCATTGTTTACCTAATACTAAATACTCTGTTTTGTAACAACAATAAAAGTATGTTTATTTACGTTACTGTGCTGTTATTCTAGGCCTAATAATACTAATTTTTTAAATAAAACAAAGTTTTTATTCTTTTATGTTAATGATTAAATTTTTGCATTCAATATGAGTTTATCATTAATAATGTGGAATTCATGTGATGTCATAGTCACATGATAACTATAAACTCCGTTCCACCTTAAGGTGGCAGCATTGGAAAGGGTAGGGAATGTAAAAATCCACTTGAAAAATAGTTCTAGCTTGTGTTGGAATTTAAATTAAAGCAAATGCATAGAAATTTGCTAAAAAGTATTATTTATTATAGATATTTTGAGTTTAAAGATATATTTTATCATATCTTAAAAGAATTTTTATTCTTTAATACATGTGAATGAATACAATTGAAAAGCAACAACTTGATGAAATTACATTTGGCTAAAAACCGGTTTTCAAGATTACATTCTTGGCGGAGTTTCGAAACTTAACGCCATTCGCGTTGCGTCGTTGATATCGTTCAGTAGCGGTTTATACATTGGGTGCTTGGGGCGGGCGCCCAGGGGCCCGAATTGAGCTTAAACCAGCATTGTACGTACTTTTTCGATATCTCGCGCTACTATTTTTTTTCTGGTTGTTTTTTGATATTTTAAACATGCCTGAGAAAGAAATGTCACCAACCTCGCTGTATACATCATCGAAGCGAGGAAAATCTACCAGAAGCGGAATTCGGAAAAACACATTGAGTGTTCATTCTCGACTTCGAGAAGAAAGCCCGCGAGAATCTATCAATGGAATTTTAAAAAAGATTTATGTGCTGACTGATGTTCCGAAAAGAGCTGTTTTCCGTTTGAAGAAAGAAAGAAGACATTAAGTGCTTTTTTTTTTGTAAAAATGAGATTCCTGCGTTACTCAAAGTTCTAAAGGAAATAAATGATGATGCTGAGATTTTTTCGAAAGACATTAGCCGGACTACCTTATTCCTTTAAAACCCAACCCGCACGATCGTGCAGGTTAGATATTCTTATAAGTTTTTCCTTCTGGAATAGTCGTATGTAAGGAAATCCAGAATCGAACGAGCATGCTTGCAGAAAGTGTAAAATATCACTTTTTATCAACAGACGGTGGTTGTAGTCTATGTTTTACTTTCAGCTGTCAAATCTATCTTTGTTTTCAAATACAACGAAAAAGCCTGTCTACAAATCTGTCATAAAAAGGTAATTATCAATATACACTTGCTTGTAAAGAGTGTTTTTTTTCCAGGTATAGAAGTTTAAGTTGGCATTACTTTCCAAGATGGCGACCGATTTAACAGCTGTCAAGTGATTTATTCTCAGTTTGGTTTGGCAATTCATCAAAACGATCATCAAGCAAGGCGTAGATTCGTCGAATGGGCCCAAAACGAGATTGCCGTTGTTCCCGATTTTCATAAGCGAATTTTATTTAGCGATGAAGCGCACTTCTGGTTGAATGGCTACGTCAACAAACAAAACTGCCGCATTTGGAGTGAAGCTAATCCACAAGTGTATGTCGAAACACCGTTACATCCAGAAAAACTGACTGTTTGGTGCGCTTTATGGGCTGGTGGAATCCTTCTTCAAAAACGATGAAGGCCACAACGTTACAGTCAATGGTGATCGGTATAGAGCCATGATTACTAACTTTTTCATTCCTGAATTGAACAATCATGATGTCCAGGAGCTGTGGTTCCAACAAGACGGCGCAACATGTCACACAGCTCGTGCCACAATCGATTTATTGAAAGACACGTTTGGTGACCGCCTAATTTCACGTTTTGGACCTGTGAATTGGCCTCCAAGATCTTGTGATTTAACCCCGCTAGACTATTTTCTGTGGGGCTATGTAAAGTCATTGGTCTATGCGGATAAGCCACAAACGCTTGACCATTTGGAAGACAACATTCGCCGTGTTATTGCCGATATACGGCCACAAATGTTGGAAAAAGTCATCGAAAATTGGACGTCCAGATTGGACTACATCCGATCCAGCCGTGGCAGTCCTATGCCAGAAATCATATTTAAAATGTAATGCCACAAGATTATCTTTCGAATAAAAAAAATTCATGTCAATCGAATAATACATCGTTGTTTTATTGCAATTTAAAGTTCTATACCTCTCAAAAAAAAACACCCTTTAGGACTCGGGATTTCGTTACCCGCACGATCGTTCGGACTGGGCGTTACTTGAGTCATTGCAGCTATAAAGGTAAGTTCTTGCCATGTGAGTTTTCTTTTCTGTTTCTATAATATTAAAGCTTAAGAAGCTTAAACAAAAACAAAATATATTGCTATATACTTAAAAACATATTTCCTTGGGGTTGCGATGGACCCTTGATCCCTTTTTTTCTTTCTCTGGCTCTTTTTTGCAATTCATTTTTTCTTTTACACATTTGATGTGGGGTATGCATTTTCATCCTTTACACAGATATCTGCATCCATCTCCCCCACCCCCCAATGAAACTCCAGTGTTTTCCGGTGGGAGTAAGTAAGGTGTGGTTTAAATATATATATATATATATATATATATATATATATATATATATATAAATAATAAAATTTTCTGATACATTTTTATTATTTTTCATGGAATACTGTGTTAACTTTTAATCAAAAACTTTTTCAGGTGTCTGAAGGAGGAGAATTCTCACACAAGAAGAAATTTTGCAAGTGATGAATAAATCAGATTGAACTTATACGAGAAATTAGTAATCTCTCGGATGATGAAAATGCTGAGAACAAAACATATGAATTACGTATACTGAAATGAAAATCTGAAAATATTGAAATGAGAGCGATGAAGAAAAACTTAGAAATATTTGAAATAGAAAGACAGTTTTGGATCATTCTTTACCATCAAAGTTTCTTGAGCCCATTCATTTCATTGTTTTTGCTGCTGCAAATTCTTGGTTTATGTGCAAGAAAGATGCAATATCAAAGGAAATTCCCTCCAAAATCAAAATGGATCACTTAAAATTTGAGTTAGACATAGTTGAAGCGCGTTAGCAGCCTCGCCACCTACTAACAAAAACATTTTAATTGATGATGAAGATAACAGTGTTATGATTCCACTTGTAAAAAGATCGAAATGTCATGATCCACCTGCTATACATATCACGCCTTTTATCCTGGCCATTCCAGGATAAAAAGGTTTGACACGTATAGCCATTTTCGATGTGTTGATGACATTTCAAGGCCTCACAAGTTCAGATTTGAAAAGCACGAAAGCAGTCCGAAAACATGTTGTGAAAAATGCAATGTATATTTATGCTTATCAAAAACAAAAACATGTTTTAAAGATTTCCACAGGAAATAAATAATAAGTCAATAAAATAATTAATTTTACAACAATAATCTCCTTATTTGTAACAATTTTAGTTGAATTAAGTGTGTGATTTTTCCATCAACTTAGAGCCAAAAAATGTAAAATTTCACAAGTGCCGATTTCACAGAAAGCGTCCAACCCGCACAGTCGTGCGGGTACCGTCTACGTTACAGGGGGAAGCGAGATTTTTTTTTTGATTATTTTCCCCAGTGTCATTGGAATCAACATAGCATTAATAACTAGAAGAATTTAATATTTAAAGATAAAAATATTTCGGGTCTTAAAGGGTTATACAGATTACTGAAAGACATGTCTTTTCCTTTTTCAAATTTGATAAAAGGAAAAGACAGGTTGTGCTTCTTGAAAGGCACGATATAATTTTATGGCGCAGAAATTATTTGTGAAAAATCAGGGAGTTGAAAAAAAGAAAATGCGCCAATCTATTATTCGGATGAGACACGGATAAATGAAGGATATTCCGAAACTCGAGTGTGGAAAGATACCATATTAAAAGCAGTTATGAAGCCTCCTTTTCTAATTTAACAATAGGTTTCACAGCGCCTAAAGAAAAAGGAAGGAGGCTTATAATAACTAACATTGGAAGCAAAGAAGAATTTGTTCGGGATGCGGCGAATCTTTTTATTGCATAAAAGTCTGGGGACTACCATGAAGAAATGGATGGTAACCATTTTGAAAAATGGTTTGAAATTGTCATGCCAAAATTAAAGCCCCTAAGCACTATTTCAATGGGCAATGCCCCATACCATTTAGAGAAAAAGGTTAAATTTCCTACAAGTTCTTGGAAAAAAAGTGATATTCAAGAGAAGTTCTTTGAAAAGAAGGTTACATGGAATCAAGATTTGATTAAAAGGGAGCTTCTGAAGAAAGCAAATGAAATAAAGCATTTATGCTATAGTTGCAGAGTGGAAGAAATAGCAGAAAAATTTGGTTACAAAATTTTACGATTATCTCCTTATCACTGCGAGCTCATTTCAATTGAGATGATTTGGAGCCAAGTAAAAGGTTATGTTGCAAGAGAAAATAAGACTTAAATTTAACGAAATAAAGGTATGGAGAAGATCTCATCTCAAAATTGGACGAATTGCATCAATTCTGTAACCAAAAAAAGAAAAAGAGAAGTGGGAAATTAATGGACTTGTTGATGAAACTTGAGAAAACCAGAATTTAATTATATCTGTGAACACTGACTCTTCGGAGAGCGATTCAGAACTAATGAATCCGGATGAACTGTAATATATATATATATATATATATATATATCAAAGTCCTCCCGTTAGCTTGCTGTGGTAGTTTAGAGAGGAGGGTGCCAGATCATGTGTCGTCCTCGTCACTTGACCATAGCTCAAAAATTACGATGTCCGTCACCAATAGTCTTCGATTGCTTTATAGTGCTACGTTAACACTCACACATTCTCAATTATATTTTTTAAAAAAAAGGTTGATTTAATATTTTAAGTCACTTTATTTGAGTAAATCAAATTTCACATTTATTTTTAGACAATGCTTTCAAAAATATACATTATATATAAAGAGCTCCTTATCTTTATATAATCGAAGTATCTTAATGTAAAATTTTTTCTTGCTCTATGCTTTCCGTTTTGATTCTAAACGCTTCCTACATGAAGCGTTAGACATACAGGTATATATCATTTGATTTATGAATACCTAATAAAAGAGCAATTGTCCTTTTAAAAACTTTTAATGGAACTTTTTTTCAATAAATATGTCTAAATTTCAAAATAAATAATTTTTGTGAAAAGTAATTATTTTAAGTACATTATTTTTTCTTTAAAAGTAATGCTTATTGAACTGAATATATAAACTTTGCATATAATATCAGTAACATAATTTTTGAAATATGCATTGAGATACTTTTTCATATAAATTATAAATTTTATAAGAGAAAATAAGTTTTAATATTGGTAAATTTTTCAAATTAATCCCAAAATTCTATATTATATGCTTCAGGATATCTTAAGTTAACATACATAAACGGCATTTACATGTAATGTAAATAATTATTACCAACTAATTAAAAACATTAATAATAGAGAAAAGGCAATTAATTGTTTAAAAACAAGATAGACTTTTTTTAATAAGTGGATGTAATAAAAGAACTTATGAAATTGAAGATATATATGAGCCGTTTATTTTGAAAGTGGCATTAGTCACTTAAAAAAATCAAGTTAATGACTACCTGATTTAAAATTTAACGTTATTTTTTCATTAAAAATATTGCAATCAATATATTGAGAACTATTGAGATTTTGTTCGAGAAAAGTTTTGCAAATTAATAAATCAGTATTTTTGAACATATTGAAAAAGGCAAATTCTTAAATATCTCGATTAAAAAAAAATGACTTCAGCCATTTTCAAAAAAAAAAAAAAAAAAAAAAAAAAAAAAAAAAAACAGCTCATACAATTTTAATAAACGAATTTTTCACGAGCACTTTTTTTTTACTCGCCAAATTTGGTGAATTTTGTTTGTTATGGTCACACTTTTTTCCTAGAGCAGGGATGGCGAGCCTTTTTGAGACGTGGTTCAAATTTTGTTCATATTTTTTTAGTACTAGCTCGTGGGTCACTAATGGCCATTTGCAACAGAGTTAAGTTTACAAAATTTTAACTGAGTATTTTTAAAACTAAATATTTTTTTAAAACTCAATTGACTTAACGGCTAAAAATGGGCGTGGTTTGACTATTTAAAAAATTTTAGTGGGGTAAAAATTCTTTAGTGTTTGGCGCAAATGGCAACAAGTGTTTGAATGAACAAGGTGTAACGAAAATTACATACAATATATATATTGTGAAGTATTATTTATTGGTATATATATGCATAATAACCTTGATTACAAAGTATTTAATGAGGAATCTGTTTATTTTAAGATAGTTTTTTAATATTATGTTCATATTTCGCATTCATTAGTTTAACACATTTCGCAGTTAATTCCGTGTCAAGTCTATTTTTATTAGAAGATTTTACAAAGCTCATTGAAGAAAACAATTTTTCGCACAGATATGCAGACCCAAACATCTTTAAAAGAGCTTTAACTAGTTTTTTCAATGATATAAAATTATTTGGTAAATATATAATCCCATATCTTTTACATAAAATTTTCGATTTTTACTGTGGGACCAATATTATCTGCACTATTTTCACGCAATTTTCCTTCTACTTCAGAAATCAAATCTTCAAATTTTGTTTTCCACACTACGCTGTTTCGAAATACAATTAATTCCATTTCTAAATTATTGATACCTAGCCACATAAATTCGGTTAACTTCATTGTTTCAAATTCTGTTTTGTATGGATATACACTCATATCCATAAATTAAGGATAATGAAGTTCAGGCAGAGAAAGAGACAGAAGCAAAACAAATTTGACTTATTTGTAAAGTCTATTTATTAAACAAAAGGTAAAGGGCAAAAAAGATGCAATATGTTTGACATAATTAATAAAAATTGCGATTTTTACTCCCTGGAGCAAATTTCAAAAAAGAACCTATTTACAAATAACAGTATAACATGGTTAGTATGATAGTTAATACGGAGTATGTCTCCCGGACGATGCAATACAGGCCTTGCAACGCCTAGGCATGCTGAGTATCAAATTATCAATCTGACCTTGGGGAATATTACACCACTCATCAAGCAATGCCCTCTTAAGTTCCGGTAGACAAGGGGGAGGGGGTTGACGGGCTGCAATTCGTCGGCCATGCATATACCACACATGCTCTATTGGATTCAAGTCCGGTGAGTATGCTGGTCGATCCATACGGGTGATATCCTTCGATTGAAGGCATTCGTCTACAGTGTTTGCACGTTGAGGACGGGCGTTGTCATCGATAAACAGAAATTCAGCCCCCATGGCGCCCCGAAACAAACGTACATGTTGTTCCAGAATGACATCCCGATAGATGTGGCCTATCATCGTTACACTCTGAACATGCAGGTCAGTTCTGGAACCAAGAATAATTCCTCCCCAAACGCGCGAGCTATCCTGCACCACCGTAATAGTGTCGTTCAATGGTGTTCTCTTGGTGGTAACGGGTACCTGGCGCTCTCCATATTTAAGTCCGGCGAGAATCAGACTGCAAACTAAATCTGGACTCGTCGGAAAACATCACACAAGACCACTGTTGTGGTGTCCACAATACATGCTCTCTACTCCAGGTTAATCGCAGGCGACAGTGAGTTGCGATAAGTGGAACACATCTGACAGGCCTACGAGCATATAGACCAATGTGCCCTAATCGTCTGTACACGGTCTGCCTTGAAACTGTCGTACTGGTAGCTGAAGAGAGCTGACGAGACAGGTCTGATGCTGTGCTCCGTCTGTTTCTTTTGTCAGTAACTGCCAAATACCGGACCTCATTTGGCGTTGTAACTCGGGGGCGACCCCTGTGCTGTAACATCTACTCACATTACCATCATCTTGGAATCTTTGCCAAAGCCTGGAGATGACACTCTGGGCGATTCCAAGTTCCTCGGATACTTCCAGCTGGGTACGTCCACATTCCAGTCGTCCAATAATTCTACCACGTAAAAAATTATCCAAATGCTTCCTTTGTGCCATAACTATGCGGTTATTGCACTGAAAGGCTTTTAAAGCGCTTGTGAACAATTTTACTTACAGCAGCATTAATTAAAGGGAACTGGAATCTGGTCAGATTCTTTCGTCCCATATCTGGCATAACAGGAGAATTGCGTTGTTCGCTTGGTTTGGTGGGAGAGGAGGTGTGGCCACTAGGAGGAGGGACCAATTGCGTGAAGGAGCACTTCATCGGCTGTGGAGGGGGATTCCTATTGGTTTGTGAGCTCAGGACTTTGGAAATGAAAGTAAAATTGCATGAGAGAAGCCCGAAAAAAATTTAAATCATGGAGATAAAACAGGTATTTTAATAGAATTGAGCTGGAAATGAATTAAAAATTTAATCCCAGATCGCTTCTAATAGCATACATGCTTGCTTTTGAAAATCTTTGGATTTCTTCAATTCAGGGATTATTTGCTTTAGCTTTGGGAATTGTTTGAAAATATTTGAGACTATTTTAAATAAACTTATTAGGTCTTGGAAATCAGATGAGCTAATTTCATCTGTGGGGGGAGCAGTTGGATGACTTTGTCTTTCCGAGTGATTTCTGTTGGCGTTAGTGGTTTGAGGGTCTTTATTGTCGGGTTTTCCAGAAACCATGTTGGCGAAGGAAATTCCTTCAACAACATTGTTGCTGGTGAAAGCTTTGTTATTTCTATTTGCTATCGGGGGGCCTTTTTTGGGCTTGGGGAACGGGGCATTTTGTGTAGCAGGCAGTGTGCCCGTACGCTTCGCAATTAATGCAAAAGGGGTTTTCTTGGCGTTCCTTAATTCCACAGTCTTTCGTTAGATGTTGTTTTCCACACTTTAAACATCTGGGGAGCATATGGCAATTGGCTGCTGTGTGGAAGAAATCATTGCAGTTGAAGCATTGGGTGGTGCCTTTAACGGAGTATCTTTCAATTTTAACTTGCATGTGACCAACATGCTTGATATCAAAGATTGTTAAGTTTTCGGTATTTCGGAGTAATGAAACTAGGTAGAATGGTAGTGGGAGTTTTGTTCTTTTGGAAATTAGTTGGTTACAGCTACAATCACTGTAACCCTGGTCTTCGAGATCGCTAATTATTTAATCGGGTTTAGTGCATCCTGGTAGTCCTTTAATGACGATTTTAATTGGTTTTTTATCTTTAAGTGGTAGAACAGAAAATTGGAAATCTTTACCTTCGTCCATAAAGTTAACTAATTCTCTATGGTCGTCGTGGGAATCTAAATTAAGTTTGATGTATATTCCGGAAGATTTTGATTTTAATTCGGGGAATTTTTTTCTTTTAGTTGATTAAGTTGCTGTCTATAATTATTGTTAATTTTTAGGAAAACTGGCAATGGGGGTTTGATAGTAGGAATTTCTGCTGTATTATCAACAGGGGTATCGGGGTCTTGGTCGAGATTAACAAAGGAATTTTGAACCGCGATTGGTTCAAGTACTGGCGTTGGGGTGGTTGGTCGAGCAGTTTTGCTCGGGAAGACAAAGTCGTCCGCGTTGTTCTTAGTATTTTTCCTCTTTTTCTGGGGGATTTATTATTGTCTACTTTAGGTTTGTTAGTTTTAGTTTCTTTTAAGTCTTTAATTTTATTTTTGCTCTCGAGAGTGGTGTGATCAGGGCAATTTTGATCTACACATGGGGCATAGTCCCGAGCTCACTTACCAGCGAATCTCTTGCTTCAATGGTCTCCTTGAGGCTTTGCTGTAGTTGACGGTAGACACCGTGTTCGTCTTTGCCTTTGTCAAAAGTGGCCAGGAATTTCTGGTATCCTTCTATCATGGTTTCCTGATTTTTAATCGGGTCATGGCTTGCCTGCGTTTACCACAGGCAGTGGTAGGTTCCGGTGGTATTGGAGTGGTAGGTCTGGAAATGAGCTCTTCGTAAGCTTTGTAAGAAAGTGCTGGAGATGGTGGTGCCGGATCCATTTCGATGTCGCTCATGCTATCTGTCGAAGAAGCCCTAAAAGGGCTATAAGGGGTTTTAAAAGATCTCTCTAGCAATATCGCAGTGTAACACGAAATTCGTATGCGGACGTGCTAAACACGACCGGCCGCTAGCGTGTCACAAACTGGAATCTATATATCTATCTATCAAGTCCACCAACAATTTTACTTCTTTGCCACCATTCCTTATATACCCCTCTCTTACATTCTCGTCATTGTGACGTACTATGGGTTGGTGGTTTCCTGTAATTTGCATATTCTTCTTCAAGATGTGTGTGATAATTCTACAGGTGAAATTTTTATTTTAGAGTTCAATTTCTGTGTGATTCTGAATTATCCTTAATTTATGGACATGAGTGTAAAATAAAGTGAAATGTATTTTCCAGATATTTAAATTGATTGAATCTCTTCAAAAGCTTGTTTTATTTCCTGCATAATCATTAAATATTTTTTAATTGCATTTTCTTGAATGTCAATGGAGTTTTCAAAAATTATTGTGTTTTAAAAATGTATTTGTAATTGAGGAAAATATTTTATGATTTTCATTTCCAAATCCTTAGTAAAGATGTTGAATAATAAATGTTTTAATATTTTCAAACATTTTAAAACAATTAGTCCATGCCCTTGAATTTTTTTATTCAGTTCATTTAAACTCTGAGTAATGTCGCATAAAAAAATTAAATCATTTAACCAATGCATATTGGATAATTCATTGAAACTATTGTCTTTTTCAATTAAAAAGAGCTAGATTTCTTCTAATAACATTACAAAGCCATTACTTGCTTGAGAAAAAATATACCCAGAAATTCCAGCATATTTTCCTTCTTTGGATTTGGTATCAGAAAGAGACTTAATTCGCCACGAATACTTTTCATGCAAATTAGGCGATTGAGTCATGTACACGGTCAGTTAGGAATTTTAGAGCAAATAATCAATGTTCCAACGTCGCCAAAGAAGTTTCATTTTTTTTTAGGTTTGTCGATTTTTTTTTCAACAAACAAAATGTGTGTAAAATTTTACACTTTATTTGATATTTTGTAAACACACAATTTTGCTTTATTTCAAAGAAGACTTTCATATACATTTGTTGTCATTTGAGTAGCTTTGGAAGTGTAATGATAAAACTGAAGGTTATAGACAGCATTTAAATTGCTTTTGTGTCAATGCAGTGCTTGAAAAAATACAAATAGAACATAAATAATCCACACAAATTAGAAAATCTAAATAAACCTAAGTAACCATACAAATGGTTGCCTAGCAATCGTGGGTCAGTGTCTGACCCACGAGTCATATGTTCGCCGTCACTGCCCTAGAGCAGTGGTCTTCAAATTGTGTTTCACGGAACCTTGAGGTTCCACGAGCCATACCCAAGGCTTCCACGAGTCAAAGAAAATGATAAATGTGTATGCAAAATGAATTCACGTTTTCTTTGAAGTTCGTATAACCACAAGAGCCTAAAGCTCATCCCAGTCATTAAAATCAAAGATTTTATTTACACATAACTTTGTTTTGTAATACTCTCTTATTTATAATATAATAAAATAATGTTAAAAAATGTTTTTTATTCTACTGTTTCCTAGCCCGGATTTCACAAGGTAATTTTATGCTCGTTAGTATAATGTTTTACAAAACTAAATAGTTTTCAAATAGAAAATTAACCTTTTTTTCATTTGCAGAAAAAAATACTCTACAGTGAAGGAGAGGGAATAGCTTATCGACATATCAACAGATTCCACATAGATATTCCACAACAGATTTAAGCAAGAACAAATAAATTTTTGGATTACAGAATACACAGGATTTCTCACACAGCTATAAACGTTTTGATGCCACATTCAGAACAATGCATATAAGTGAAAAAAATATACCTGTCAAAATGACTACAAAAAAAGCGAATTAAACTCAGAATATGAAAAGCGACTACAGACAATTTCAATATTCCTAGATTTTCACAGTTCGTGTAAAAAAAATGGAAACATGTATCCCAGTTACTAAATATAATGCATGGGTAGGCGACACTCGAAAATCAAATAAAAATCAATGAACGAATATTTTATTAAAATTTGTGATAACAAATACAATACTTTGTTAATTGACTTTATATAAAACTCCTATAACATGTTGATCTACTCTTAATACAGTGTTTCTCAAAGTGTGGGGCGCCCCCCCTGGGGGGCGCCATAACCCTACAAGGGGGGCACGAGCATATCGAAATTTAAAGATTTTTTTAAAAAAAATAACCGGAAAGAGAAATAAAACAAAATACTTTCTTCCATAATAAAAAAAATACACAACACTGATATAATTTATGTTTATCAACTGGCGTTTTTCCGTCATCAAATAGCTATCTTTGATCCGAAAACCAAATTGAAGAAAAAAAAACATTTTGTTTAATTTGCTGTATTTCCTCAATGAAAGATTTTTTTATTGCGTTTTAACATAAACTATTACTCGTTAAAAGAAAAAAAACTTAGACCCTGAGAAAAATTCTAAGATAAACAATTCATCACTGTAATTATTATTGAAACACTGTACATTAGTTGTAGAAAAAGAAGATGAAGACATGATTCACTTTTCAACCAGGCTGCATAATACATTTGCTGATCATTTTGTGACGACTTACGCGTCTTTTCTTTAACAAGTCCTTTGGGTTCTTTGGGCCAGAATTAATGGCAACTCTTTTCCAACCAAATCCAAGAAACGAGAAGTGAAGAGATGCAAATAATATAGGATAAATATAGGATCTTAGAGTAAACGTGATGGCAATAAGGGCAATGATGGCAATGTAAAGGAATGTTCGACAATTAACGTGCGTTGTGGTATTGGATAATTATTGAAGTTCGCTGTTCAAAGATTCAAGTTCTACGTGTTGTGGATAAACATATTGGTGATCGATTAGAAGTTAAAAGTAAAGCTACTTACTACTATAGATAAAGACAAGTTTATTACAGAATAATATGAGGTAGGATTTATTATTTATTATTATTATTATATTTGAAGATTAGGCGGTCCACACACACACACACAATTATTGTGATAGGTCTGAATTATATTGTGTGTTGCGTATTGCGTCATAGTAGATTCTCTCATCCATTAATAAGATTATACTTGTTCAAAGTTTAAGTTGAATATCTTAATAAAGTCATATTAAGATAATGTTTGATTCTAGTTCTTACGTTAACCCTACACCTCTAGCTCACGCTGATACTTCGAGGGATGTACTTCCAAGGGGTGGTACATCCCAATTTGATTGACCTTCAAATTTACTGGTATAGTTAGTGTTCTACATTAGTTCCGTTTGTTTTTCGCGTAGGGAAATTGTAAATAATAAATAGTTTTATGATATTAGGAAAAGAATTGATTGATTTGAAGGATTATTTGGCCAAGATTTATATTTTTAAGAGTACTCTCACAAACATATAAAGCATAGTGAAAAACATCATAATCCTTTTTAGACCATCAGTATTTTTTTCTGAATACACTTTTAATCCGGGAGCAGTGGCGCGGGACATCTGTTATCTCTATTGAAGGAAGTTGAAAGAATGCATATTATTCATGATTGAGAAACGCGATGAACATGAAACGAAAGGAAAATTTTCAAATGCTTCCTAAAGAACTCCATCAACTTAAAATATGAAGCCATAAGTGTACCACAAGGTTCAGTTCGCCTTGTCAAAAAGACACAAGAAAGAAAAAGTTCAACTTGCTATTTGTTGATCACCAAAGGGGTCATTAGTTCGAGCCCAGTACCACTAAAGACTCGCCGTAGAGGGGAGAGATGCACGTTAAATCTGTCGAGAGCTCAACGTCCTCTTGTTGGAGTGGTGTGGTAGTTAAAAGATGCCAGCTCAAGTATCGTCCTCGTCACTTAACCATGGTTCAAAATTACGAGGTCGTCTCCAAAAGCCCTCGAGTAGCTAAACAGTGCGACGTTAATATTCACTCACTCGATCATGAAAGCTCATTAAAACTACAATAACTTGGAACAAAATATGACAGCTTTGCCAGCAAATAACATTTCTGTAATATTAATGAAAAGTGTCTCTGATTTGCTTCCTTTATTAAGGTCTTGCACTTTTGAATCATTTTAGTTCAGTGTTTTATTGGATTTTTTCGTAAATCAAAGAAAAATTGAATAGTCCTTGAAAGCCGGTAAGTATACTTTCTCTTAATTAAATTATTCACTGGAATTCCTATTTGTATCGTGTACAGTAAAAATAATTATAAACAAATGATTGGGGTGGCTGAGTCCCCCCGCAGTACCATTAGCGTTAGTATCGAGTGTTCGCCTGCTCCTGGGTTAAAACATTTTGAAGTCTTCTCGCTTTAAATATTAAAAAGTAACACAATTATTCTTCATCGGAATTTTATATTCTTTTTTTCATTATTTAACATTAATTCTAAATGCTAATTGTGTGAGGTTTAAAATTACAGTTCTTTTAAATAGTTATTTACAATTATAGCATTTATCTAAAAAAAAAAAATCATTTTACATTTCTTTATACAATGTCGTGCACGCAGTTTTTTTTACTCTCCTTACAGTTCAGCTATTATATCAAGAATAATGTTTTATTTTTTTTAAAAAAATTAACTCGTGCGAAGAGCCGTTGTTTCAGCCAGTATACGTTTAATGTATCAGTACTGAAGAATGTATTTTATAAATAACTAGCTGTACCCTGCCACGCGTTGCTGTGGCTCAGTCATGTTTGACAGAAAGGACATATTTTCAGTATGTTAAATAATTTGCATTGCACGTATGATCTTTTATAAAAAAATGTCAAATATATATACGAAAAACTTTCCTAAACTGATATTTATAATTTGTTAACCAAATACTTGAAGTTATTACAGCTTATTTTTGTCCTTATGTCATGTTATGAACCTAAATTTATTTACATTGTCTTTAAAGTGGCGACCTCAAGTTTGAAGATAATTTTTAAATGGCTCCACTCTGGATTCATTGAGGGAATTGGGTTAGTTTTACAATGCTTATGTATATTTTTATTAAATCAGAGGTGTGTTCACAAATGCATATTTATCCAAACAATGTCACTTGGAAACATGAATTGTATTTCCAGATGTCATATAGGAAATGTTTTGATTCCGCAGTATATCTAGCAAGTAAAATTTGTAATGGCTCTGTTCTCCGAGTTGAGGCAGTTTAATTTTTTCAGTGGTACAAAACATTCCTTTGGTTTCTCCCTTAAAGTCTAGAACATTGCGCGCAATAAGGATACACTTCCATCATTGTGTAAATGAGAACATGCTGCCTGAACCTAGAATCTTCCACTGGGTTGTACCGGGATGCAAGTTGACTGTTATTGTGTGATTGCTCACCACAAAATCATGTTTGATGCAGATGTGCTATTTCTGGTTAACATCTTTCTGATGTTGTAAAACACGAATGATGTGCTCGCAAATGTGCATCCTCAAGTCTGTCTGCATGTTGCTCAGCTGCACCCTCAGCCTGTGTTTGTGACATTCTTTTTGTCTGCTTTTCTTGTTTGCTGATATCCATTCTTTCTCAGTTTGATGTGCAATTACACTCATTGTAGTACTTTTGCCTTGCAAGTATGACAACCTAAACTTGATTTCCCGCAAGGCATTATTTTTATCTAGTGAAGCCAATTGACTGCACTTAAAAAGAAAAACAATTCAAACAAAGCATATAAAATTTCTTAAAAACTTAAAACTACACTTGAAAAGAAAATTAAAACAAAAACATATAAAATTTCAAAACATGAAAAAAAAAAATCAGAAACAAAAAAGAAAAGGAAAAATAAAAAATGCTAATGAAATATTTAACTTTAAACGGGCATCAATTGACACAGCTGAAATTCAACGCAATGAGAGGCTGAAGGTATTTTTAATCGAATACGCCAGGAAAATTCCAATATAAACACGGATTTTGCAGCAGAAAACTATGACAAAGTGTTGATAATGATGGGAGTATTTTTGCAATTCACAATTCAATTAGTATTAGCAATTGTTATCAACAAAGTTAAGGGCCTATCTTAAAAACAGAGTGGTTTATATCTAGACACAGACAGCTTTTCACATGGACAATTATTTGTTATCTGTGTACTTAAATATTAGCATCACCACAGCCAAATTACCGCCATGCAAATTTCAACATTTTCCCTCCATTTCTTTTTTCATAAAAAAATGCTAGAATCTTTAATGTTTAGATATTAAGGTACGATATACATGGCACCAATTTTGTTACAGTCATGCTAATACATAATTACTGATGTGTGTTACAGAGCAGCAGTCACCAATTGGTGATGTGTGAAAAATTTTGGATGG
Organism: Trichonephila clavipes; assembly: GCA_019973935.1. Taxonomy (NCBI): domain Eukaryota; kingdom Metazoa; phylum Arthropoda; class Arachnida; order Araneae; family Nephilidae; genus Trichonephila; species Trichonephila clavipes. The sequence goes on along the minus strand of BMAU01019306.1, from coordinate 146,718 downwards.
TATGCAGAAAAATTGGGAAATTATTTATACTTTTATGAAGAGATTAAGTTTAAAAAAAGATGAACAACAAAACAACATATTACGGAACACGAATTATTCTTTACTAAAAGCTTTTAGTTACTGAAATAACTAAACAAAAAAATAATTCCTGAGGTTAACGATTTTGGTAACCTCAACCATTTTTTGGAAAATTGTAGGCAAAACACTTCAGTTTGTTGATTGCTGCTTTTCATGAAGCTTATTTGGTTCACTCCTAGAAGAGCCCACACCCTTGGGGCGAATTACTTTGGTTGGCGATAATTGCGCCATCTTGGTAACCCTACTTTTAAACACTACATACGAACACCCTAACTATTTCTAGCATTTTTGTATTTTGTGGGTGCGCATTTCGAATTTCATTTTGTTGTTGGTCTCCGGGCTGGTTGCGTGTGTGAGGGAATCTACTTTAGAATTTTTTACTTTGTTGATTGCGAAAGGTAAGAAAGAATTGATTGAATGGTGTATGAAGGAAGGATTGATTGCTTCGAGTTATGAATGTCCTAAATGTAATGATCAGTATGATGTAACATGGTCGACAATAAAACGCTTTCTTCGAAATCGTGCCAGCCACGCCGAATGTATGTTCGACCATTACCTCGCAGAATAAATATGGCGGCGTTCACACGATCATTCGCTTAGCGATGAGACCTTTAAGACTTTTTTAAAATCTGTTGTTACGCTGTCCCCTCCAGCAGTAAGAAAGTGCTGTTTTTATATTTTTTATCTCAAATGTTTAATTTCTGTATTGCTTACATATATTTTCATTATGCATCCACCTTATCCCGCTATATTTCCTTGCCACCATTGTCGCTTTCGCTTGGCACCATCTTGTTCTGGCTTGGCGCCTTTTTTGGTTTGTCGCCAAGGGTGTGGGCTCTCCTAGATTTTACCGCTTATTTTCAGGGCATAGAAGATTAAATAAAGACTTAAATATAGCTATAGTGCTCCACCACATAGAGGTCAATCCTATTAGTGAAACGCTAATTATAAAGTTATACATTAAGTGGTTCATGAAGTGTTGAAAAATGGCAACTACTGCTTTAAAGCAGGCACAGCAGACAATTTCTGTATATATACAAACAATAAAGCAACACAAAATGTCTACTCATAAGCATTGTAAAATTAACCCTTTCACCTCAAGAAGAGTCATTTAATTTGTTTTCAAACTTGGCACCTCTTCTATGGAGACAATGCAAATAATTTTAGATTCATACCATGACAAAAAAAAAAAAAAAAACCCATAATAACTTGGGAGTATTCTGTTAACAAATTACAAATGAAATCAATCTGTTTAGAAAAGTTTTGTTAATGTATATTTCCACATTTTTTTATAAAAAAATCATACCTCAAGTGCAAGCAGTTAAAGATATTAGAAATGTGTGCTTTCTCTTTTCTTTCTTTTCCATCAGACTGAGCCACAGGAAAACATGATTGGGTACAGCTAGCTAGCTATAACAAACTTAAATGATAAAAAGCTATCAAAAACCAATTATTAACAACAAATTATCATTTTGATAAAATCACCAAAAAAAGTTGCAAACAAAGGTTCTTGGGTACTGTTGCAATTATACCAACCCTGATTTTGTTCGCATCATACACGGTGAATTGGCAATTAAGTGCTAATGTGTCCAATATGGTTGCGATAATACATAAATATCAAAACAAACACAAAATATACATCAGAAAATTCTTAATTTTTCCATTTATATTTCACAGTAACACCAAATAAAATTTTGAAATTACACAAAATAGATATTTCGTGAGTCTAATGTTATTGCCCCAACTATTAAAAACTACAATAACTATTTCGTGGAAAAATTCACTACCAAGTGCAAAAAAGTATTAATATTGTGCACAAACTGGCTTAGAATGTTCTTCCCTTATTGAATGCATATTGCAGTATTTGGCGATGTCTTTTGATTTTAGGTAAATGGCCGACTAAAGAAAAAAATATAAGTACCATAAAAATTATATATTAATTTAATTTAGATTCATTGGAGAAAGATAAAATACCGTAAAGTCCGGCATATAACGCACACCCATACTTTCAAGCTGCAATTTTTAAATTTTAGGTATATTCGCTATATAATGTGCACCCCTTTTTTACGAAGAAACCTGAAATGTACAAATGCAATGCTGTTACGTTTAGAAGCGATTTATTCAAGGTGTTTATCTAAGCAATTGCAAAAATAGTATACTTTTAGAACTACCACCTTTTAAGTTCAATAAGAATGTCATGTCTTTTAAATAAATAGTATTTCGAAATATTTAGAAGTATAACTTTTTTTATGCTCATTTATTTTTTAATTTTTAAAGCCCTCATTTTTATACCCAGCGTATAACTCGCACCTGTAAATTTTGATCTTATTTTTTGTGTTCAAAGTGCGCGTTATAAGCCGGATTTTACGGTAGGTGGAAGATTTTAACCGGTATACTACTCGCTAAACACATACATAGTGTACAGAATTAAATTTAGTATTTTATATATAAAAATTATCCAAAGTAAATATTCTGTGCTTAAAAATAAATTGAAAAATGATATACAATACGAACAGTAATTGACATAAAAAGAGCTGAACTATCTTTATCAACGCGAAAGTAAAATTTGAAAAACTAATTACAATCTTATGACAACCTGCTTCCTCAACATGTATTTGAGCCCTCTGTCTGTTTTGCTCATTCACTGATGCTTACTCTAATTTGATCAGCATTTATTCCTCGCACTGCGTTTGCTTGGCCAGTATGATGACCTAAGTTCGAGTTTCTGCAATACAATTTTATGTACTCAAGACGATTGACTGCAGTTAAAGTGAAGGTTTAAAGAAAAACATGAAATTACAAAACAGCTCTGAGCGGGCCTTGTATCCGAATTCCTTTGAGGCCCTTTTTCAGATATGAGCACCATGTAAGCGGAATTGTAATAACATTCGTTGGGGCTCTTGCATCATTGATACAGCGGTGGCTCTACGTACCGTACAAAAACAAACCATAATAACTTCCAGTATTTTTTTTTAACAAATTACTAATGGAATCTGTTTAAGAAGGTAATAATCTTATAAAGCAATGAAAAACAAAATAAGGTGCAATATTTTGATGACTCAAAATCAGAAAATCTTAATTTTAACATTTGTATTTCAATACTAACATCAAATGAAAGGTACTTACGTATTATCGCAACCTATTAGCGATATTGTATAAGACGAAGCACGATTGCCAATTCCGCGCGTACAACATCTGCGAAAATGGAATGGCCAACTTTGCGAGTTATCATTAAAGTTGGCGATTGTTGCGATAATACGTAAGAATCAAATGAAGTTTAAAAAGTTGTCTAAAAAAGAAAAAAACATTCCTATTAAAAACTCCGTTGATTAATTTGGTCACATTAAAATATCTCCAAGTGGGAAAAAATTATTGTTTCCAAACATTGAATGTTATATCGCGGCATTTGGCTATGTCTGTTTATTTCAGGTAAATGGTTGACGGAAACTATTTGGTAGAAAAATAAGTAACGAACAGAAGTCAATTATGTTAGTTTCATTTTCGCTTAATTAAGAGAAATAAATTTAGCTTAAAATTACAGAAAAAAACACGATGTAGATTTTAATGAAAGTCATAAACATCCCGCCATAATGCTATCAAACTGTTGCCAAACCTACAAAACAAAATTTGAGTTCTTGAAAGAATAATTTTTAAAAAAAGATTTATTCGAAAAACAATCCCAATTACGTATCAAAGGGCAATAAATAGATAAATATGACAACGTATAAACATAACCATAGAAGAGTTATACAATAATTTGGAAAAATCTAAGCGTAAAGTTTAAATTTTCGCGTTCAGAGCGAATCGTGACGTCATATGACGTCATAACACCAAAAATCACTTAAAAATTAAATTTTAAAAAATTTAGAGAGAATTTCGAAATAAAAGTACATAAGATCCTGACCAGAGACAAATGCAACGTTGTGTCAATATTTCAGATTAATCCATGCAGAACTTTTTTGAGTTATGCGCGCATACACAAACCAACACAACATTTTTACTAAATTAAGAACAAGTTTAATAATTATTAGGGACTTCCATCGGCTTGTCTTGTAGAGCAAAGTTTTTCAAAGGAAGCTTTAATATCAGAAATTGACACTTTGAGTTATTTTTCTATATTTAGCTGAGATCTATATCTTGTCTTCAAAGCAGCCACCGCAGAAAATCCTGTTAAACAAAGGTAGGATGTTGAAAATGGTAATAGTAAACGAAGTTCTTTTGTTTTCAGTACAGAAAATTCATCATCCACCTCTACCCAAAATTCAAAGAGGGATTTATAACAAAATTGCCTTTTAATTTTTCACTGGATGTGAAATCTATGAAGATTTCTTCGGAAGTTGAGAGCCCTTCTGGCGTGTCTTGAAATAGATCCCTAATCCACTCGTAACTTGCTACCAATTTGTCCTCATCCAGAAAATACTTTTTAAAATTCTTTGCCAACATTGCTAAATGATTTTACATGGTTTTAAAAACAACTTTTACATGTTGTTCTTCAGATTTGTAAGTTTTAACACATAGGGAGCTGGGGCTTTTTTCCCCATCATTTACTTCAATAGTGATAAATCCAAAATATAAGTATTTTGGAGAATATTGCCTTGATTTAATTTTCGGAACCATGCCCGTCTGTGTACTTGTTGATCCTTTATTATCGTCGAATGTTTGCTTACGACTTAAAAATGTATGTATGATTTTGTTTTAATCTACAGCCGTAAATATTTCTTTACCGTGAATTACAATTAACGTGCAAATTTAAAAAAATGTACATTCAAGTTAGATTCGGTAGCTATAGAAGTATCGAGTCGACCAAAACTGACTGGAATTGTAGGAGGAAAAGCATTGTTACATGCTTTGCGCAGACGTCCGATAGGTTGCCCAGACTCACGCAAACGTACCCGATAATGCCAGATGTGATGGATATGATAGCGAGCAACATAGACTAGACTATTTTTCTAATGACATTTGTACTTTAAGAAATGGATGCCGAAGGAAATAAATCTTTAATTAAATATATCATTTTGCGATCTGTTCCAATTAAAAAATTAGAGAAAGAAAAATAACATAATAATAAGTAAGTAATATATATTTTAAGTAACTTTCTTAAAATATATATTACTTAAAAGTTACATGTACAAAATTTAATATACTTATCGTATTAATTTGTACGGTTTATAATTAAGATCGTATTGTAACTTTAGCGTCTCTCTCTCGAAGTCCACTTTTATTGCAGTGAATACATTATTGTTGTACAGGGGGGCGACAAAAATTATGATTGAAAATTGGGTCGCCAGTATTGAAAGTTTGAGAAACACTGTCTTAATATTATTTTAAGATATATTCTTTTAAATGTGGGAATGGGGTTCCCTTGAAAACACTTCATAGTTCTAAGGGTTCCGTGAGACGAAAAAGTTTGACCACTGTCCTAGAATAACCTTGCAGCGGCTGTGATTTGGTCATCCTACCCTTCCTAGCACTGCCAACTTAAGGTGGAACGGAGTATACAAACATGTGTTTCCAGTATAAATTCATACGACTTCATAGTCATATAATGAATGCACTCATATGTTTCCAGCCAATCAGTTCCAACGCTTCATTGTTGCCAACTTTTATTTTTTTCTGAAACTTTCTTTCAAAAAGTACATATTTGTAAACAATAACGCACATAAGTAAGCAAAATGTACTTTTTATACGTACTTTACTTGTATATACTTTCAATATGCTAATGTGTGCTTTGTTGAAAATTCTTCAATTTTTTAAGAAACTGCTGTTTTTACTAAGCTATAAAGAGTTCAGATCTATTAAACAAACGACACATAAGCAATTTTATCATAACAAACAATTAATATATTAGCTAAAATTTAAGAAAAAAATAATATATGACACATTGATATATACACATTTATTAACTATACAGACATTTAAAAATAGCAATTATATTTCGTTTTGCTAACGTGGCAACTGTTTTTAGTATTTTCAATTATTTGTGGAAGGAACTTTTCTTAACAACGTTACAAGGTACAGTTCAAAACAACATAAATGGAATGCAAAAATACCTTTCAAATACAATTTTTTAAGCAACGTTTAATAAATGAATGAAAGTGTAACATAAATATTAAATGAAGTTATAGAAAACTTGAAAAACAAAACTATACATTACACATTTTAAAAAAATAATTCGAAAACATTTTGATTTGGCACAAGACTATAACTCAATGAAGCACCATAACACAATCTTAAACTAAATTGTAATAACATATATAATCATTTTTTATCTCATAAATGCATTAAAACTCAGAAAAACCACTCGAAAATGTGTACTTCAAGTATTTCTTAAAATAGTTCCTACTTGGCACATTACAGTTATCTGCGTTGTTCAGTCTTCAGCCACTGTTTGTCATCTAAAAGTTACAATAAAATTTATAACTTTCGAAAGACAAATGATAGAGTTCATTTGTATCTTTGGAGGTAAGTTCAAGCTGCATAGTCCGACAAAATGCACCCCAACAAATGTAATACGTATCAAGATATTCTCAAATAATAATAAAAACCAATTATTTTACATTTAACCACTTTTACATTCGGCAATGCTCACAGAATAAGTTTCATTAAGTACAGAACAAGTTCTTGAAACTATTTTAGTTTTGAATACGAGACACGACCATGTTTTGGATTTTGTGCGTTTTGAACGTGTAACTATCCATTATCACGTTTCAAGAACATATAAAATAAACTAAATTTAATTTAATGCTATTAATTAAAATATGATTATTTGATTTCATGATATTGATAAGATTAATAATAATGCGATCCTAATTCCAACACAACGACAGGCCAATGTATATGAATATTTGTACATATTTGCATTTTTGCCTGATCTCTAAAACTACTGAAACAATTATTCAGTTCATTTATTATAAAGTCCTAATTATCAATTATATTTCATGTTGAAGAATAATTACCATTGAACTTGTTAATTAAATACAATGTAGCATTTAATATTTAGAAAAAATAATTGTTTGCAAAATACCCGTTTTTGACAATAGTAATTAGAATTTTTCGAGGAACATTTAGAATTTGCATAAATAACTCATGAACGTTTATTCCTGTTTTTAGAAGTGTATCGTTCCATAATATTTTGAGTGACATATTTTCGAAAATATGAATACACATTTCATGTATTAATGTACATACAAAAAAGAAAGACTTTTTCAACTTTTAGTGTAAGCTTTTAATTGCCTTTTACTTTTGTAGTTATTTTTTCTTTCAATATATTATTTTATATACGTACTATATTGTAAGTTAAAAAGATTTTTCGTAGTTTCTTAATTTTTATAATTAAAAACTCCAAACAAATCCAACTAGATGTAATAGAATGAAATTTTGAATAAACTAAATTTACAAATCATAAAAGAAATAATTTCTTAATAAATTCCATTAAATGACCGAACGAAAACTGCGTTCTGAAAAGTAAAACTTTATTCAATCTTGTTAGATTAACAAACAATAAATTCCATTGTATTTCACGTTACGTAATATATATATATATATATATATATATATATATATATATATATATATATATATATATCAGTAGCGCACACAGGAATTTTTCAAGGGGGTCTGGGGTCGAAAGTTCACCATTCTTGTATCATGCTACTTTTGATTTTGTCGATTTTCGGGAACAAATCACAGTAAAAAACTAATTTTTGAATAAATAATTAGCGTTAATTAATAAAATTAATCATTAATAACAAGTAATTAATTAAATTTTACGTACTATATACTTAGAATTATAACCTATCGGAAAAAATCAAGGGCTTTGGGGGGTCCGGACCCCCCTTGTGTGCGCCACTGATATATATATTTAGCTTTTGTAAGAAATAGATTAAGGTATAGATAAATGCATCCCCTTGCCCTGACTTTTTCAATGATAATCTATGAGAGAAACTGATTTTAAAATATGTATACCTATTTCTCATTCTCGTTAAATAGAAACTTTGGCTATCCAATGATAAACCTTTTTTGCCCCCAAAGCGATGCTAAATATGAGAACTTCATCGTATATATAACTTTCACACTATTTGCTCTACTAAAGATGATTCAAAATTGTGGGCTGTGCAGCAGATTTATAAGCAGATTTTCACTGTCAATACTTGTAACAATCTGTGCTTTTTCCAAAGTGAAATTCCTGGATTGATCCCTAATGATCGTTAATAGCACATAAAAGTATAATCCTGTCTCTCTGACTTGGCCAGCCCCTCGCACTTTGATATGCATATCAGAATCATCGAAGTGGAAAAATCGGATATCGTTCCTGAAGGTGTTGCCTTTCTTCGATATTTCCGACATGCCGTGATAAAAGCCAGACCTTCCAGCAAATCCCGATTGTCTTTTCGATATGAAATCCAAAGATGAAAATTCACAAGTCTCTCTCAGGGGTAATGGCTCTGTTCCTGATTCACCGTTTAGGGTCAGCAAGAAGTGGAGAAGAACTGCTTTACCATTATCTAGAGCTTCATCTGGTACTCTGTATGCGGACAGCCAAGTGCTGAGAATTATATTTTTCAAACGGGCTGCCTTGTTTCCTTTGGCTTCCTTACCCATCATTCTAGATTCGAGATATTTTTTCATGTGTTCTTTACGAACATCTTGTCTGCTAAGAATTTCCAAAGGGTTGCTAGCATCCCGCACGATGTAGTCAATCGCTTTCTGTCTTGTGGTCATATGGCTACTGTCTCCATAACCTTTAAGAAGACGTTGACGTTCAAGGCAGGCTACAATACTAGCTGGATCCTCCAGGCCAAATTTCCACGCGAAAATTCTCAATACTTTATGTTCATTCAAATAGTTGAGGATTTCTCTACATCCAGCTGCTTCGACTTCGGTCAATCCCATTTTGATTTCAACGCACAGTTGTGGGCAAGGACTTTACCTGAAAAAATAAAATAAATAACTTAGAAGGAATTTAAAAAAAATTTGAACAGATTTTTTTGAATTTGTGAATTTAGAATTCAAAAATATCAAAAAAGGAGACAATGTTATCGTTATTGAAAAATGAATTTCTAATACACTGATGGAAAATATCTGTAAGAGGTGAGATTAAAGCTACACAGTACCCTACAAATCTCAAAATTTACCCCATTTTTTGCATTTTATTGTGGCCCATATCATGGTGCAGCTTGCCGCCAAATTTCAAATCTGATAACAAATAAGTTTTTCAGATATTTGAGGTTTTCTGAGTTTAAGTTTTGGTTTCAATTTAAAGCCTTTTTCTACTTTTAAAATGAAGTAATTAAAAATAATTTTGAGTACAACTAACTCTTTCAGTGTGAAATGGTTATTAATTTCAATTTCCATTACTAAAATCATTTATGCTTCATTATATTTTGAGTTTTTTTGAGTTTTCATAGTTACTCAATTTACATTGATTTCAAGGCCAATTTTTATTTTAAAAAATAGTTTATGTAACTTAGAAGCGTTATCATCAATTTTTTTCTGGTTGAGAAAATGCAATGGCCAGAACGTTTTCAGGTTGCTATGAGAAAGAATATTTCGAATCGAAGGGTACTACTGAGAGAGAGAGAAAATGATGTATCTAAAAATCAGCTCTCAGTTGACACTGCAGTTAGACTTACGAATGCAAGTATTCTGACTACAAGTATTGCAGATAAAATTTAATATTTTCATGGTGTACCAAGCTACATCATAGGAAACATATAGTAGTTCTATATTATAATATTTGAGTACTTGTTGGGCGATTTTCAAACTTACTAAACTTCCCGAATTTAAAACAGAAAAAAATTAAATTGTATGCACAAACCTGGTGATATTTAGCTTAAGTTATATAAGCCATTATAACGTGCATAAATAGTTTGTGTTTCAAAAATTTGGGAAAATGTTTTGTCAAGATTAGGCTGAATAACTTGTCTTCGTAACAAACACTATCAATAGTATGTAAAAATATTTTTTGAATTAAGAAAAATGTTTTCAGTCATAATTACTTGAAGTAATGTTGTGATATAGAACATAAGTTGAAAATAACATATTAAAAAATTAGAGCTTTACAGGCACATTATAGGCTTTTGTTTTATGCCTTTACAAACTTTAAATGTGTTTTTCTCAGACTTTTAATTTTGAAGATGTAGGTGTTTTCTAATCCCTAAGGCTTTTTTTCTGTTCAAGATAGAGGCTTGAAATTTTTTGCGTGTACTCTAAAACGTATGTTCCATAAAATTAGTATGGATTTAGGTCTGAGATCTCTAGTTATATTTTTAAAAAATGCTTTAAAAAATTTCGTGTTTCTCCAGGTTTAGCTAGAAAAATAATTATTAAAAATCAACAAGGGAACAGATTTTCAAATCCATACTAAATTTGTAAACAATAATCCAAGAAACATAAATAACTAAAAATGACTAAAAAAATTTTTTATTTGATCATTTTATAAGGGTTTGAAAAACTTCAAAAATTCTTAATTTTTTTAAAAAATTGTATAACTGACTTTTTACTTACATAATCAGCTTAATAATATAATCTAAATATAAAACAAATTATTTTTACTGTTACTGTCTCCAAAATTTTTTTAAAAATGGTGCCGTATAGCCTTAAAATAAAAGAATTAATTCAAATAATAAGCTTTTCACATAGTAGGTTATTTCTTAATATCCTTAATAAAATAAAAGTATTTCTCAGTCTCGAAATTACACTTTGAAACCCAATAGATTTCAAAATTCTGAGGTTACCATTGATGCAAAATTTCTTAAGCATATTTAACATATTGAAATAAACAATTTTAAAATCATTTTCTAAGCATTATTAAGTTTTATTCTTCTTCAATGTAGAAAAAATTGCATTTATTAAAATATTTACTAAAATAGTTTCTTTAACAGATTTTTAATAATTAATATTAGTATTCAGATTTTTCGTTCATATTATTTGGGGAATTCTTTATAAGTTTAAACTTATGAACCCCATTTATTTAACACAATTTGTTTGTAAACAGTTAATTAAACTCTAATTTTTTTAATGCTTCGGCTTAATTTTGAAAATTTATTTATCTCTATTATTTATTTATATTGTAATCATTGTTACAAGATTTTTTAAAAATATATTTTAATCTCATTGCCGAAATTCTAAATACAATATAATACTTGTTATTGAATAAAAAAAGACGATCAATTTTTTTCCAATTGGATTAAAGGAATGTATTATCAGCGACGGCAACAGTCTTTTATGTTCAGTGCTCCTTGGTCTTAGTGACTCGAGTGTGTGTCATCTTAATAAAAACTTCATATATTTTGATGAACAAAAGGTGGGAAAGAAAACGAATATTTAAATCCAATACTTTAAGGTATCCGACTACGTTCGGAACTGTGATTTTAAAAAAGCGCATAAATGAATAATTTTCATGATATTTAGTGTCAATCAGATTAGAATACATGCATAAAATTGTTCTAAGGACATTTTGACAAAAAAATTTATTTAAATATAATATTTTTGCAAAACACTAACCTAGAATAATCTTTTTTCCACATGTTCTCCTTTTGTGAAAAATGGTTCTATTATAATAATATTTTGCCTGTATATAGCTCAGACCTCTCTACAGAGGCACAACTAGAAAAATTCACATTATTTTCAGAGTTACCACCAATTGAAATAATTATTCGCGTTTTTTCCTTGAAATTGCTCCCGTCTGTTGTCGTGAAGTATGAATAAACCCACTTCTAAGTTATATAATTAAAAAATTCTAGTTGAGTCTCTGAACAGAGGTCTGAGCTATATACAGGCAAAATATTATTCTAATAGAAGCATTTTTCACAAAAGGAGAACATTTGGAAAAAAGATTTTTCTAAGTTAATTTTTTGCCAAAATATTGCATTTAAATAAATTTTTTTTGTCAAAATGTCCTTAAAAACAATTTTATGCATATATTTTAATCTAAGTGACACTAAATATCATGAAAATTATTCATTTATGCGCTTTTGAACATAACGGTTCCGAACGTAGTCGCATACTTTAAGCAATTACCAATTAATTTAAAAGAGGATCTTAAATATGTATACTAAAAATTACAGAAATGTATTTTTTTCATGTGAAGCGAGTAGAATAGTTTATATTACATTTATTTAAGTAATTTATACATAAGAAAATAATTCTAAGCATAAAATTATACTGTTAAATGAAAAAGCAAAATGCATAAAATTTAAATTTTATTATTTAAAAGAATAAAAAATCTTAAGAAGAGGTAAACAGAAAAGAACTTTCAGCTGCATGTCAGTGAATACATTAGCCTAAATTCAATCAAATAAATGTATTCTTGAAAAAAAAAGAGAGTTGGATTTTTCCATAATCTAAATAGATACTTTTAATCATAAATCCAATATATGTATTTCTAGGATAGGACCCGTATTTCTTTATTAGGTGCTTCTTACTATATATTTACTGGAACATGTACAAGGAACATACAATTTAAGCTCCCTTAGAATTTTTTGAATGTTTGGGTTAAAAATATATGATTATTTATATGTAATACTCTAGTTACATAAACATATTTTATATAAATTATTTGAAATGTTTTCGTTTCGAATACGTTATTCAGTTGTTTTAAATACTCAGTAAATTTGTGCTGCTTTTATTAATTTTATCATGCTTTATATTTTTTAAAATAATGATGACTCAATCAGATTTATACTGCATTATTAATACTATAGCTATAAGTTTACTTAATTTTATAGCTTGTGTGTAATTGTAAGTGGCTAGAAACAAAATACTCTTAAGCATTTGATATAAGATTGCATAAGTTTCTTTTAAAGAAATATATTGCAAAACGAATGGAGTTTATTCTAAGGGAATGCAATACTTTTTTTTAGAAGATTTTTTCATTGAGGAACATTTTTTAAACTAATATTAAAATCTAAATGCTTTATTTTTCTCTGCAATAAAATGTTAAACATATTAATTTATTCCTCAACAGAAGTATAAGATTTTGTGAATGTTTTTTATCAGTTCGAAATTTTTAAATACATGATACCAGAAAAAAAAATGTTTTTCTAAATTTTTTAAACAAGTAATATAACATTATTTAGAATGCACAAGATTCGCGAAGATATCATTACCAATTTTTCAAAAAACTCTCTCTACCGAACGCATAACAAACAATTAATACTGCTGCATGAAGTGCTTACCCTCAAATGATAGGCTTAGTTCCGGGATAAAGAGAGAGAGAGAGAACGGAGAGATTCGAGGATGTGCAGCAACCCGCAGAATCAGACGGCTTGTCTTTTTTCCGTCAAATGATCTAACGGAAGATACAGGTGCACAAATTAAACGGCATTAGCAACAAAACGCTGTCCACTGTTCCATTCCCACCATGCACCAGCAATCATTTCGCAAACGAAACACAACTCGGGCAGTAATTTCAACTCATTGAGAACGATCTTCATTAACACGAACTTCTTTGAAAGTGAAAACGATCGATAAAAAGGCGATACGGCCGTTCGTGGAATTAAAATGAAAGCCGAGAGTTTGGAAAATTCAGTCGCCAAGACCTTGAAAATCGATGAGATGTCTCGCCAAAAGCGATCTAAGACTGAAGTGACCCTGGTAGTAAAGAGTTGATGAACGGCGCCGGTTGTTGGTCGGTCAGGATGGCAAGATGCAGCAGATCCGCTTTCAGATGGAGCGTGGGGTATGTCTGGTGTCGTTGGGGGCACATGGGTTGGTTTGTTTTGTTTATTACCCCTCTCCGTCCGTGTGTGTCTCTCTTTAGGTTAGGCTAACCTCACAAAACCGGCTTTTAACTTTCTGGAATGAAAGCAAGTGAACGGTTGAAGACCATAGTTGTTACAGACAGAGAATGGAAGCTTGATTAAATTTAAATATTTAGTTGTAGTGATAGGAAAGCACTCGTCTGGATCAGCTCAAAATTAAATAAAAAGATAATTTGGAAATTAAAAAAAAATCAGCAGCATGTGTGTGTGGAGTTACAAGAGAAGAAAAATCAGTGTCAAGAAAATGAAAGTATATTGCCAAATTTTAAACGATGAAATAAGCTTTTGAGGAATTTGAATATAAACTATTTTCACAGTGGATCACTATAATTTTGATCTGTTTTTTTTAGATCTATGTGAAAAGACTGATATTTGTAGAACTCAAAAACAAATAACGTAAAATCTGGCGCAAAATGCACACTTCTGACCCTCAAAATAAGATCGAAATCGCGTTATAAGCCGAGTATAAAAATGAAAAGATATGAGGGTATATAAAAAAAAAATTAAACTTCTTGATGTATCGAAATGCTGTTTATTTAAAAGAAATGGCATGCCTTATGAACTTAAAGGGTTGCAGTTCTAGAAGTATACTATTTTTTCCAAAGTTTGGGGTAATACCGCGAATAAATGATTTCAAAACATAAGAGCATTGCATACGTACATCTTTGATTCCTTCGTAAAAAAAAAAAAAAAAAAAAAAAAAAAAAAAAGGGTGCGTTATACGGCGAATATATCTAAAATTTAAAAATGCGGTTTGAAAGTATAAGTGCGCGCTATACGCCGGATTTTACGGTAATATGAATTTTACATTTTGAATTTGTATTGGAAAACTAAAAAAGTTTTAAGGGGACTTGGCAACCTTTGAGCAAACTTCTTTATTTACGTATTTATTTACGTATTTAAAAATTATATTTTAACATTTTATACAATGTTTCTATTCAAGAAAATGTTACCAGATGAAAATTTTCATATATTATTCACACAATTTAAAAATTTAAATTTTGAAGAAAAAAAATTGGGAAAATTTTAAAATCCTACTCCTTTTGTAAAAATTAATTTTTGACCTGAAATTTTTTTATAATATTCTTATGGATGTTCTTAACAACTTTAGGGATCGATTTTAGAATAACTTCATTCGTTTTCGAGAAAAAATAAAATGTTGATATACAGGCTAAAAATCAACGAAAAGCTACAACATGTCTTACATTTTTTTTTTAAAAAACGTATTCAGTTTATAGCAAAA
Organism: Trichonephila clavipes; assembly: GCA_019973935.1. Taxonomy (NCBI): domain Eukaryota; kingdom Metazoa; phylum Arthropoda; class Arachnida; order Araneae; family Nephilidae; genus Trichonephila; species Trichonephila clavipes. The sequence goes on along the minus strand of BMAU01019306.1, from coordinate 131,634 downwards.
CGGATCCCTAATTTTATGACATGTTTTATTTTTAACACGCAGGAAAAAAATTGAAGTGATTGGTAAATAATTGTCGAAGGAGTAGCATTTGAATGCACTAAGGTTTCGAAAAACACAAACTGAGAAAAACCACTTTAAAGTTTATAATTCTGAAAAAAATAGTTATTATAAGCTTAATTAAACTTAAAATACCACTTTTAAGATATTACTTATACGTTTTTCTTTTAAAATAATTTGCATTTTCATATGTTTTCAACCCACATATTTTTATAAATGATCAACTTTTAGAGAGTACTAATTGCACAAGAAAACTCAAGAAAAACTTTAAAAAATTTTTTAATTAAATTTTCTTCACGACAGAAATTTTAGCTGTTTTTCTTCTAATAATATTAAAGTATTACATTTGTATGAAAAATATATCAGGAATAAGAACTGAAATTATAAAATTATTAATATAAAATGCCTTAATTTAAAAATTTTACATGCACACATTTCACAAGGAAGAAAAAATTACATTATTGTATTGCCTCGGAAATATTCTGCTTTTAATACTACACATTCTTTTATAGTTATTATTTCTGTTTATAAAATAGATTTTTTTATCATAACGCATTTTTTAGCTTTTTTTCTAAAAGGGGGTGTGGCTGAATTGCCTAATTTGTTTTCAAATGAAGTTTTAGTCAACTTCTAACTTTCCGACATGCACAAGTGATATATCAATCGAAAGATAATAATGCAAAGAATAAGATTAAATGAAAATAAAAAAAACGATAGGTTTGTGATTTTTAGGGTACCAAGTCCTCTTAATTCATAAATATAGTTTGTTATAAAAAATATCTCTAGATTATTCTAAAATTTAAATCAAATTCGAAATAGGGAGATAAATGATCAAGAATATAAATAAAAATAACGTGATAATTCTTTGATCCGAATTTGATTTGAGGTAATTAATGTTACTATAACATAATAACGAGCAATTTTATTGATTGTTTCATTTGTAACAATGGAAAAATATCCACTCGCTTAGTATAATTACCATTTATTTAATATGTTATTTAATTTCAATAAATGCACCCTTAATGAATTTAATAATGTTGCTCGCGTTTTTGCATGAGTTTTTAATTACAAGATTAAAAATGCAGATAAGCACTTAGAAAAATACCTAAATTAAATAATAATAAATTAAAAAAACAACAACTAGATTCTGTACATGTATTCCATATTATGGTCTCAAATTCGCAGCCGGGATTATTTTTGTCCAATCCTGTTGCTACTGAATGTTATTTATGTCGTACTATAAAGCAACATGAGAACTCTTGGCGACGGACCTCGTAATTTTGAACCACTGTTTAGTGACGAGGATGACTCCTGAGCTTACACCTCATGGCAACGTGAGGGCTTTGAGCCTCAACAGATGTAACGTGCCTCGACCCCTGTATATGACGGGTCTTCAGTACCACAAGGGCTCGAAGCCATGACACAACGACCGCGACCATGACTCCTAGGCTACTCACCTTGTGCTAAAAAACCTGCCATGTAGAAGGGTTGATACGTGTTAAATTTGTCAAGGTTAAAAGTTCTCACGTTGTTGTGGTGTGGAATTTTGGAAGGAGGAGTGCAGCTCAAGTGTGGTCCTCACTATTCGAGCTTGGTTCAAAACTGCAAGATCGGTTGGCAACATTAATCCGTGTAACTTCGTAGTACGGTGCAAAAAGCAAACAATGGGCTCAATTCATGTGACGTGATAGTCACATGGTAGTGAAAGCCACGTGATTCTAGCCAATCAATTCAAAAACTCATGCGATGCCATAACCACACGATAAAAACTATCTAGTGTTTCCAGCTAATCAGTTCACGCACTCCGGTGTTGCCAAGTTTTGCTCTTTGCAGAAACTTTCTCTTAAAAAGTACATGTGTATACAAAATCCATTTTATTTAAAAGTATAAACATGAAAAATATGATTTTTTTTAATTTAAAAAAATCTTTTTGAAGAAATTTTCTTCCCCTAACATTTAAACATCTTTACCAAAATATAAAATTTGAAATTTTATCTGAGTTTTACAAATAGAACAAGTACAATTAGTTAAATGTTTGTTTTGAATTCAATGAAAAACACGTGTTTTTATCATGTGACTTGATGAATTAAGCTCACTATATAATCCATTTGAATTTTAAGATTAAACTCCTTTTTTGTTGAATATAGGTATATATACTAGCTGCATGGCCCAGCATTGCACGGGCTTTTTTGAATGCATTACTTTTCCCTTCTTTTTTCCTCCGAGAAATTTTCCTTTATCCTCTTGATGTCAGTACTTACTGATGCCATTCCTTTTTTTTTTCTCATTCTCTTCCACTTCTTTTCTCTTTATCAAAATAGAAACACAAATTTATTTCAGAAATACAAAAGCACAAACAAACATTACGATAATTTTTTTTTCTTAAATAGAATGATTCAAGAAAAAAAGTGTTATGAGAGACATAAGTAATGGTACGAGAGAATGTTATATATTCATAAAAATTTATACCACAATTGTTTAGGTATTTCACCGTTGACAAAAAAATTTAACTAAAAACAATGGGCTAAAAGAAACGGGAAAAGAAACAGAATTTGGCGGGATTCGTAGGGGGAATCTCTCTCAATCTCCTGAAATGCTAAACATTAAAATTGTTGAACCATTAGCCTGTGCATTAAATATTATATTTAAAGCACAGTTTCCAGAGTGCTCTACTTTACACTCCACAATATGCAATAAAAGTGTTCATATAAAAAAACTATTTTAATGTTCGATTAGGTATGCACTTATATTACAATATTAAAAATTTATGGACCCTTTTTTTTATAGATTGCTTACATTTTTAAAATTTTAAGGACACCAGCACATCAAGTACTTTCAAAAAATCGATTTTTCAATTGTAGTTTTTTTTTTAATTTAAAAAAATGTTACTACCATCAATTTAACCCTTTATCTACAGACGGTACTTATAAGTACCACTCACCTTTAAATTCATAGAATAACCATTTTTTAAAATACTCTGACGATACTTATCAGGAATATTTTTTTAAATCCCCTCTTCCAAGATATATGGCAGCACGGGTTCTATAATAAGTATTTTAGCGAGGAATATGAATAGTTTTATAGCAGAAGTTGCGTTTTCAGTTGACATTTTAATTGGAGTGCGAAGATTGTTATTTTTGTTCCGAAAAAGTAGTTAATGTCAGAAGGTAAGAGCCTTGTTTTTTTTGCATGTTAATGAAGACCTTAGAAAACGATTTGACTACTTATTTTAAGTGAACAGTGTATATAATTAATTCTACAGTTGAATAACTTTGTGGTACTTGTAAGTACCAACAGCACACTGGGTGTTAGTGCAAGAACTTAGTTTTTCTTTGTCCGTGTGACTAATTGTTGTTTTTTGTTGTGTTGTGCAGTCATCACTACAGCGCAAGAGACTTAAGCTTTTTTTTAGCATTTCTTTTTAGCTTAACTTATTTATTTTGCTTTGTTACTGTTTTATTTTAACGGTTTCAAAATTTTTTTAACTTTAAATCGGGTTTTTTTTTGCCATGCAATTTAATGAAATGTCTGTTCTTATTTCAAAAATTAACAACACTTTAGTTTCTTTAGGTGTAACTGAGATTTAACAAGAATTGGAGATTCTCGAGGTGCTATTATTATTATTATTATTATCTTTTCTTAGAAAGTCTGGTAAAAAGAAGCTCAGTCTTTAACAGCTTTTGAATTTGTTGCAGAACCTACCATCTAAAATCAGTGATGAACAAAATAGTTGATTTTTCAGACGAAGAAGTCCCAGAAAATAATCTTATGGAATTTTCGTTAGATTCTTAAGATGACGATCAAGAGACTGAACAAGACTCAAGGTGCAGTAGTTCATGTTAAGAAAATACAGCATTTCCTACCCCCAGGATGCTGTGCTTTCAAAAACATTCAGTCAAAACTTCACTCAAAATGCACAACATGTAAAGAAATTTTGTTTATTAATGAAAAGAAAAACTATTTCTTTGAATATCTTCAAATTAAGTTTATATGTAAAAATTGTTTTTATGTGTAAAAAAAAAGTAAATAAATTTAAAAAATTTAATAAATATTTAAAAATAAATATTTTGAGCCATAAAATGTTAGCGTTCTCTGATTATTTAGCATTTTTAATAGTTAAACTGCTTTAAAAAATCGGTCTTTTCATATTATGCGAATATTTTAGGCCTTCGTGGACTGAGAGACGGTACTTTAAAGTATCAATTGAATTAAATATCTCTAACGGATTAAATTTCTCAAAGTTGAGTATTTTATTTATGTATGTCCCTTAATTTTCAATGGAGTGATTTTAGAAAAAAATATATTACCGGAAAAAAATTGCGGTAAATCATAATGCGACAGATAAAGGGTTAATCCGAAGAGAATTCACAGGTCATGCAAAGTACTATGCATTCATAAAAAACATTCTTACAAATCATAAAATTTCAAAGCAAAACCTAATGGAATGCAACATTCTTAGTAAAAATTCTATTTGAGCGATTTAATTTTCTGTGATATATATATATATATATATATATAACAGTAGTTCATATGGAGATAAGGGTACCACCTAAGATGTCAGCCATGTCAAATGGCAGTGACTCAAAATTACGAGGCAGAGCTAGAACCTGAAAGTAAACACCCAGCTGTAGATGAAGAGCATGGGTTCCCTGCATGTCCTAATAATAATACACAATAAGCGCATGTGTATATGAATATTACTTTGTATCTCTACTATTCTGTGTATATTTCTCAGCAAATGAAATGAAAAAATACCGAAAATCTATTTTGGTGCCCAATACACAAATTATATATATGCTTTACGTATTATTATATGGCTAATTATACACGTGATTTAAAAAATTCTCTTGTTACTAGAAATTTTTCTTACAGGGATGTTTATCTCGTTTGCTATAACTCTCTTCCAATAGTGTTGAACCAAATTTTTCGCAAGCATATTCCCCCTTTTTTGCCCATTTATGAAATATTCTGATATGTAAGTACCCTTTTCGAAAACTGTGACTTTCATTTGCTCACTTCCGCTTTAATTATTCACAAAAGCATGATAGTAAAAACAGAATATCTTAAAAAAAATAGTTCAAAAATAATATGCGTTATCTTACTTTTTGTATTTAGGAATAGCAAAAGCATTCTCTGAAAGGGGATCTTCAGTTAATCTCTAAGTAAATATATTCCAAGATAGTCCAGAATTTATCTAGGCTTGTTATAAAAATGAACGAATCATTTGGCTATCGTTATAATCCTAATTTCACGCCTCAGCCTCATTTCATACCAGGGTAAGTATTATTTATGATTCTATGTATAGTTTGTAAGCACTGTGATAATAATTTAGAAGGACTAAAAAAATGCTTTGAATATAATAAGGAAATACTCTTTTTGCTGAAAAAGTGAATATTGGCAAAACGGTTAAAGTGTAGTATAGGGGGGGGGCACTTGGCGCAGTCCTTTTGTTGGCGACTAAAAGTGGTCGCCAAGATACTTTTTTCGGAATTATTTATTTTTTATTTTAGAATGAATTCGATATCTCACCATGACATTTAGATAAAAATCGCCTAATCCGAAGAAAAATCGCCAAATCCAAAGTGCCCCCCCCCCTTTGATCCTGGCAAAACTTTTGGCTCAAGTGAAGAATCGCCCACTTATTTGGCTCGGTTCCCCCCTTCCGCTTTTAAATGCTTTCTCCGTAATTGATAAGTGTACCAATTGTGGTAACATAACCGATTTTAGAGCTGTGTCACGTCTTCTGGAGGGGTTGCAACTCCGGAGGACAACACGCGCCAGGTTGGCTATTTTTTAAAATCGGTTCTGCATTTTTACCAAACTTTTTTGGTACTTGCGTATTATAACGTCGACCAGTTTCATCAAATAAAAATGTCGTGAAATGCAGCTAAAATTGGAAAGCTGTTCTCCCGCATGTTCAAACATAATATTCTTGATTGCGCATTCTAAACATTTATTTATGTACTATCGTAACCTACTGGCAACATTACATGAAAGGAAGCACATAGTAGCCAATTCAGAGCTTACAACAAAGGAAATTGCGGTTGCCAACTTGGCGAGTTATTAATAGAGTTGGCTATATATTATTACTATAATACCTAAGTACTCAATGTCGATTTAAGCTCATTTCGGGCCCTGGACGCAGAAGATCTACAGGCCCCCTTGGCACTAGAGAATCGAAATTTATAACCAGAAAATCTAATTAAATCTAGCTTATACGGTCCCTGGGCACCCGCCCCAAGTGCCCAATGGATAAAGCGGCGCTGTAAACCCTATTTTCTATTGAAGAGAACGTAGAGGAATATTTTCATAAATAAATTCGTACTTATTGCAACCGTATTGGCGACATTGTATGAAACGAAGCACATGGTTGCCAATTCAGCGCGTAAAACGCTTGCGAAATCGGTGTGGCCAACTTGGCAAGTTATCTTGAACGTTGGCATTGTTGCGATAGTACTTAAGCACAAATGTGTTTGTAAACTGCTGTTTGTAAAAAATGCAACACCATGAAGGAATCATCAGAATTAAAATTTAATGCACAAACAACTTGTATTAGTGCAAATAAATGACGAAATTTTCAAAGCAAAAAAACAATATAAGTGTCCGAAATCAGTATTTGGTGTAGCCACCACGCGCTTGTACTTTGGTGTAGCCACGTGGCATGGAGTCAAACAGATTTTGAATGTCTGCTTCTGGAACAGAATTCCGTATTGCTAGTATGCGCAGCAAGAGTTCGTCTTTTGAAGCTGCAGGATGCGGATCACGAACGAGACGCCGACTAACCAAATCCCACCCGTGCGCAATAGGCGACATATCCGGCGAATAAGCAGACCAAGAAAGAAGTTGCATGTGTTGGGCCGAAGAGAAGTCTCGAACAGTCTGAAACATGTGGGCATGCGTTATCCTACTGAAAGATAGCTCCAGGGATACCTTAAAGGAAGGGAATGACTTCGGGTTGCAGCACTTCACGGACTTACCTGTTGCTATTGAGATTACCCTCAATTCGTAGCAAATTGGATCGTCCATGATACGAAATCGCACCCCAGACCATAACTCCGGGTGTTAGGCCATTATGTTGTTCAATAGCGCACTCTGGAAGGCAGCGTTCACCTGCATAGCGTTTAACACGAATGCCGCCATCATGGTCCCACAAATTGAATCATGATTCATCTGAAAAGACAACTTGTTGCTAATCAGCTTGCGAGGCTCTGTGCTCATGAGCCCGTTGCAGGTGCAGCCATCGATGGTTTGCCGTTAGGAGGATCCTGTATAAAGGCACCCTTGCACGCAACCCACGGTACAGCAGACGTCGGCGAATTGACGAAGTCGACATAAGTACACCTGTAGCAGTAGACCAACGTGCTGCCAACTGCCTGGAGGAAACTGTACGGTCATTCACCATCATGCGGAGCAGGTGTCGATTGTCGCGCGCTGACGTTACCTTCCGTCGTCCACTGCCAGTTTAAGAGCGGTTCAGTTCTCGTCGGTCCACTGCTTCCAAATCGCATCACTGTGGAACTGTTCCACTGCACACAAGCTCCTATAGCGTGATAGGAAAATCCTCCTTCTCGAAGGTTGATAATCCTCCCCCTTTCGAACTCCGTAAGTCATTGGAATTTCTCCTTTTTTCGTTGTGGAGACATACTTAAATCTCACTAAACGTTTGCCACTGGCAAATAATCATTTACTATTTCCAACGTCCCGCTACAGAGCCCTCTACTTATACGCTTTCAGCATCAGTTCAGAGGGCATTGCACACGCCACGCATGCGCGTTGGTTCTGAAACTTTACTATTTTATGTAACATCCTATAATTGATATTTGCTGCAAAGTTCATTTCATTTTGATGATTCCTTCATGGTGTTATATTTTTTTACAAACAGCAGTGTAATAATTACGTATTTGAAAGACTATTTGGCTTAGCAAAATGGTTCTGTTATACAAGAAATATTGTGGATCTATACAACAGTATTTAAATTCGCAAGTATGCGAATTTATGAGGCTTCGTTTATTTAAGGTATTCGACTACGTTCGGAACCGTGATATGAAAAAAGCGCATAAATGGATAATTTTCATATTTAGTGTCACTCAGATTTGAATACATGCATAAAATTGTTTTAAGGACATTTTGACAAAAAAAATTATTTAAATATAATATTTTGGCAAAAAATTAACTTAGAATAATATTTTTCCAAATGTTCTCCTTTTGTGAAAAATGCTTCTATTATAATAATATTTTGTCTGTATATAGCTCAGACCTCTCTACAGAGGCTCAACTAGAACTTTTGAAAAATTCACATTATTTTCAGAGTTACCACTAATGGAAATAATTATTCGCGTTTTTTTCTTAAAATTGTTCCCCTCTGTTGTCGTAAAAATATGAATAAACCGACTACTAAGTTATATAATTAAAAAATTCTAGTTGAGTCTCTGAACAGAGGTCTGAGCTATCTACAGGCAAAATATTATTCTAATAGATACATTTTTCACAAAAGGAGAACATTTTGAAAAAAGATTATTCTAAGTTAATTTTTTGCCAAAATATTGTATTTAAATAATTTTTTTTGACAAATTGTCCTTAAAACAATTTTATACGTGTATTCTAATCTAAGTGTCTCTAAATATCATGAAAATTATCCATTTATGCGCTTTTTTAAAATCACGGTTCCGAACGTAGTCGAATACCTTAAACAAACAAAAAAACTTCTTTTCTAACTCTTTTTTAAAAATTACTCTTTGTAAGATATGGTGGCTATCTTCCATCTGTTTTAACGAGATATGGCTCCACGTATACAAATATATCACATGAAGTGATGAGAAAGATGCCTTCCGTAGCAAAGCGCCTAGCTCCTTTAGAACCTGAGGATAAAGAAGAGGATAACCGTAAAAATAAAGTCACTTTAGAATGTCAATGCCCGAATGGTAAAATAATTCTTTTCTTTTTTTTACATTGTATCTTTGATGAAATTCAATAATCTAAACAGTATAGTTCCATTGTATCAATGAATAATATTATTGATTATGTAAATGTTTCACTGGCTCTATCTTTTATTTAAAAAAATGAAATTTAATCATTTTCTAAAGCAATAAAGTTGTTTGTATATATGTAGTTGTTAACCCTGTGTGTGTGTGTGAGATTATAATACCTTTTTTAACAACAGCCTTTATGCTTTCAAGTATGTTGCCAGTCTATTAAGGAAGTTTTTTGGAAAAGAAGTTACTGTGTGTTAAGTATTTTTTGGAAAGTAGTAATTTGATAATAGTACTATTTATTCCTATTTGAAGCCAAATATTTCGGATTTCATAAGTACTTAGCACAAATTGAGAGTTTTTGAACAAAGATCGGTGTCTTGCCAGACACCTTAATTATCAATCATGAGTAATTTATTTCAAAGTTGTTATTTTTTTCATTCCATTCCAAATGATAGTATAAAAAGAATTCGAAATTTCTGTGTAACGACACATGGTGGGCCTGACTACAGAACGCTTCTCGAGTCAATGTTTCTGTTTTTATCTCGTAAATATTCGCTGTTTTTTGACTTTCTCTCCTGGAAGGGACGGCGGTCGAGGTGCCGGATTCTCCCGGCCACTGAGACTGCTGTTCTCTCTATAGAAAGCCAAGATGACCGCTAATTAGCTCCTGGTAACAGAGCTATATATGGTCAGCACATACACAGCCAAATAATAGAAAATACGGATATTTCTCACTAATAACAATGCGAATAAGACAACGGCTCCAGCAATTTAAATTATTTTCATCCAATACTATGCGCAAACCTTAATTTTAGATTTTAATTTTTAATCTTCACGTTTTTTAGTTTAATGTTTCAGTACAATAAAATAAGAATGGCAAGCTCTATCTTCAATTCTTAACCACCAACTCATCAAGATAGGATATGAAGATCTCTCGATTAGAGATCAAGTGCTCCAACAAGCAGTCAGCATCAGTTTGTTTATTTGTTGAGAAAGAGTTTCGGGGCAAAGAAATATAAAAAGTAAATATTATACATATGTAATGACATTTTTCACCTTTGCCTCAACATCCGCTGGGTGGTTATAACTGCAGCATCTGTGAGCAGGGGTGTAACGGAGAATATTAAGGCCCCCTGCAAAGTCGGGTTTTGGGCCTCAAGCCAAACAGATGGTAGACATAGAAACTTCAGAAATACAGAATTACGTCATTGCATTCCACCAAATGACAGTCTTGTGTTGCTTCACCTCATGTTTCATTGTCAGACCATTCTTCTTTGAAGAACCGTGTCCCAAATTGGAATGGAAAACGTGCAAAGTAGTTGACGAGCCTTTTTTCAATCTTATGCTAGACAAAGTCGTGCCCACATTAAATCAAAAGGCTGTATTGTCTGCAATAAGCATTATGCAGGATAACGCACTGTCACACTAGGACAATTCAACTAAATGATTCCTATTGAGTACTTTTGGTGAAGACAGAGTGATCGGTCGAGGATGAAAGATGACTTCCCCGTTCACCCGACCTCATTCTGGTCGATTTCTGGTAGTGGGGCTATTTGAAATCACTTGTGCACTCACTTGTGTACCACACTTGTTCAACATTGGCTGAATTAAAAAATTCCATCTGTCGCGAGGTTTCTGCAATTCATTCCGACTTGTTGCATTTAGCTGTAACAAGCGTTGTAAGTCGCTTGGTTGTTGTTCAAATTCGTAAATAATTCAATATCAGATTTCAAATGTTCTTTTTCGATTATTAATAATGGATAAATAAAAGCTCTTACTTGTTAGATTGATGAGGCGAGGCAAAAGAAACGACACAAGGAGGTTGAAGGGATACATACGCTTATTTACATGAAAGACAACACAGAGACTAAAACTAAAGCGTACATTCGTAAACGAGGAATTGCAGCGCCGCTGCATTTAATGTTTCAACAGTTGTGTTGGGCAATGTTCTGGAGGTTATGTTGAACAATTGTTATAGAAAAAAATAAATTAATAGAGTGTGATGTTGTCTATTCCACTGTGTTTTGGATTGTCAGAACCCTCTACCGGTGACTTTTTTAACTAAAAATGTTTTTGCTGCTGAAACGTCCAACTTCCTTGTGAATCTTGTCCTGCAAACTGAACTTCTTTATTATCATTTTTTCTTTTTTATGAATTCTTAAAGTTTAGACGAACATTCGGCACATTCGGTATATGTAACGTTTCAAAGGAAGCATGGAAACTTTTCGGGATACAGCTTTTTGTTCATTCACGACGACAGCTTTCAACAACCTCTTAGCAAAGCAAGAGACTGGATTACATATTTATTTCAATAACTGGTAAATCATTATTTTTTAGTTTAGGTTTCGAAGAGATTGTAAAGTGAGTGAAATTACGGCTTTTGACCATAAAAGGAAATGAGGTGGGAATTGGAATCTGAAGGTGGGGGATGATATTTTCTGAGAAAGTATTAACTGTTTACATTTATACACGAATATGTACTGTATGAAAATAAACGCTCACAAATTTTACACTGTCGGTGTCTTTTTAGATATTAAAAAGGTATTCGATAAAATGTGGCACGATGGACTCACGTACAAATTAATTAAACTATAGTTCCCTGACTACTTAGTTAAAATCATAAATAATTTCTTACACAATAGAGCTTTTAGAGTTCATGTAAACAATACATACTCTAACTCCGGAACTTACCTTTCTGGCGTTCCTCAGGGTTCTGTTCTTTCACCTTACTTGTACAACATTTACACTTACGACATCCCACAACACTCCGCCGTCAGTACTTGCCTGTTCGCGGATGATTCCGCCGTTCTATCGCAAGGAGTCCAGCTTAAATACACTATTAAAGCTATACAAAATTTCCTCGACAAACTAGAAATTTGGCTTTCCCATTGGAGAATTGCGATTAATATAGACAAATCACAAGCAATAATTTTCAGGAAATGGAGAAGGGGGTCATCGACCCACCTTTCCATCTCAGACTCTTTGAGGACAACATCCAGTGGGCTTCGGTGGTAAAATATCTGGGCCTACACATTGATAGCCGCTTAACTTTCAAAAAACACCTCGACTATCTCGCAGACAAATTCTGGGGTTGAACTACTCATTTAGCTATCTCCCTTGTTGGGAGAAGGTCTTCTCTATCCCTAGAAAATAAAGTCTTTACAAGCAGATTTTGCGCCCAGTTATCATTTACGCTTCTCCCGTCTGGGAGGCAGCACCGCCACTCACATGAAAAAAATACAAGTAATTCAAAACAAAATATTACGCGTCATGACGAATGCACCTTGGTACGTTCGAAATGGCGGGATTCACAACAACCTACACATGGAGCCGTTTTCTAACTACATCACTACACTTTCTAGAAATGTATTTAAATCTATAGAATCTCATGAAAATCCAATTATAAAAGTACAAACATTGTTTACGTAACCTCATCCTAAAATTAAGTATGCATACTCTTCAAAGAAGTGGAGAAACCCGCTTCGCCCCCATAACCCAGCAAGATCTCTATTTTCACACTCTAAACAATACAAGTAGCTTCAGTGCGCAGCATCTTTTCCTTTTGGGTACTTGAGGTGAACTGTCACTGTCTTGATTAATTGCCTTCTGTCATCCTGTTTTCCTTCCTGCATTTCCTCCCTTCGTCCCGCCGGCGTTCTGCTTCGTTAGAACGCTTGTGCTTGGGGGTAACGTTATCCCTCCCCGTTTTCGTGGGAGTATTCTCGATTTGTTTATTTTTGATAATCATGGTTTTACTTTTTCTCCCATCCTTCTGGGAAAAGGCGCCTTCGGCGCCCGCGTCCATCTAATTTTAGTTAGTTGTGAAAATAAATATTAAATAGAAAGAAGTATTTTATTTGTTATAACTTAACTTTCTTTATATACGAGTATATAAAGAAAGTTAATTATATGTAAAAAGGGTAATTATATGTAAAAAGAGTAATTATATGTAAAAAGGGTAAAAACACAATCAGTTGAAACAGGTAAACTGTCATGATACTTTTCAAGATCTCATTATAAAAGGCCAAAATTTACAAATTATTTTACAAATATAATAAAATTCGTATTTGACTGAAATACTGTGAATTTAATCGTAGCAACACAAAAATGGCCAAAATACAAACTACGTGCGTTATCATGTAGTTTGTTATCAACGCACACGTATTAATTACAATATATAAATAAATCAAAATATACAGAAATGAAATTAACCTAGAAATTTAATTTCTAACAGGAAAGTATATGCTTGATTCTTCATTAATTTTTACTAACAATTTCTTAGTGTGTTATTTTTTACGTTCTAATGAGTTTTTTTCATAAGCTTATTATCATTAACTTCAGTACTTCACTAAAATATTTAATTAAACATTAATTTTTTAAAAAAAATTCGTCAACTGAGTAATATCAAATCTAGTATTCCATTGCAAATGATAATTATTTTCAGGAATGATTTTAATTACCGTATTTTCCTGTATATAATCCGCAGCGGCGTATTATCCGCAGAGCCCTTTTTTTCGAGTAAAAAAAAACATCGTATAATCCGCAGCGGCGTATAATCCACGGCAGTTTTGGCGGCGAATAATCCAAAAAATATAAATTGCCGATAAGGAGACACATAAAATAAAAAATATAACTAAAAATAGAAGTAAGAAATTGTTCAGAGGACAACATTTATAATAAAACACATCTATTTAAATATGTATCATAGTATATTTTGTACGATAATCTCAATAAAACAAAAAAAATTCTCTGCTACTGCCATCTATATTTTAAGTTAAGCAAAACATTGCACGCGGAAAAATTAAAAAAAAAAAAATTAAGATCCCCCTTTTACACTTGTATACACTTTCAAAATAAAAATATCTTGAATGATGAAAAAATTTATTAACAGTTAAAAAAGCCTTCAAAATCTGATTAATCAGATTCGGAAACGAATAAATTTATCAAATCTTCGCGTAACACATCCGAGTCATTCGATAGTAGACTCTTCATCGTCAGAGTCATTTTTGACAATAATATTACATTTTCGGAAAGCGTTCTTTACTGTAGTTTCAGCGATGTCATTCCATGCTTTCAGGACCCAGCGGGAGACATTTTCATATGATGCCCGCTTCAATTTTCCCGTTTTTGTATAGTTTTTTTCTCCATCGGACATCCACTGTTCCCATAACTTTCTAACTTTGGATTTGAACGATCTATTAATACCGACGTCTAAAGGCTGCAATTTTTTTGTCAGTCCTCCAGGTATTATGGCAATTTTTGCCGACGCGGACTTGAGAGCATTTTTTACGTTTTCACTCACATGTGATTTCATTGAGTCCATAATTAAAAATGCCTTTGGACGAAAAAAAGAATTTTTGCGTTTTCTCCAGATAGTCTGCAGCCATGACAACATGATTTGCTCATTCATCCAGTCATTTTCATTCGCACGAATTTCCACACATTTAGGAAAGTTTTCTTTTGGGAGCGTTTTTCTTTTAAAAATTAACATTGGCGACAATTTCAAACCATTTGCAGCACAGCATAAAACTACAGTAAATGACGTTCTTTCATTTCCAGTAGTATTTATAGGAATACTACTTGCTCCTTGAACGTCGACGGTCCTGGTAGGTGGAATATCAAATGATAATGGAACTTCGTCCATATTATATATATATATATATATATATATATATATATATATATATATATATATATATATATACTTCCTACTTTTAGTTATCTTAGGTTTATAACTATATGATTATTTTTATATTTTTGTTTATATGTATATGTATATGTGTGTATAAATTTATATATATGTGTATGTATATGTATATGATTATATATTAATAAATTTTTATATTGGATTATATATATATATATATATATATAATAAATTTTATATTGGATATATATATATATATATATATATATATATATATATATAAAATCAAATCCTCTGTAAAATTATTTTCAACAATAATTTGCTTGCAAAATGTCAAAAAGTCGTCAGATTTTTCCCCCAGTCATCAGGTAATTTCTGTCCGACCGTTGAACGACTACGAACGACTAAATTGTTTCTTTTCATAAACCGGTAACACCACGTGGGCCCACCAGAGAAGTTAACAATATTCATTTCGCGGCAATAACTCGGGCTTTCATTCTGATGCTAACTGTCGAGACAGCTTTCCCATCGTCCCTTTCTTTTAAAATCCATTTATTTATTTCTGCCTCTAATTCTGGCCAGTGAGGTTTTCCACGACGATCGGCCCTTTTACTTCTATCGCAATTTTCGAAGTTAGTCTTGTTCCTTCTCCACAAACGAATATTCGATTCGTCAACGTTGAAAAATCTAGCAGCTTCTCGATTTCCGACTTCGTTAGCCTTCTCTACAGCGTTTAATTTGAAGTCTGCAGTATAGCTAACACGCTTACGCTTCATCATGATAAAAACTTTCAAAGGATGCAACACCTCTAGTCAAGACAAAGTTGTAAATGACGCCAGCGACTTGTAACTGCTATTTCCTTCCGAGGAACCGAATTCGTTCTTGAAAGTAATTGGACAAAAACTAATTATGGCCGTAAACGTCAGCCGAGTCGTGAAAGCGCCATCTATTATTTATTTTATAAAACATAAACAGCATTTCTTTCAAAACTTTGTTAACTTTTCTGATGGAGAATGTTTTTTCTCAGATAATCCGCGGCGGCGTATAATCCGCACAACGAAATTTGAAACTTTTTTAACACATAATCCGCGGATTATATACAGGGAAATACAATACATGAAAATGCAGGTTTTTTTTTTTTTTTTTTAGTGAAAGAATATTACAAAGCCAAAATTACTTCTAATCAAGAAAAAATGAACATTCCCGAACATGTATGTCCTAGTTACACAGGTTGGTGATGACTAATATTATTGCTCTTTTAATATTTTCAACTATAGTTACATTTGTAATGCCTAAAAATTCAATACATTTTTTGTAATTCTAACGATTTTAATAATTTCTGCTAAAAGATATTTTGCAATTGTTAAAAAATTCAAAAACATATAAAAAGAGAAAAGTGACTCACTCATTCATTCACTAAATCAACATGAGTTCTTGGGAACATAAGACTAACAGACTTGAAATTTCGCAAACACATTTCTTTCATTAAGTAGAAATCCTCTAAGAACGGATTTTGCGGAGATTGCCCCCAAGAAGGGGGTTACAAGTTGTTGTAGACAAAAATTTCTGTTTTTGAACTATTAAACCTACGGACTTAAAGCTTGGCAATCATGTTTCTTTTGTTGAGTAAAGATTCGCTAAGTACGGAGTTTGTAAAAATCGTCCCCGAAGAAGGTTGCGTTGCGGAGAGCTATATAGACAAAAATTCCTGTTTTTAAACTATTAGCCGTACAGACTTGGAACTTAGCAAACATATTTCTTTTATCAAATAGAGATCCATGAAAGCGATTTGTGGGGAAATCGACTGTATAGAAGGGTTATGTTAGCGTTATAGACAAAAATTCCTGTTTTTGAACTATTAGACGTACAGGCTTGAAATTTGGTAAGCATGTCTCTTTTGTAAAGAAGAGATACGCTAAGTACGTGTTTTGTGAAAATAGGAACCGAAAGGGTGTTTCGGAGGGACTTATAGACAAAAACTACCGATTTTGGACTTTAAGATCTACAAACTTAAAATATGACTGACATGCTTCCTTTATTGAGTAGAGTACCAATAAAGGAAGCAACGCCTTCCCTTACATTATAATGGAGATTCACTGGGAACTTGGCGAAATCTTGGTAGAGCCAAGTTGGCATCATTTTTGGTGACCAATTTGTTGACCTTGAAGACTTGGCAATCATGTTGGCGACCATTTTTGGTGAGTTCGGGACCCTCTGGATTCTTCTAGAAATTAGTGGAGAAATACACTAATTTCAAGCAGATCTTTCTCGAATTATCCGCTAGGCCTATAAATAAAGAAATGCTCGCCGAAAGTCAGTCAGTATAGTTTTGATCAGCGATTAGTGAGTATTGCTCTGACTAGAGCCACTAGTAGTCTTGCCTTGACCGTTGAAGCGATTAATGATTACTTCGGCTGTTGAACGAGCGTGTGATTGTAAAAAATCTTTCCCATATTTGTATTTCATACTTGTATTTTAGACACTGATAATTGTGTCTGAGTGCTGTTGAAGGTGTGAAGACCTTCTGAGATTTTTCTACGAATTTCGCTGCTGAATCCTGTATTTTAAGGATTGTTTTCTCGGCAATAAATTCTCATCCCTCTTAAAAAACTGTCTTGTTCTTTGTGACTGATTTGCATAAAATCCTCGAACCCCGATCAACGTAACAATGCTTTTCAATGTGATCGAAAGATTGCTTCCAGGGCCTGGATATCAATAATTTTAAAACTATTTATAGTCGCACAGAATCATGAAATACTCAACAGAGAGGGTGAATAACGGCCATATTATGCATATCAGATATTTATTTTAAGAGATTAATTAATAGCAATTCTTAAATAGTTATAAGTGTAGTTACATAACTTTTTGTATGATTTAATTGCGTAAATCTTATATAGAAAATTTAATGTTTGTATGTTTATTTATTTATAACATATACAAAAATCCCCATCTTTGATCGTATCGCTCCAAAATTTTACTGGGAATTTAGTTGATATTTTAATAGAGGCATATCCACCAACAAACAATTATTTCAAATTTATTTTAGTAAATCTTTTTCTATGATATCTTTGCTTAAGGAAAAGTTTTTGTGTTTAAGTACGAAGTCGCCAAATTTTGTGATATGCCGACATAGAAATTATCCCCACTCATGTTTTTAAAACGATTACTGCATTTGGCAGCATCTTTTGATACGACAACGTTTAAATTTTCGTGAATATTATTTATGTAAATAAAAGAAAATGATTGTGTGTATGCTTTGTAGAAGAAAAACAGAACAACTCAGACACAAAAAATGACGGCATGTCACATGAAATTTGACTCATCGAAATTCGATACGTTCTAAGTGGTTCTTTACTCTCGACGAAATAAACGATACCTGTCAAATTTCAAGTCTGTAGGTGCAATACTTCCGGAGATCTTGTGATGAGTGTGTGTGAGTCACTTTTCTCCTACACATATATAAACTGAAGAACCAAAACATTTTGAACACCTACTCACACAATATTGTGTTGCACCTCCTTGGCCTGCAATTCATCTTGGCTTTGATACCACAAGCACTTGGTAAATGATGATAGGAGATAGGTTATACCAAAAATCTAAATTACTGTTACGCAAAGTCGAGATATTCCGACATGGAGATGTGTCCGTGGTAACCTAGTGGTCAAGGTAAAGGACTCGTGGCTAGCGTGTCATGAGTTCGAGTCTTTTACCGCTGAATACCTGCCCCATGCAGAGGGAGCTGATGCACGTTAAATATGTCTAAGTTCAAATGCCTTCCCGTGGTGTGGTTTTGGAAGTTAGAAAAGGGAGTGCCAGCTCAGATGCTGTCCTTGTCGCTTAATCATGGTTCAAAATATTAAGAGGTCCGATGCCAAAATGTGGCTGAATAGAATGTGACGTTAATATTCTCTAACTCACTCACCCGACACGGTGGTGTTTGATCTCTCAGTTGTGTGCCTTACTATAAAAGCCCAAATGTATTCTATCGGATAAGATCCAGTCAGTTAAGGGGCCAGGACTTCAATCGGAATTCATCATTATGGTTCTTGAACCACTTTGACACCTTCGAACATGGGGTATTGTCCTGCTGGAAGATTACATTTCCAACTAAGAAAACAGATGACATGTAAAGGTGCAACGGATCCGCAATTATGCTCAGATATTCCACAGCTTTCCTGGTTTGTTCTTTTATAGCTAAGGGTCCTATGAGACAGCTGCCCATGAGAAAGTCCCCTAAAGCATAATACCGCCACCTCCAGCCCATGTATGACTCGCTGTACATGGAGGAGCAACTGTTCGCCTGGAAGATGCCACCCCCTGACATGACCATCGACGTGATGAAGGATAAATCGTAATCTATCCGATCTAATCTCTTTCATTTTTCTATGGTCCAGTCTCGAAGTTTTCGGGAGTTCACTGTAAGCGTAGTTGGCAACGTCACTTGGTCAAAAGAATCACGCGAATAGGGCATTTGCTGCGCAGTCCCAAACTCGTGTCCACTGAACTGTGAGCTTCAATACACTTGGTCTTGAATTGTATTGGGCTGTTAGCTGAGCAACTCTTCGGCTGCGATTTTGCTTTACCAAGCGGGACAGTCTTCGATTTCTTTTTTCTTTGATGGTGCGTAGATGTTCAACAGCTTGGAGTCTTCAGCTGTTTTCCCCGTCATTTGTTCACTTCACATAAATCCTAAAAATGAAAGATTATGAACAACCTACCAGTTGTGCTGTTTCGCAGGTACTTCTTCCGAGTCTCTGGGCCATTACAACGTTCCCTCTTTTAAATTTGCTTAAATCAGCAGCTTTTCCCATCACTCGCGAAAATAAGTTTAAGAATGATTTCTTACCTTCTCCAAAAGCATTTAAACACCATTCTTCTTTAATAACCTGCCCTCCATGTCTTCCAGACGAGTTCATTGACAAATGTGGGGATATACGTAATGTTTTGGCTTGGCAGTGTCGATTTAAATGAGATACAATGTGTTTCTCACTCCTATATTCTTTTGGGGAGTCTATTTTTATCAAACCCGTGTTTGGAAGATCTCTTCTCAACAAAACGGACATGAGCGCCAAATTTCAAATCAATAGGTCTAACAGTCGAAAAAGAAAAAAAAAATTTATCTATAAAATTTTAACTCCCCCCTCTTGAGAGTTGATTTCTGCAAAACCAGTTTTTAGTGGATCTCATATCAACATACGAAACGTTTCTGCCAAATTTCAAGTCTGTAGGTCTGACAGTTCCGGAGCTCTTGTGATAAGTGAGTGGGTCACTTTTCGCCAATATACATACATATAGATAGATAATTTAGGTGCTAGAATTGCAAAAGAAGCTGCATTTGGATCAGTGACCTCGCCATCCTATTCTGGACTAATTTATAAACTAATTTTTCTTTAATTTGTAATTCTAAATGGTTACCTTCATTTGCCTTGTATAACCGTTCTTTACAATTGTGATATTTTTCTGTTATTAAATGTACTAATTTACCCCCGAGGTCTCCCATTACTTTAGACTTAACCCAATAATAATATAAAGCACCGTTATACAGTTAATCAGTTCTATCGTCTCATTGTTGCCCTCTACCGAATTTTACGAAAGCTTTCTTTTAAAAAAAATATGCTTTTGTTTATTAAAAATAATAACTCACGCAGATAAATAAATTGGACTTGGTTTAAAAAACCAGTATAACCTAAGAATGTTCTCTTTTTATTTTGAAAACTTTTTAAAGAATATTGATATTTAAACACTTTTACCCAATTATCAGTTAAGAAATTATATCTGGATTTTACAAGGATAAGAAGACGAACAGACAGAATGCAGAATATTTCTGACAATTTTCTTTTTACAGAATATTTCTAAACAACGCAACATTCTCTATAATAAAACGCATATACAACATCTGACAGTAAAATTGGGTGAATGAAGTCAGAACGGCTGATCTGACAACACTGGTGAAAAAAAAAACGCTGCACATGCGTAGAGGCAGATGTTGACTATCTGCCCTTAGCATTGTTCAGTTGAGCGCCATTTCTGTTCCGTGTAATAGTTGTTTTGCAAAGCGCTTGTTTATTGTGTTGGTTCTTAACTGAGAACAGGAAAATGAACGAACAAAAGATCAATTTAAAGTTTTGTTTTAAGCTTGGCAAGACATCAAAGGAAACTTATGCAATGCTGGTACGTGTTTATGACGATCAAACATTGTCCATGAAGTGCTATTATGAGAAGGCCCGTTTTCGATAAGGGTTGAATGTGTTTCTGGCAACCCCTGTAGCGGAAGATCGATGACCTCCGTCAGTGACGAAAACATTGAGAAAGTGAGGAAATTAATCACGAAAGATCATCAATTAACTACGCATGACAGCTGATGAACTGTAGATAATCATGAATCCGTACGACAAATAGTTAGTCAGAATTTAGGGATTAGAAAAACGTGTTGTCGCCTTGCGCCACATCACTGGGCTGACGATCAGAAGCAGGCACGTTTAGAGGCTTCGTGCAAAACGGCGGATGCAACACCAAATTTTTTTTAACTGCCTTGTCACTGAAGATGAGTCCTGGTGCCTCAGGTAAGAACCTGAAACGAAGTGGTAACGTATGGAAGGGCGTTCCCCTGCATCACCTCGTTGGAAAAAGTTAAGAGCAAAAAAAAAAAAAAAATCGCACATCAAAACGATTCTCATCACCTTTTTTAATAGTCAAAGCATTACCCACAAGGAATTTCTTCTTGGGGGAACAACGATAAATGCTGCAAGGTACATTAAAACTTTGATCTGTTTCATGAAATGCTTACTCAGGGTACGACCCCAGTTTGCACAACAAGGTTCATAGTTTTTTGCTCTCGACAATGCTTGCCCTCACACGTTCAATATTGTCAAACATTTCCTGGCAGAAAAGGAGGTGGTACAAACTGAGCAACCACCATACTTGCTAGGTCTCAATCCAACAGACTTCTTCCGATTCCCTCGACTCAAACTGGATTTGAAAGAAAAGATATCTGACGATATTCCTGATGTTCAACGAAGCGTGACGAAGCTTTTGAACTCCATTTCAAAAAAATGGTAGTTATGGTAGAGGACTATTTCTCGAAGGACAGTAAGGTAACTTTTTCGTTAAAATTTCAACTACATAAAAGTTACAGGACTATTCACCGAACTTTACTGTCAGAGGTTGTATATGCTTCATAAATTTATAAAATTTAAAGAATATTGGGATTCTTTTCCTAAGGGGAAAATATATTCCGAATTACAACATTTCTCTTTGATTTCAAATAAAATAATCTTAAAAGGCGCCGATAACATACAGGCTGATATATTTTATCCTTTTCAAGAGAAATTAAAAACTCACATATTTGTAATGCAAAAATTTCCAGGCTGCTTGACTTTAATCAAGAAAGGGGTTCCAGTGAATATTTGTTGCGATGACGTTCTTCGAGCTTTGGGTTGCCAACAAGATCCATATAACATAATAGAAGAACGAACTGAAGATCCTTTTCCTGGTCCGCCTCACCCTACAGATTTCTCGGAAGGAAAGAAACGATGCAGAAACGGTATATGGATGAATTGTAAGGCTCCAAATCGATTGAAGCGTTAATATGTTTAGTAAATTAAAGTTATTGGAAGCGGCTTGAGATTTTTTTTTAGTTTCGACACTTTTTTCAAAGATATTTTGAGATATGTATACAATAGATTATATATGAAAGAAATTTATATAATATATCAAAAACAAGAAATAATAGATAGTGAACATAACAAGAAATAACGTAATAAAAATATAAAAGCAAAACATGAAGATCGAATTTATAGAAAAATACAAAAAAGAACCTAGCTAGTCAGAAAGCAATTTCGGACTAAGGACCGAATAAGTGGGGTTAAAGTGGTTTGAAGGCGCCAACCTCCCCCCTTTGCAACTCGGTAGGAAAAAACAAATAAAAATTCAAGGTATATATAAAAACTCACAGAAAGTATGAGAAAAACTCCGACTACTATATTCTGCCGCAAATTCTCCTAAAATCTTAAAGTAGAAAATTCCTAAGAAAATTATTAAAGAATTACATAAAAAAAGGAATTTCAAAAAGGAATTTTACAAAACTTCTACTCACAGAGCGTTTTCCAAGAGAGCCAAGAGTTTTGTAATTAATGGAAAGCTCACTGAGTTAAAAATCCACATTATACATAAACGCATTTTTTAAACCAACCAGCAAAGATAGATGCCAAGAGAGATGGCAATCAAATTTGGCAGGCTATGGATAGGTTGGTTGTCAAAAACGTAGGAATTTGCTAGGCCCTAATTTGGTTGGTTGTCAAAAATGTAGAAATTTTTAAAAGTGTAAGATGTTCAAAAAATGTGTGTGGAAAAAATGTAAACTGTGAGAAGAGTGTCATAATATAATCTTCACAGCAACCACTAACATGCTGACTTTGAAATCCTATTGTTGTGTGGTGGTTTTGGAATCAGAAGTAGCAAGACGATTCATGTATTTGTGATGAATATAAGTTCTTAAGAAGTTAAAAGGGTAGTCATGATCTAAACAGCATATACAGTGGTACAAACAATAAAGGATACACCTTACTTTACTTGATAAATCCAACTTTCAATGAAAATAACACATTAACTAGAAATGCAATCGTGTTTTTATTTTCACACGTAACAAAAGGATTAATTTACAGTAAAAATAATGAAAATCAACAAAAAAATATCTAAAATTAAAAATTTCACAAGTATTTGAAATAAACATAGGCAGATCTTTAACTCAAAAAATTGAGGATACACCAATGAAATGTTTGTTTGACTACCACACTAGATTTTTTTCTGCTTGCTTCTATAATAGCCTAAGTTTGGCCAAGTAACGGTAGCGGTTATACATTTACGTGGAACCTTAGAGAAAACTCTATTATCCACTCATCAGAATAAATTTAATAGAGAACAATTTGTTGAAGTACATAAAAATTAGAAAGCAGTCCACATTAAATGCAGCGCAACAACGCTGGTGGAGGGGTGGGTGGGAGACCACTCTCACAGTTGATTTAGTTTCCGTTTCGCTTTCATAGGAAAACGAAGAGAAAATGATGTCACATCTCCATGACAGCAAAGCCCGTCTTTCAACCGTCTGCCGCATCTCGACGGAACAAGGAGAGAAAAGGGTTTCTTTAATAACAAGGAGTATATATAAGAGAATAATATTTTTAAATCCGTTACACGATACCTCTAAGATAACTGCGTGCGGTTATTGAAAGGAAGTTTTAAGTAACCACTTGTAAGAAAGTAAGAACAGGTAGAGGAGTTTAAAATAAGATCATGAGGGGTGAAGTTGCCATACTAAACGTGATCAAAAACTTACATGGCGCAGGGGGGGGGGATAATTAGAGTGAGTGAAGTCTTGCAAAAGAAAACTACTATAACAATAAAGCTCATAATTTTTTAAATTCGTATCAAGACATTCTCATCCTTTTCAGGGCTGGGAAGTGTTGATACGAGTGATTAAGAACTGATCTAGGTCTCTTAGAAGAGCTAGGAATAGAATTGTCGTAAGCCGGGATTTCCCGGTTAGATTCATTTGAAATCTGTGGTAACCGGTTGAATAAATTTTGTGATTGTTTTTTGATGAAATCAAGAAGCGGCGGAACATTAAGATCTTTATGCAAGACTTCGTTCCTGACAAACCAAGGTGTGTTTGCTGCTCTACGCAGTTGAATGTTTCGAAAAGTGTGCAATCTTTTCAGGTGAGTAACTGCCGTCGTTGCCCAGATGGGAGAAGCATACAGCATGATGGGGCGAAAAATGGCTTTGTATAATAGAATCTTTTGTCTTAATGCGAGCTTGCTCTTGGGAGAAATCAAGTGATTTAGAGTGCATCTCATTCCAGCCGCCTTTTGGTGGGTGGAACGAATGTGTTTAGCAAAGTTTAATTTAGTGTCAAGTATTAACCCTAGGTACTTATATTCAGTAACCCAGGGGACAGGCTGATTAAAAATGTTGACATGCGGGAGGTTTCCGATGCACCGCTGTCTCGTAAAGAGGAGGCATGCACTTTTAGATGCATTAACCTTTATTTTCCAGTCGTTAAGCCAGGTTTCGAGTCGAATGACATAATTTTGTAGCCGCTCAATGATATTGCAGTTATAAATGTTTTGGGTAAAAATGGCAGTGACGTCGGCGTACATAGCTAAGTGGACTTCGACAGCCTTGGGAATGTCGTTGATGTATAGATTAAATATCTTGGGCCCTAATAAAGATCCTTGTGGTACCCCGCTGAGAATTGGACGTGGGGTGGAGAGACTGTTTTCAACTCTTACCCTAAATTCACGGGAGTTTAGGTAGGAGTGTATAATTTTGATGAGTTGGTCCGAAAACCCAAGTCGCATCATCTTGGATAGCAAGCCATCATACCAAATTTTGTCAAAGGCTTTGGCTATGTCCACAAAAAGCATACCCGTGGCATGGTTATTTTGAAAGCCGTGATGAATCAGCTCAGTAACTCTTAGTAACTGGGCTACTGTGGAGCACTGTGTGACAAAGCCCTGCTGTTCAGGAATAATAATATTCCTGGCTATGCAGTGCTGATTAAGGCGATTCAAAAGAACAAATTCGTATGCTTTGCTCAAGCTACTGAGTAGCGAGATTGGACGGTAATTTTGGGGTTGAGTATTATCAGAATTGGATTTAAGTATGGGGACCACCATGGCAGTCTTCCAATTCTTAGGGAAATGACAGTTCTCCATCAATAGATTGAACAACATGACAATAAAAAGAACAAATTTGAGGGGGGATTTTTAAGGATGCGATTTGTAATTAAATCCAATTCAGGAGATTTATTGATCTTAAGCTTTTTAATATACTCTTGTACTTCCCCTGGTGTTGTTTTTTCCAGGTCGAGACAGGTAGGAGCGTCCAGGAATCTTTTAATTTTTCTTTGTGTTACGAGCTGTAAAACGGTCGTTTTCAGCTTCAGTGTTGCGTTCGAACTGCTTTTGAAGTCTGTCAGCAATCCCTTCCGCCTTCTCCAGAGGGTGATTTGCTACACTGCCAAGGGCGACCTTTTTTTGGGGGGGGGGAATGTTTTGAGGTGGTTTTTTGAATAAGGAGATTTTCCTCCAAAGAGTGCCTGTCTCCGGCGTAAGTGCCGCTATGTGAGATTCCCAACGAGATTGGAAAAAGTGTCTAATGTCTTTTGTAACCTCCCGACT
Organism: Trichonephila clavipes; assembly: GCA_019973935.1. Taxonomy (NCBI): domain Eukaryota; kingdom Metazoa; phylum Arthropoda; class Arachnida; order Araneae; family Nephilidae; genus Trichonephila; species Trichonephila clavipes. Next base: position 105,778 of record BMAU01019306.1, on the reverse strand, counting down.
GAGTGTTCGGAACTCAGATTTCACTGCAGGATCTCTGGTACGTTGCCAAAATTTCCTAATACGATTTCTGTGGCGAATTTTAGCTTTAATTTCGGAGGGAAGTTTTAATGAGGGTTGTTTAAATTTAGGTTTTGAAGCTTCTATGAGAGCTTCAGAGATATTTTCTCCAAGCCTTCTAATTGCAATTTCGAGGTCGTCATTGCTGGGGGAAGGAGATATGGGGAGTGGTTTGTTATTTAAAAGAAATTTGAAGTTCTCCCAATTGGTGGAGAGTTGATCCGGAATTTTGATTAGAGCAGAGCCAGTATATAGAGTAAGAATGACCGGTAGATGATCTGATTCAAGATCATCTATAATTCTAATATCATGATTGAGGGGATATTTTTAAGAACTGCTAGATCAATAATAGAATCTCTTGCACCCGGTCTAGAACTAGCGTTGATATGTGTAGGAGTGTGCGGTGCTACAATCCTCACATTCGATTTATTATTAACAATTTTGCGGAGAGCATAGCCAAATGCATTTGATCTAGTGTTACTCCACGTACGATGCGCCGCATTTAAGTCTTAAGTTTGGCCAATTTTATCTTAACCAACAGGAAGACTCGCTCTTCCACTCAGATTCCTCACTGAAAACTTTCCGAGATGTCAAGATCCATGCCTCGAAGCTCCACCTACTGTCCTGCCACCACTCGTCCAATTGCAATGATCTACTACCAAACATGAAAACTCAACGATCAGCCATGTCATTAAAGAGACTTTTGCCAGATGCGGGATTAAAGGTTCTTCGAACCCAGGTGCCCGAATAAATTCCCGCAGAGATTCCCGCAGAATTTTATCTTAAACTTTTTCGACTGCTACTTTTGTCTTTTGAAGTTGGTTATGTGAATTTAAAGTCGCAATTTTAAATAGAAAATGGGTCCTCGGAGAGAGACCAGTATTGATGTAAAGTTTATATTAAGGTTATTTAAGAAAGGAAAATCTTATCGTGAAATAGCTAAAATTGTCGGTAGAAGCCACTCGTGTGTCCAGAAAATCATTGGAAGATTTAAAAGCGATAGATTAATTGAAAATAAAAGTGGAAGAGGAAGGAAAAGCATTTTGAGCGATGTAGCCAAAAGGAAAGTTTCGAAAGATATCAAGATTGATCCTAAACTAAGGGCAGTCAAACTATCTGCAGAAACTTCTCGAATAATGGGCAGAAGTGTAAGTGCTGAAACTGTGAGAAATGTGATTAGACATGCTGGATATAGCAATCGAGTAGCTAGAAAGAAACCTTTCATAAGCTTACAGAATCAGAAAAAGCGTTTGGAGTTTGCAAAAACTCATCAATTGGAGACAGATAACTTTTGGAAGAAAGTTATACTTTGTGATGAAAGAAAATTCAACATTTTTGGAAGTGATGGCCGTCGCACCATTTGGAGAAAGCCGAACACCGCTTTGGATCCAAAAAATTTACGTACTACAGTTAAAAATGATGGTGGTTCCGTCATGGTTTGGGGTTGTATGGCTTCAAATGGGGTAGGAAATTTAGTTTTTATAGATGTCATAATGGATCATAAGCTTTATATATATATAGATAGATAGATATACTCAACAACAATCTTAAAGAAAGTGCAAGAAAATTGGGTTTATATGGAAATTTTATTTTCCAGCAAGACAACGACCCCAAACATACGGCAAGTATTGTGAAAATGTGGTGTCTTTTTCATTGTAAACAGCAATTGCACACACCACCACAGTCCCCTGACATCAATGTCATAGAAAATTTGTAGGCCACACTCGAAACAGCGGTCCAAAAACACCAAATTAGGAACAAAGCCCATTTAAAGCAAGTGTTACAAGAAGAATGGGATAAAATATCTCCAGATACCACCAAAAAATGGGTCAAATCGGTACCCAGACGTTTGGAGGACATTATAAAAGCCAAAGGACATGTAACCAAATATTGACACTGTTTTTGTATGTGATATGTCACACAAATTTCATTGGTGTTTTTTGAGGTAAAGATCTGCCTATTTTTATTTCAAATACTTGTGAAATGTTTAATTTTAGATATTTTTTTGTTGATTTTCGTTATTTTTAGTGTAAATTAACCCTTTTGTTACGTGTGAAAATAAAAACACGTTTGCACTTCTAGTTAATGTGTTATTTTGATTGAAAGTTGGATTTATCAAATAAAGTAAGGTGTATCGTCAATTGTTTGTACCACTGTATATTTTGAAATGTTTTTTTTATATTATTGAATTTATCTATTTTGTGGGTAGTTAAGTTATCATTTCTAAATAAAAAATTCAAAATAATATTTCTGTAAATTGATAAATGCAAATAACTATTCCATACAGGAATTTTAAGAGAGAGTTAAAGTTAGTTTTAAGGAGGTTGAGATAGTCAGAGTAGAATGTAATATTTGGCTTGTATTCACTACTTTTACCAAAACCATTAAATCATCTATATAACGATTAATCAAGTAAGATTCATTAACAATATGATAAATTTAAAAAAAAATGTAAATATAGGTTTGCTAAACAATTAATAGCAGGACTACCCTGGGGTAATCCTCTAAACTGTTTATAAATATTCTGATCAAATGCAATGAAATTTTCTTGTAATACAAGGTTAAGAATATCAAATTTTTCTTTTTTCATTGAATTATACAGTTTATATTTATCATAAATTAACTGTAGAACGCTAATCATATCATCAATATCGATAGAATTAAAAAGGTCCTCAGATTCAAAGCCGTGCATGGGAAAAACTAACATATCCTTAGTGACTTTGGAAATCTCTAAGCTTCACTCATGGACAGAAAAAATTAGCGCACCAAGAAATAATTAAGGGATCGTAACTAAACTTGGCATGAAAGTACGTGTTGGGAAGATATGCAAATGATTAGAAATGCAGCGCGATTGCACATTACATATAGCCGGTAGAGGGCGTTTAATGTCGTTCTCCGTGGAGTATAAAACATGTAACCAAAGCTTGTTTGAGTATGTTGAATCGTTTACAAAGTAAGAGCTGAGGTAGACATGCCATTGCGCCGTTTTCGAAGACTATATGAGCAGCTGTCGCAGTTTCAGAGGGGGAGATCCATCGGCATGATGGAAGCTGGGTGATCAGCTAGGTGAGTAGCTCGTCAATTAGGCCGCTATGATTGTGTAGTGAGGAGGTGTTGGGTCCAATAGATCCCAGATCTGCCCCTTTACACGAAGACCAGGCTTAGGATGCCCTCGACAGACCAGTCGCCGAGAAGACCACCACATCGTAAGAAATGCACGCTTACAGCAAACTGCTTCATCAGCCGCCATCCATTTACAGGTAGCATCTTCACTAGGGGCCTCTGTGTCTTCTCGAACCATACGAAGGTGCTTGGCCGAAGAACATTTGGGATCGCGGTGCCCATTACGTGTGCTTCCCTTGATGCCCCCCCATCAAAGCCTCCGTTTGGAGTGGTGCCACGCACGAGGAAACTGGACTGCAGCGGAATCGAACCAGGTCGTCTTTAGCGACGAATCCAGATTCAGCCTCAGCAGTGATGATAATCGTGTTCGTGTGTGGAGACCCCGTGGACACACAGCGACACACCGCTCCCACAGTGGTGAGATGGTATTGCGTGCCATTGCCTACAATACACGGTCACCCCTAGTATTGATCCGTGGCACCATGACAGCCCAGCGGTATGTTCGTGATACCTGCAACCTCATGTGTTGCCACTCATGCTGTGACGCGGCCTTAAAAGAATTTCTACTAATCCTCTCGGGGAATCTTTGAGCCAGAAAATCGCGTTATTTCATAGCCTTCCCTCTCAAGAAGAAACCTTGATATGCAGATTAGCTAGTATATATATAGTTGAAGTTTAATAAACATGGGTTAGTAGAAGGAAAAGGAGCTGAGTCGTTGAAAGCAGTGTATTACGGTAAGGTTCAGAATTTAGCCGCTTGACTAAAGGTCAGACTTTAACTATTAGAATAAATTAAGGAAGTTAGGATTCTTAAGATAACGTTGAGTTAAGTTAAGCTATTAGGGTTTCGTGCGCTTATTCACATAGGGTTTTGAGCTCTCGTTATATCACTCTAGAATTTCCCTTTATAATTCGCTTGTCTTGGAATATTATCTTTGGTCATAATAAATTGAATTTATCATGGTTAATCTGGGTCATCCATCTTTACCTTCCACAGATTTAGGTCAATTAGATGAGGAGGAGGCCATTACATTGGCGTCAACAAGTTTGTCCCAAGGCATCTTAATTTCCCCAACTCCCAGATAGGAGTTGAATCTGGATTGAGGGTTTTGCTTTAATATTTTTTTCAGGATCAGAAAACGTAGATCAGTTCTTAGATGGCATTGAAAGCAATCTGATATTTTATCAAATACCTGCGAATTTAGCCTGTGCATATCTGAAACGTCATTTCACGGGACACGCCAGAGATTGGTATGAGGTATTAGGTTATGCCCTTGTGCAGGGTTGGGAAACTGATTCTGATCAGTTAAAGCAACGTCGAAAGAAAGTTTTCCGATTGTGCGAAATAAGGTAGAATTGGAGTCCAGGTTTTTAGCGTCATTCCAAACTAGAAAGCAAGCTCTGACGGATTTTGTTTACGAATTATTAAAATTACAGAAAGCCCTTAAATTAGAAATGACGAAACTGAGTTTGATTCAACTCATTGTTAGTCGTCTCGGATTCAAGCCAATGTTGAGGTTAGAAACCCCACAACTAGAGCTCAGTTGTTACAGGTGATCTCAAAATTTGAAGAAAGATATTTGGCATGGGAAACTCAGGGTTCGAGTATAAATTATAATGAAAGAGACGAGATATATTTGGATGCGCGTCGGAAATTTCCCGACGATCGTAGGAATAGAAATTGGAGGAATGCAGAAGTTTTGGATCGGCAAAATGGTAGGAGAGATAATTATAGAAATACATGCAGGAATAGACCCCATAGGAACCAAGGATTCGAGAACAGAAACCATGATAACAGGAATAATCAAAGGTTCGAGAACAGGAACTGGATTCACAGGGATGATCATGCATTCGGGAGTCGTGGCGTACGGTATCAATTCAGAAATAGAGGTCCGAGTGAGAAGTTTAATCGAGGGGACCGAAGACATGGTGTTCGTCTAAATTGTTTGAGGGTTTGAGTTGATCAAAATGATTATTCGCATTTTGAAAGGAACCCTCCTATTAGGCTTTCTGCTCTATGCACGTCTCCCGTAAAACTTCTTTATGTACCTATTTTTTTGAATGAAACATTTACAAAAGCCTTATGGAATACTGGGGCAGAAAAATCAATTATTTCTGAGGAGGTTTATAAAAAGTATTTTTTTATAAACCAGTTAAGAAGTCACGAGCCGAGGTGGTGTTGGAACAAGGTGCCAGTTGTAAGAATATCGGGATGGTAGAGTTACAAATCAGAATAAGGGAATTTAAGAAAAACTGGCAATTTCATATATTGGCGTATTTGGAATATCCTTGTATTTTATGGGTCAATTTTAAAATGGGGTTAAAAATTATTCTGAATTTTGATAAAAAAATCATTAGCGATTCTGGATTCGCAGATTGAAGAGATTCCAATAGACGAGGGAAATTTAGAAATTGATCTCTCAGAAACGAAATTGGATGAGGGCCAAAAAGACGAGTTACAAATGTTATTTAATAGTTTTAAGGGGATGTTTTCAGATAAAATGGGACTCATGTACTATATCATGAAATTGACACAGGTGATAAACCACCAGTTGTTTCGAGACCTTATCGGTACGATAGAGTAAAACAAAGTATCATTGATTATCATGTTGAAAAGATGTTAAGGGAAGGTACAATAATACCGACTCAGTCGCCTTACGCGTCGCCTGTAGTATTATGTCGCAAGAATAACGGATTACCTCCGGATAATCCGGAAGCTTATAGATTTGCTGTAGATTATCGCAAGCTTAATGCGATAACGAAGTATCCCAGATATCTCTTACCAGTTATTGAGATTTGATCACTAACGTTCTACATATGAATATATTAAGTTCGTTGGATTTGTGCTCGAGCTACTTTCAGTTGGCTGTAAAACCCAGTAATGTGGTCAAAACCGCGTTTGTGACTAAGAACGGCACTTTTGCGTTTAAGCGCATGCCGTTCGGTCTCTCTGATGCGGCTCCGAATTTTCAAAAGGCGATAGATATTATTCTTAAACTGGTGTTGGGACGTTTTCTGAGGGAGTACATGGCCGTAGAGACAATTTCGTCTCCATAATTTGCGCACCACTTTGAATATTTACGAGAGGTATTTAGGTTGTTGCAGGAAGCAGGGTTGACTTTAAACAAAAATAAGTGCAAGTTCGGTTGCGAGTAATTGAAATATTTGGTCTGGTAATTAGCAAGGATGTGATTACCACAAATGAGTCTAAGGTTAAGGTAATAATAGAGATGAAACCTCCCAAAAATTCCAGAGAAGTGTCAAAATTTCTTGGCATGACATGTTATTGTGGTAAATACGCAATATTAACTTTTTTCCTGAAAAAAATATGAATCGGGTATGATTGGAAATAATTTTCTATCGAATAATTATATCTTTAATGAAAATTGTATTTAATTAACAAAAGGAGTAAAAAAAATGCAATATTTTATCAAAAATAATTATTCTTGTTCAATTTGAGGAAGAGTGGAGACAATAGACTTATGATAACTAAAATATGAGACATACTTGTGATTTCAAAGTATTTAAAAACCGTTGAAAAACTGCGCCAATAACAGTACCACTGTTAGCAGTTGGAACATTTTGATTTGTGTTCATTTCGAGTTTGAGTTCATCATTCATAATAGCTGTGAGTTGCTCAGCTTTTGGCAAACTGAAGTTAAAGTTAAAATCACCACTCAAAGTTAAGGGAAGCGAGTAATAGTTTTTTTAAAAGAGCAGAACCTCCTTTGTTATATGGTAAAAGTACAAAACTCAGGAAATCTTTAATTTTTTTTAAACCGTTTGATTCGAAGAAATGCATACCACCACCGAAATCACTGTTTGTCCATTTTCAAATAAGCATTCTGCCGCACTTATGTCCCCCCAATATCGTGACTAACGGATTTAGAGTCAAGCGCTCGAGTACTTGATGACTACTACAGTTAGACCCCCATGCGAGAGTGGCGAAAAGACACAGCTATGCTCTCTCATTGGTCAAATCAAGTAGCGCGCTTACGTCACATCCTGTTACACACATACATCCCTTTTCGCGAAATCACTCCCATAAATATCCAGCAACCGAGAGGAAAGATGTTACACATAAAAAAATATCAACTGTTCCAAAGAAAATTGGAAATTTTACTTATAAAAAGAATTATAAACGTCAAAAAAGACAAAATTAAGGAATCGAATGCGACTCGAACTGTTTGAGTTAATTCTCATAATCAAAATGATTTTGGAAGAATGAGGGACTTGCTGCGTTGATTTCATTCCATCGCCACCAATGCTTCAATACAATTCAGAAATTTATAAAAAAAACACAGCAGATTACGATACTTAGCAGGAAGAATTTGAATATATTTTAAGTGAATTAAATAATTAAAGCATTTGAACGTATTTTTTTAAAAAAAGTTTTACAAAGTTAAAAAAATTATGTTTATGGATTGCAAGTTAAAATCAATTTGCTACTTTTTGCTACTTTTTTCCCCTCTTCGTGCTACTTTGCTGCATAGAGGATTTGGATACAGCTGAAAAGTTAAAGGTGGTGTGCTAGTATGGTGGGTTTTTTTCGTGCTATTTTCTTCAAGTCAAAGGTTGTATCTTTCTTTTTTGTTTGTTTTCCTTTTCAGAGCAAAAGGGTCCCCTCCTTCTTTAGGTTTAGTTTTTTGGTAATTTTCCAATTTTTATTTTTCTCTGGTTTTTTGTTTTGAAAAATGACTCAAGCTGAGTCATTCTAACTTTATTGTCTCCGATGTTGAGGAACATCCTTTAGTTACCAATAATTTAATAATAGAATCAGGGTTTTCAAAATTCTTCAGATCTGTGAAGGATGCAGAAATTATCTTACAAACTGGACAAAGAAATATAACTGAAATCAATATAGTAGTAGAAAATAGTCAAGGATCCTCTCAGATTCAAAACTCAAACCCACAGCTTTCACATGCAGAAATAAAAAAAAAATTCTCGTCATGAGAATATAAAAAAGTATGCCTTTTACTCGTAATGGAAAGATAAGATTCTCTAAGTTAGACCCAGTATGTGCAGCACAAATTCTATCTCTTGAGAAAATTTTAAATGTGTCAGTTAAGACGAATATTCTTTGAGAGGGAATCACGTCTAGATCTCTTATTTATGAAATTCCACTTAATATATCTCTGAATGTGATAGCAAAGGAACTGCAAGAAACCAATGATTTTGAAATAATAGAGATGAGAAGATTTGTTAAAACTGGTACTCAACAACAATTCTCATCAATATTAATTACAATACTCGGGAGAACTTTACCAGAAACTGTAAAATTCTGGTTCATTAATCATTGAATTCAAAATTTTATAGATAAACCCAGACAATGTACAACCTGTTTTAGTTTTCTACATTCTGCTAGACTTTGTCAAAAAACTGCAATATGTATAGACTGTGGTGTTTCGTATTCTGGAGAATGTTCTAGTAATTCAAGGTGTATAAATTGTAAAGGTGATCACCCTGCTAACTCACAAAAATGCTCCGATTACATTAAAGAATAAAAGATACTGGAATTAAAATGTGAGCAACACACACACACACATCTTACATTGGGAGAGGCGTGAAGAAGATTCCGTGATAATAAAAGGGCATCTTATTCTGCAGTAATCTAGAGTAATGCAGTTAATATAGATATGCAGGACTATCTGGAAAAAAAAACTTGAACGCATGCTAGCATCTTTTCAAGCAGTTTTAGAAAAGCAAACCTCTCATTTTTTTAATGGAAGCTTTTCAAAAAACAATAGAATCTGTACTTTCTTACCTTAGCAATGTTTTTGAAATGGGGAAATCGAGTCATTCTTCATTGCGGAAGAAAAAGGCTGTAGATAACAAATCCTTAATCCATAAAACCCGTGAATCTAGTGAAAGTGACGCATCCAATGACATAGACATGGGATGATTACGGAATGAAGATGGTTTTTGTAAATACGTTCTTTTTTTTCAAGTTTTTGCTTTGTGGGCTAATTATTGCCTTCTATTTTGTCTTCATTAGTATGATTTTCTTTCCTCAAAGGGAGGATAGTTTTCTGTAGTTCTTTTTTTCTTTTACTTGTATTTATGAATATCATTCAATGGAATTGTAGGACTCAAAAGTTAATTGATATATGGTTAAATATCCCTCCCTTTTCTGAAGCAGATATCTGGATTTTTCAAGAAACCTTTTTATCAAATCATGATAATACACTCAGGAACATTGAAAATAGCGACCCAAGAAGGAAACATCGAATTGAAATGAAATTTAATACACATAATGACACAGATGAGAGATTCACTTGATCTCAAAAGCAAGACAATTAAACGAATACAGGGTGTGCAACGACACAAATACTGTGCAACTTCAATAGCGCGTTGGGCCACCCCCAGCTGCAAAACATGCCGCCACACGGTCCAGCAATGAGTTGATTAGACTCCTTATGTTGTCCTGAGGCAGATGGGCCCACAAATCTTGAACAGCCAACTCTAAATCATGTACAGAGTGACACGATGGCATCTGTCGTTTTAGGCTGATCCCAAACGTGCTCTACAGGGGACAAATAGGGGGAGCGGGCTGGCCATGGAAGAGTCTGAAAATGACGTAGGAAGTCTTGAGCAACTCTTGCTGTATGCGGACGAGCATTATCTTGCTGGAAAATTGCCCCTGGGAGACCATTTAGGAAAGGTCCTACATGGGGTCGAAGAATATCATCAACGTAACGTTGGCCCGTTAAGGTTCCACGCATCACAATTAAAGTGGGCCGGCTATCATAGGCTATGGCCCCCAGACCATTACACCAGCTGTGCGGGCAGTGTGACGTAGAACAGTGCGGGGGGAATTGTACCGCTCACATGGGCGCCTCCACACCCGTACACGGTTATCATCTGTCCCCAAAACAAAACGGAATTCATCACTAAACACAACCTTTTGCCAATCTGTGACATTCCACATTGATCTGGCTTGGCACCACTGTAGACGCAGTTGCTGATGTTCCGGTGTTAAAGGGAGTGCACGGAAAGGGCGCTTTGATTTAAGATTTGCTTCTGCAAGGTGTCTGGAAATTGTTTGTGGAACAATTGCTACGCCTACGTCTGCTCGTATCGTTGAACGAGTCACTGTGGGGTTCACAAGTGCTTGCCGTACGATCCTTCGATCCTCTCTCCTCGTGGTCTTCCTGGTCGCTCCAGACCCGGTTTTCCGCGCGCGGGTACCTTCTCGTGTCCACTGCTCCCAACAATTTCTAACGGCACACTCCGAACGATCCACCTGGCCAGCAACACGACGCGTCGACCTGTCTGCTGTTTTCATCCCGATGATCAGGCCTCTCTCAAACTCGCTTAACTGTGAGAAAAGTCTTCTAGCACGTTTACCTGGCATGTTTCGCTTACCAAAGTCTTCCTACAATCGGTGGGTAATCGTCACGTTTATGAATCTTAGGCGTGAATAGGCGTTTTCCTTTGGGCGTCCGGACTGTAAAAACAGTCCTCCTCAATCCCATATCGTGAGAGTCTATAATGCTGGGCATGGCACAAGTGGTGTTTTCCATTCTGCTGAGTGGCATGATGGCAATTGGTCGAACGATGGAATCCGGGAGGAGTGGCTATGGTGTTTCATCTAGGTGGAAAGTTTTTTGAGTTGTTTATGAATCTTTGAATTTGCGCTGGCTTATATAGCACCCTCTTCCTGATTGTAGCGCCACCTCGGCGTGTATGAGCATGCGTATTGGCACAAAACTTGGATCATTTGCATTTCACATTACGCTGTACTTATTTGCAAAGTTTCGCGATTGTACTTAGCTTCCTTCTTGGGTCGCTATTTTCAATGTTCCTGAGTTTATAAATTTTCAAAATAAAACCATTTTTAGAAAAGACAGAGGAAACAGATCTGGTGGAAGTTTAGTAATAGCTGTTCTTTCATATATTTCTACTCAACAGATTCCTATACAGATTCGACAAACCAGAGAATTAGAAATCCTCACAATTAAAATTGATGTTCGAAATATTTCGTTTTGTATTGTATATATTTACGCTCCAAGGGAATTAAATATTATGCTGATCAAATATTTTCTTGTCTCTGACGGCTCCAATATTCTTTCTTTGTTGATTTCAACCTTAATCACCCGATGTGGGGCTCGAATCACATTTCGACATACAGTAATGACTTCGTTGAATGGATTACTGATTCTATATTAGTTCTTCTTAACACGACTGCTTCCACATATAGAAGTTCAGAAGGTACAGCATCATTGATAGATCTCACAGTTTGTTCTTCAAGCATGTCAGTATACTGCAATAGTTATGTTTTAGATTGCTCTTTTGAAAGTGATCATAATCCAATTATTACAGAGCTTTCTCTCCTCAATTCAAATAAACGAATTTTTAAAAAAGTAAACTGGCAAGCAGTTATGAACCAAACGCATTCCATTTTAAGTAATCCAGAAGTTAATTCTGAAAATCTTACAGATATGATATCTCAAGTCATTACTAATAATATTAGGGAAGTTAAAGTTTCGAACAGATCCTTCCCACCATGGTGGAATAGTACTTGTTATAAATTCTATAAGCTTAAAAAATATTTAGGAAGAGAGCTACACTGCTGGACAATTGCTAAGGACGGATAACACTATCATCCATAGCAACCACAAAATGAAAGGAAGCAAAATGTGGAAAATTAGAATAAGTGCGGGATATTAGTAAGAAGAAGTATGAATATGCAAATTTTTTTTTCACGTCTGTTCATCACGTGATAGCGTTCATAACAGCTTTAAAGGTTTTGACGCGTGTGGACAGTTGTTGTTTCAAGTCAAAGTTTTACTGGAAAGATTTAATAGACGAACTTAAAATTTTTGGCATGTCTTCCCGACATCACATAGATGATTTTATGCGTGGCCGAATTATTGGAAAGATCGAAGAAGGGCGAAAAATAACAGATGTTGCCAGGGAGTTCGACATCGCTCACAGCGTTGTTTCACGGCTGTGGAAGTCATTTAAAACTACTGGAATGTGTAGTAGACGGCACGGAGGAGGTCGTGTTAGAAGTACGACGCCTGCAGAAGACAGATATATCGTCCTATCAGCAAAAAGGAACAGGCGCACCACAGCTCAGCAGGTGGCAAATCAGTTTCTTGCTGCCTCAGGAAAGCAGATCTCCCGAAAAACTGTTGCCAGACGTTTGAGGGGAGGAGGACTATACGCACGCAGACCTGTTGTGTGTGTCCCATTGACCAGACAGCACCGTACTGCCCGTTTGCAATGGTGTAGTGAGCATCACAATTGGACTGAACAGGACTGGGCATGCGTACTTTTCTCAGATGAGAGTAGGTTCAGTCTGTCATCGGATTGTAGACGCCAACTGATCTGGCGCGAGAGTGGTACTGCTTATCGTCCAGAAAATATCCAGGAAAAGGACCGATATCCGACATGCAGTATCATGATGTGGGCCGGCATCATGATCAATGGCCGCACGCGCCTACATGTGGTTGCGAATGGGACTATGACGGGCCAACGATACATTGATGAAGTTCTACTTCCTCATGTTCGTCTTTTCCGTGGTGCTGTCGGTGATAAATTTGTTTTTATGAAGGACAACGCAACATGTCATCGAACACTCGCTGTTCAGGATTGTCTAGACAGCGAGGGTATTCAACGTCTCGTATGGCCAGCGCGTTCTCCAGATCTAAACCTCTTTGAAAATGTGTGGGATGCTTTGGGGAGGCAAGTTGCTGGTCGAAACTATCCTCCGACAAACAAGAACACCCTCATGCGTGCACTCACAGAGGAATGGGATAAATTGCCTCAACAGCTGCTGGATAATGTTCTGCAAAGTATGGTACGACGTGTGGAATGTTGCATCACACTCCACGGTGGACATATCCAGTACTGATACCTTTCTTTAAGGTGCCTGCTGACTTTTAGATGCATTGTTCCATTTCTCCGTACGCAGATCAAATGAACATTTTTTTTTCTTTCAGATGTTTCACAGCTTTTGTACTTTCCAGAACAATAAATATTCTTTATTCTAATGTCTGAACAGTGTGGCAACTATATTTTATCCTACTAGGCCTCATGTCTCGCTTAATATTATGCTACATAGCAATTTGTGATCCGTCCTTAGGAATTGTCCAGCAGTGTATTAGAGAGAGGGAAATTTCTCCTGAATTATAGATTAGATATAAACAATAAGCGAGAAAACTTAGATTCTACAGTAAAAATTCCAAAAGAATGTACTGGGACAAGATATGCAATAATTTTTCTAATCCCAAGATGTTTTTTAATATTCCGAAAACATTTTCCACAGTTACTGACACTGATCAAAAATTCAATATTCTTCAGCTTAATAATAGGTTTATCACTCATCCTCAATAGCAAGCAGATATGTTTGCAGATTATTTTGCATCTAAAAAAGCCTATCATGAACCACTTCCTTTGGATTTTCTCTACAACACACGCAAAGATAACCTTTTTATTAAATCATTCCATATTTTTGAATTGCATAGTGCAATAAAAAATTCACAAAATACAACACTTGGGGCTGATCATGTTACGGCAATTTTCTTTAAAAATCTTGATTAGGACAATTGTGATGTAATTTTAAGATATTTTCAAAAATTATTTGATAGTACAATCGTTCCAGATTCTTGGAAGCATGCAATTATTCTCTCGATTCCGAAACCCTGTTAAGATAAAACTAAGATATCTTCCTACAGACCAATAGCTCTGACTTCTGTATTTTCAAAAACTTTTGAGAGAATTTTGGCTAATCGGATTTCTTACTTTTTAACTAAAGAAAGAAAACTTCATTCCCAACATTATGGTTTCGTTCCTTTCAAAGATAGCAGAAGTGCTACTTACCTTGTACATAAGGCAATAATGAATGCAAAATTCCAGAAATTTTTTTTGTAGGAATAAGTTTATATATTAAAAGAGTGAATACGATTCTGTTCATGTGGATGGTCTTATTTATAAATGTCTACAAATTGGTATAGAAGAAAATATAGCAAATCGGATGCATAAATTTCTCACATCTCGATCATTCCAAATTAAATGGAGGGGTTATTTTTCTCCCAAAAAGCTTATTCCGCAGGGCCTTCCTCAAGGCAGTTTTCTCTCTCCCATTTTGTATACTATTTATATCAGTGGTTCTCAAACTTTCACTACTGGCGACCCAATTTTCAATCATAATTTTTATCGCGCCCCCTAAAAATAATAATGTATTGAATGCAATAATAATGCACTTTGGGCGCTAAAGCTACAATACGATCATAGTTATAAACCGTACAAATTAACAAGATAAATATTAAATTTTGTATATGTTACTTTTAAGTAATATATATTTATATATTTTTTTTTAACTTTTTAGTTCGATTCATTATAAAAGCGCGTTTTTTGTTTGTTTTAAAACTATAATTTATTTTATAATTATTTTTACTATACACGATAAAAATCTCAAAATTCCAGTGAATAATTTAATTAAGAGAAAATATACTTACCTACTTTCAAGAACTCTTCAATTTTTCTTTGAAAATTTGAGAAAAAATCCAATAAAACTAAGAAAAATGTTCCAAATGTGCGTGTCCTTAATAAAGGACGTAAATCACAGACACTTTTCGCTAACACAGGAACGTTATTTTCCACAGCAAAACTGTCATATTTTGTTCACATTTTTGAAGTTTTCTGTAGTTTGATGATCTACAAATAGCATTTTGAACTTTTTCTTCCTTGTGTCTTTTTGACAAGGCGAAGTGCTACATTATGGCTTCATAGTTTTCTTCATAGAGATCTTTAGGCAGCATTTGAAAATTTTAAATCAACTCAAACGCTTCATGTCTAACGCTTTTCTGATATTTACTATCGCTATATATCTTGATTAATATGCATTATTTCAGTAGGTTCTTCAATAGCTTGATCAGTTTCAATTTCTTTCAATAGGAATCACAGGTGCCCATTTTTTTTAAATATTGTGCTTATTTACATTTATAAACCATAATAAGTCGCACAAAACGGCAATCAAAACCACAAAGTTCTTCATGGGGAAAGTGTAGCATGTGTTCTAAGCAATAATTTTGTAAAACATTTTTCATTATGCCTTATATGTTTCAAATTACTCAAAAATAAATCTTGGCCAAATAATTCTTCAAAGTGCTGAATATGCTTAATAATATATCATAAAACTTTCACATGGAAAAAGGCGAAACAAAAATATATTATTTACAACTTCCCTAAGAAACGACGGAGATAACCATACCAGTAAGTTCAAAGGTCAGCTAAAGTAATATTTTAGGTTAAAAGAGACGTAATAAAGAAATTTCTCATCGTGGGATTACAGCAAAGCAAACAAACTATTTTTTTAATTTGGTTATAGGATCAAAGATGGCTAATGAGCGTTTGAAGTGGAATCTTTTATTTTTGATGATCACCAGATGATAAAAATAAATTATATCAGTGTAAATGTGTATTTTTTATTATGTCAGAAAGCATTTTGTTTTACTTCATTTCAAAAAATTATTATTTATTCCTTTTATTTTCAATATGCTCGCGCCCCCTCACAGGGTTACCGCCCCCACAGTTTGAGAAACACTGATTCATATGCATGATTTTTTTGATACCTTAGAATCGGAAGTTGAATGCCGGTTTATGCTGATGATATTTTTGTATTTTGCTCTCATACATCACATGATGTTATTTGCAAAAAAATGCAAAATACTCTGGCAAGAATTTCCCAATGGTGTTAATATTGGAAACTGAATTTAAGCCCAGAGAAAGGTACAATAGTTGAATTATCAAATAAAAGAAACTATACTCTTCCTAATAATATGTTGGCAGGATTTTTCCTGCAATGGCAATCTTCTGTTAAATACTTAGGAGTTTATTTTTCTAAACGTTGTCAAAATATGTCTATTAAAAATCAACTAAGCAGTAAAACTTTGAAAAAGATCAATGCACTGATGGGTATGGCATATAAATATTATGGGCCGAGATCAGGAGATCTCATTAAATTAGTCAATAATAGCATATACAGTGTTTCTTATTATATTTGTCACATAATAAATAAATGGTCTGAAAATCAATTAAAACCTTTCAATGTTATCCAAACTAAGGCCCTCCGAATAGCATTAGGTCTCCATTATATTGTGCTGCTAAAGTTGGCAGGTCAAGAAATTTTGTCAGATAAAATTAGAAGATTGGCAAACACACACAAGTTTTTTTATTATTCAAATCTCTAATAGTGATTTTTCTCCTCTTTATTACAATAGCCCCGAGACAATGAATCTTAATGTCTTAGAAGAAGATAAAAATAATATCATTAGTATACTGCATGATTTAAATGTTGATAGGGATCAAATTATTTCAATTCCCAGATTAATTACCTTTTCAGGTCTTCCATGCAAAATTTGTATCAATATATATATTTAAATTTCAAGATAAAAATCTACCGATTCCTGCTATATACGGTTTATTTGATGCAGGCACGCTTTTCCGCTTAGGCACGCTAGACACATACCTAGGGCGCAAGAGATTTGGGGGCGCAAAAAATTGGAGGGGGAAAAAAGAGAAAAAATTAAAATGATACAGAGAGAACGTACAACCACCTAGCATTTTTTAAAAAGCCAATTATTCTCTTTAATTTTTTTCACTATCGGCCAAAATATTATGTAAATCGCTTGGCTTTTCTTCCTTAAATCATATTTTGTTTCATGTATACTGTTATTAAATTGTTCTCAAAACTGGAAATAAAATCTTTATTGCAGCGTTTCTCAAACTGTGGGGCGCGTCTCCCTAGGAGGATATGATAACCATACTTGGGGGGAATGCGAGCATATCCCGAAAAATCGAAAATTAAAGATTTAAAATAATTAAGTGCTAATAAAAAGTGTTAAAATGACCCTTCAGAAAATCAATCTTTTTCAAAGAGAGAGAGGGGGAGGGAGTTGACGCAATTTTAAATCAGCACACACACAATTCCTTCAATTGTTCTTCATTCCCTTAAAACTGCAAACGGTAATTCTGACTTTACTTTTGATTTATTTTGTATTTCCCCTTGATATTTAAAAGATGTACAAATATTTTTATCCTATTAAGATCGAAACAAGCGTTTATTATTTACTTTCCTGTTCAGATTAATGAAATCCATTTAAAAAATATAATTTTTTTTAATAAATTTTCCACGTGACCTCAGCTAATTTTAATACTTTCGTCTATATTGGTATATGTATTTCAATAGACTTATATTTTGATTACTTTATTACTTACTTTTATGTTCATTAATATGCATCAATACTTGTTTCCTTTGCTTGAATACTACTTCCAAAAAAAGATTTTTCTATGCAAGAACAGTTGTATAAAGTTTAATTATTAGTGTAAATATGAAATTCCAGAATATAGTACTTTAGGTAGTACTGGTATGGAAGTTTTTCACGAAACTTCAAAGTTTAATTCCTAATACTGATATTTTGACACTGATCGCGCACTTGCATTGAGCTATAGGAATAAAAATAAATAAATAAATAAATAATATCTACAATATATTTCTTCATTTTTAATGGAATGGAAAGTAGAAATTCCTTTAAAACTTTATTTAAGTAATATAAAAAATATTAATTGGAGCATGACAGTCTTCAAACGCGACTGTACCAGGGATGGAGGACCTTTTCCCCGGAAACATATATCAAGTAGGTGTCTGTTACTTTCGATATCTTGTTTCACTAACACAACTGGCTCTTCTTTCTTGAAAGCCTACCGATCCCCGTTGTAGAATTGCATTCATATTTCTGTATAAAAAATAAATACAATAAAATATTTTTGATTAAGATGATACTAGAGAAAAAATAGATTTCAGAAACACAGAAAGATTTACGTTCATAATAAATAAGGAAACAAAAATTGATTGTAAATTAATGTTTATAACATGTGTAAATAATAGCAAGGCTGGTTAATATGTAACTTTTTTACCTTAATTTTGTAGAATTATTCTTTGTTGAAAATTTCCTTTATGTTTTATAAAACTTAAACTCAAAGTCAGTGGCGCAACAGCCCATGAGGGCCAGGGCCTACTGTGCCCATCCCAGTATACATGATCACTGCTCGCTGAGGTGCATGAGTAGATGTCCCGATGAGGCAATCAGTCTGAAGCGAGACACCAATGTTTAAGTCCATAAGCAAACTTGGTATTATTTATCAATCCACTACAATAGGGATGAAGGACTGAGTTGACCTTGCCACGTCCGGGAATTTTATACAACTTAATGCGACTACAAAAGGCATCATATTCAGAATATAAAAATGTTTGTGTCTTGTGCCGCCTATCCGGTATAGTGGTTAGTGACGCTGACTGCGGTGCCGTAGGGCCTAAGTTCGAATCCCGGAGAAGACATGGATGCTTGTAAATGTATAATGCCTTCGCGGCATCGGGGAACTCTAAATAGCCGTCGATCCGCAAGTCCTCTCGTAAGGTTGGTGGAAGGGGAAGAGAGGTGGGAGGCCCCTGACCCTCCCCATGTTGTTCTCCCTCAAAATTGAGCTGGAACCGAGCAAAATAGTTCTGTCACCTGCAGGGTGCTCAAAGCTAAGGCTAACGACGGGCGTAAAAATTTAGCCCTTTGCCACGATGAATTTCGTAGACCTTGATATGATGTCACTGTCGATCAGGTGGCATAAGTAACAATAACATGCGTCTTGTATCATACAAAAATTACGAGGTCCGTCACCAAAAGTCCTCGTGTAGCTGAATTGTGCGCTGTTCATATTCACTCACTCACTTGTATCATACAAAGTTTTAAAAATTCAAATTTGTCGTTATCAGATTATTCAGTGGACATTTGGTTATACTGAAATACGCACATTTGTGTGTTAAAATTATTCTTATTTTTTGAGAAATATTACTTACCTACCCATATCGTACAGCATTTGAAATTAACTTAAATTTTTTTTTCTTTTTGAATTTTTTTTATTTTATGTACACAATATCTTACTTTTTCATAACTGTAGAGTGTTATTGAAAAAAAAAATCAACTGATGTGCAGCAATTCTTCGAACATCGTACATATAATCTTAATATTTTAAATATAAGTCAATATGTGTTATACAAGAAGTGAAAAAAATTACACACACACACACAAATTGTTAATGTACTTTATGTACGTTATGAAACAGTTCGTGATGTACATTTACGAAAAAAAAAATTTATGTTAAGCATTATATCAGTACAATATTGTTTTTTTTAAAAAAATGTTGAATTACAATTTTTAAAAATTGATACAATCTTTTGTAAGGTATAAATAAGGTGTAACTTTTCAAACATTCAAAGATTAAAAAATATTCCTGTATAAGTATTATTGCATAAATTTTCATTAAATTTGAAAGTGTTTTATGCATAAACCTAAAACCATTGTCAAACAATTTAACCAAATTTCAAAGAAACTGTAAAATTAAAAATTTAGATATTCCTCTAACAATCATACTGAAGGGGATTTTAATGAATAACAACAAGAAAAAAAATTATCATTATTATTTTAAGATATTCATAGTAAAATCAGGTTGTTTTGTAATTATCAAAAATTTCTAAGTATACATTAATTTAATGGTAGAAAATTTGCAAGTTTATAGAAGAGTAACTGAGCACTTGTAACAATATACATTTTGTACAGTTTAAATTAGTATATAAGTATTTGTATTAAGTTATGTGTGTGTGTGAAATAAAAAGCAATACGTGAGCATCATAGATTAGAAAACAGAGGTTGTCAAACTTGTCATGTTTTTCGATTTTGGGTAGACTCTTGCTTATTTAATATTGAATTTTTGCAAATTCATGAGCTTCAAATGTGTTTGTGACAATTGGTATATTGTGGTAATTCGCTGTCACTTTGAAAACATTTACGTTTCTCTCTGAAGTGATGTGTAGAGTGAAAAACTTTAAAAAATACATGGTAATTTTAAACGTTTATTAGATTCCAATTAAAATTTAGTACCTATTACACAGAATAAGAGAGCAAAAACAAATGCTTTTATGACGTTTTAGTAACAATTTTTTAGTATTTAGCATCAATTTAGTTTTTGATCTTAAATCTCCTCAATTAGTAATGTCCAGTCTATTTTTTTCTTTGTTTGGAGATTAGCAATAACGATTAAACACATTTTTATACTTGGAAAAGAAAAAGTAGATGAACTTTGTCTTTGAAGATGTTTGCATGATTTAATGTTAGATTAGATGTTCGAAGATTGTTAGAGAGGTCGTATGTTTTGAAATTTCGAGATTGTTGCCTCTGACCTGAATTTTCGTTGTTTTTTGTTTTACAGTGAATTAATATGTTTTTGTACACCTCTAAGAAAGAGGCTTTATTTATTTATTTCCTTTCTTTTCTGGACTTTGGTCAGTTAACCAATTTCTCCCCCCCCCATTTTTGTTGCTTGAAGGGGACTCAAGCTGAGTCCCTCAATATTCCGGATTACGGAATCCAATGAAGCAAAAATGACTGATAACATGAAGGAAGATACAGAATATAAATATTTTAAATCTACCCAGACTGCCCAAGAATTAATTCTGAGAATTGACAAAAAAGCCTTAATGAAATTACAATTTTGCTTGAACATTCTGGAAAAACCGGAAACATCCCTAAATGGAACCCCCACTTATTACATGCTGAATTAAAGAACAAGATACCAAGGCACGATAAAATAACGCATATGTACTTCACTCGAAGTGGCAAAATAAAAATAAGTACCTCGGATCCTATATGCGCTGTTCAGATAACAGCTATCGAGCAAATTCTAAATATTCCAGTAAAAGCCAACATAATATGGGAAGGGTTCACTTCGCGATTCCTACTTTTTGACATCCCAACTAATGTACCTCTGGCAGATGTGGCAACTGAATTAAAAAATTCGAATGATATTGAAACTGTTGAAATCCCCCGGCAATATGTAACAATTGTAACAGTTTCACGCACTCATCACGTTTTTGTTCCAGTGATGCTCGATGCATTAATTGTGGTGGATCCCATTCTGAACAATGTACAAATCCTTCATATTGCACAAACTGTAAAGGAGACCATCCGGCAAACTCCCCCAATTGTCCCACTTTTATAAAAGAAAAAAAATTCGCGAATTCACAAATGTACTAAGCATTTAACTTTGGGATTTAATTTAATTTCACACACCTAGCAAAACAACACACATGCAATTACTCAATCACACTACACACTCAAATTATCATTTATTCTCAAACACAAGTAACTTATTTAAATTCCTATAATGTTTTTTCTTTATCTATCAACACAATATTTTTTAATTAAGCAGCAAAGGGCTAAGTGAAAGCTGAACTCATGTAACTCATTCATTCATCATGATTGGAGATTGAGCTTCCCTGCGGGAAGCAGGTTCTCCTTTAATCCATCAACCTATTAACTTTGGGAGAGGCTCGATGAAAATTCAAAGAAACTCACTCCGCAAATTACGCTATAGCAGTAAAAAATGCAGCCCCAGGACCAAATATACAAGAATTTGAAAAAAAATTAGAAAATATAGTAGAAAATTTTCAAGCAGCTTTCGAAAAATAAACTACAGTCATAATGAACTGGATGCAAATAATGATCGAATCAATGTTTAAACATTTGATAGGAATAATAGAAATTAGTAAACACAACCATCATCACGTATTAGAGAAAAAAGATTAGTCTACCGCAACAGAAAATTGAAAGATCCATACCAAATACATCTAACAATATGAATAATACATAAAGAATATTGAAATTGGATATATAATTTTAAATTTAAAATTGCAGATATTTTTTGTGAATTCTGTGAGTTACGGTTTTCTTTCTTAAAAATATAGATAATCTATTTACAGTCGCTCCAAGCCAAACTCGGACATCAAAGAAAATCTACTAATTAAGTAAAAAAATTTTAAATAAAAGTGATTAGCAAAATAATTAAATGCATTTTCAATAATATATTTATTGCAGTATTAAAAACAGATAACAAAACATATAAATTGTTACATTGTAGCCAGAAATTATGGTAAAAAACAAAACATAACAAAAATTAACCTCACAATCCAAACTCGGACACGGCTGAGAAGATTTTTAAAACTAGTTAATATTTCAAATGAATTAATATTTTGTATGTAATATTTTGTTTTTTGTAACCATTTAAAGCGTTTAGGCATAGATTGCACCAATTTTTCTCAAAAATTAGGCTGAATATTGTCCCATTCTTGCAATAATACTCTTTTCAACTAAGCTTTACTTGAAACAGCGTGTTCCCAGACTTTTTTGTTAAGATGATCCCACAAATTCTCGATGGGATTTATGTCCGGGCTTTGGGGTGGTGTTTCCATGACGTGAGGACAATTATATAGGAGCCAGGAACGCACTCTATAAGCTTTATGCTTGGAATCATTATCCTGATAAAATCTCCAATTATTGCCAAGCGAAAGTTTTTGCACACATAGTGGCAAATTTGTTTTTAAAATATCAAGGTATACATTCTGATCCATTCTCCCTTCAATGAAATTCAAAGTTCCTGGGCCAGCAGCTGAAAATGATCCCCAGACCATTGCTGATCCGCCACTATGCTTCACAGCTGGTTTCAAGTTTTATCTACGCAATTCCTCATTCAATTTTCTCCAAACATATGGCTTGCCATCTGATCGAAATGTATTGAATTTGCTCTCGTCAGTGAATAATACTTGTTTCTCCCCAGTAAGAAAAATCCTTGTTTTCATGCTCCTTTGCGATTTCACGTCTTACTTTTTGGTTTCGCTTACTTATGAAAGGCTTTTGTCTGGCTTTTCTTCCAGTGAGATTTTCCTTATGGAGCACATTTCTAATTGTTGAGAGATGGACTAGCTTTTTTCCCTAATTCATTTTCAACAATAATAGCTAGCTTTGGAGCGCTAAGGAAGAGATTTACTTTCACTTTTCTCACTAAATATCGCTCATCTGCTTCGGTGAAAATCTTGTTATGGGCTTTTTGAGGCTTATTTTCCACCTGATTATTGGTTTTTGTAGCGTTTTATGATGTCATGAACCGTGGAATGACTTCTTTTGACAATCTCCGATATTTCTCGCACAGACTTTCCATCTTCAGTGTGCTTAATAATCAATATC
This sequence comes from Trichonephila clavipes, assembly GCA_019973935.1. Taxonomy (NCBI): domain Eukaryota; kingdom Metazoa; phylum Arthropoda; class Arachnida; order Araneae; family Nephilidae; genus Trichonephila; species Trichonephila clavipes. Next base: position 82,520 of record BMAU01019306.1, on the reverse strand, counting down.
CATTAACTCTATGCTCGTTTGGCCCTTTTGCCTTGACATTTTCAATAAATTAAGTTTTTTTCTGCAATAAATGGAAAAAGGTCAAATCGCGAATTCCGCTGAACAACTACAATGTTTTTCATTAAGTTGTCTATAATTTTTACTCAGGGTTGCAATTATTTGGCCATTTATCGTCAGATGTCCGAGTTTGGCTTGCTCTCTCTTTCTTCCGCAATTTTATTTTTATCTCTAAATTTATCATTATAATTTATGAATTAGCGTTATTTGGTTTGCTTTTAATAGAGAAATAAATTCACTATTAGAAAACCATCTTTACTTTTTTTGAATTCCTTTTAGTCAAAGTATTTGTGCAAAACAAGATTTTTTTCTATAGTGTTCGAGTTTGGCTTAGGGAGGGACTGTATATCTGTAAATATATTTCATTTCCTCAAGCGGAGGATTAAAAAAAAATTTTTTTTTGATATTTTATTTTTCCTAGTACATCTTTTTTATGTGTTTTCTACAATGAAATTGCAGAAGTTTAAAAAACAAACTTATTTGGTTAAAAATTCCTCCCTTTTCACAATCAGATGTTTTGATATTTCAAGAGACTTTTTTAAAACCTAACGACAATTTGCAAATCCCAGGTAAAAAAATTTTCAGACAATACGCCATCCTTTAACAATACTTTACAATACTTTTACATCCTTTAACAAATTCCTTTAACAATACGCCATCTTCAGACTACGAAATTTTAATATTGCAAATTATAATTAATGATACTTCATTTCATCTGATAAATTTATATGCATCTCGAGAACTTAATATAACACAACTTAATTATTTTCTTGATTCCTTATTGGATTCAGTTTTTATATTCAGAGATTTTAATTTGCATCACCCAATGTGGGGCTCAAAACATACTTCTCAATACAGTGAAATCTTTGTGGATTGGTTAACAAATTCTATAATTTTATTATTCTAAATAATACTAACTATTCCAACGCATAGAAGCAATATTGGCTCTAGGGCTCTTCTGGATTTTACTTTATGCTCTTCAAGTCTCATCGAATACAGCAATATTTGTGTGTGTGTGTTTTAGACAGCTCCTACAATAGTGACCATTGTCCTGTTATCACAGATTTTCATTTTCATAACCCGATTAAACGAGCTATAAAAAAGTGCATTGGCCCTCAGTAATAAAACAAGCAAAATTAACATTTTTTAAAGATAGACTATTACAATCATATTCTATCAGACAATATTGCAAAAATAATTTCAAATAATACTAGAAATATAAAAATCTCTAATAGAATCTTCCCTCCCTGGTGGAATAATGCTTACCTTAACCTATACAAACTTAATAAACACTTCAGAAATAAAGCCATTCGGGAAATCTCCCCAAAATTGTGGATTCGATATAAGCAATATTCCAACCGACTCCGATTTTATATCAAAAAAATCCAAAAAGAAATACTGGGATACAGTATGCTATAATGTTCCTAACCCAAGAATATTATATAACATCCTAAAGAAAAACGCAATGAATAATAATCCTGAATCAACACTGAATTTCCTTCAAATACATTACAGAATAATATATCATCCACAGATTCAAGCAACATTCTTTGCAGGAAATTTCGCATCCTATAATATTATCCATGAGTCACTCCCTTTGGACTTTTTTGTCCAAAATAATAGTTTAATCAACAAACCCTTTCATATATCTGAATTGAATAAAGCAATAAAATCTGCTAAGAACACAACCCCGGGTGCAAACCCACACCACAATCCCTGCTAAATTCCTGAAACTATTGAATCATAGTGAACGAATGGTCATCTTTTTTAATATGTTCTTTTAACAGATATTCAATAAGGCAATTGTTCCAAATGTATGGAAGCATGCTATAATTCTTCCAATTCCCAAACCATGCAAAGACAAAACTAAAATCTCCTCATATTGACCTATCGCTTTAACCTCAGTTTTTTCTAAGACATTTGAAAGAATTTTAGCCAATCGAATTGCCTACTTCCTAATAACAAAAACTACATGAGGAACATTATGGATTTGTTCCTTTTAAAGATAACAGAACAGCAACTTATATAATTTACAAAGCAATAACAGACGCAAAGTTGGAAAAAAATACTTCGTGGGGATTAGCTTGGAATTTAAGAGTGCTTATGACTTCGTATATATTGACGGTCTCATTTACAATTGCTTACAAATTGGTATAGCTGGGAAAATAGCGCTTTGAATGCATGAATTTTTATCTTGTAGATCGCTGAAAATTCGATGGAGGGGATGTCTTTCATCTGAAAAAACACTGCTAAAGGGACTCCCCCAAGGTAGTGGATTGTCTCCATTTTTATACACTAACTATATATATGACTTTTTTGAAACATTGGAGACTGGAGTCGAATGTTCCATATATGCTGACAACATATTTATCTATTCCTCACATCAATCACTTGATATCTTTTGCCGTAAACACCACAAAATACTTTAGAGAGAATAAATCAATGTAATTATTGGAAATTGAGTTTAAGCCCAGACAAAAGTACAATAGCTGAGCTCTCGAACAAAAGGATTCACTCATTTCCTAAAATATTATTGGCTGGGACCCCTCTACCGTGACAATCTTCTATTAAATATTTAGGAGTATATTTTTCAAAACGGAATCAAAATACTAACATCACCCATCAATTGAAAAATAAAGCATTGAAAAAACTCAATGCTCTTTAAGGTATGGCTTATAAGCATTATGGTTCGAGATTTGAAAATCTTATCCAATTAATCAATAATAGCATCTGTAGCACCTTTTTTACACATGTCATATAATAAATAAATAAACCGACAATCAGTTGAAACACACTCTGTTCAGTCCGTAATTGTATCTATTTTTTGTCGCGAATGCCATCCGCCGACTGAGCACCTCCACCAACGTTTTGATGTAACCCTCCGCTTCAGTTGTTGTTGTAGCTTCCATCTTGGAACAGCGTGCGAATAGCACCATCTCGTAATAAAACCAATTTACAGTCTAAAGGTCGCAACGTTTTAGTTAAACACGAACCAGCATTTGACAACGAACATTTGTAAAACAACACTACATTTTTGGAGCGTCTAACCGGAGAAAAAAAATGGATAAACTTAATAATTCGAAGCGTGCAATCAAATGCACCATAACTAAGATAGAAACTTTCGTAGAAGAATCAGGGAATCATACTCCGACAAAACTTGATATTAAACTGAAACGTGTCCAAGAAATGAACAGAAAGATTGATGGATTAAAGGATCAGTACTATGATGTCAAGGATATTAGTGAATCGGAACTACAAGTGATAGAAGCTGACATACAAAGTATGGAGGACAGACTAGAGGAGCCGGAGGTAAGAATTAGAGATATTCTCAATTCTTTAATTGCTAAATCTTCTGTTAGTTCTGTTCATAATCATGAAAATGCAATATCTCAAACTAATTCTAAACTGAAATTAGAAATAAAACTGCCGGAAATACCTTTACCGGTATTTAGAGGTAGATACGACGAATGGCCTAGCTTTAAATCACAATTTGATAACATTATAAGTAATAACAATGAATTGAGCGAGTCACAAAAAACTTTATTATTTGAAAGCGTCATTACAAGGTGATGCCAAACTACTTGAAGCAGTTGATGATTCCTTGAATCGCTCATCACAGCATTAAAAACTAGATTTGAAAATAAGCGTCTCCTTACTGAGACTCATATTAATGCTATATTAGAAATAGAAAAGTTAACAAGCGAATCAGCTCGAGATATTAGAACCATGACAGATATTCTAAGCAAGAATATCAGAGCTTTAAAACTCTTAGGTTTTGAATGCAATAATTTATCGGATCTTATATTGCTTAATATCATTCTGAAAAAAATAGATCGAGAAACTCGTAAACAATTCGAACAATCCATTGATTCAAATCAAATTCCTGAATTAGATACATTTATAATGTTTTAGAAAAAGAAGCCAAACTATAGATAGTATTAATCGTTCTGCTCCTATTACTCATAAACCAAAACAAGTACCCTTCCATAAAGGTAAAATATTTCTTAATTCGAATGATTCATCAAATTCTTGTGCAATCTGTAAACTGCCTCATTTGATTTATAAGTGCAGCGCTTATCAAAATATGAAAGTATCCGATAGATTTAATCAAATAAAACGCCTTAATTTGTGCATCAATTGTTTAAAGGAACATCATAAAATTAAGGATTGTAAATCGAGAAAAACTCTTGTTCCGTTTGTAAAAAACGTCATCATACATCGTTACATATATTTGAAGCGATTCCTTTACCGCTGTCTTCAACATTAGCTAACGAACTGAAACCCCTACCGGATATGCAAGGGTCAACAACCCCAGATCACTCTTATACGTTTTCGAACTGTGTGGGAGAAAAGAAAAATATTTTACTCCCGACTGCAATGGTTTACCTCAGGGGGGCAGAGGATCAGCTTTTCCCCTGCAAAGCGATTTTAGACTCAGGATCTCATCTTTCCGGTAAAATCCTAGGAGGACCCACTGCTGTTTTTGGCGCCAAAAATTTTTCGCCAAAAAGCGCCAAATTGAAGGTTTTCAAAAAGGCGTCAATGACGAAAAACTCTTGGGAAGCGCATGCGTCAGCGGGGGATGAAATGGGCGTTTCGCAAAGATGAAAACGAATAAATACATTAAATTAAACATTATATAAAGAAAAAAACGGAGAAAGCAATGAAATTCATTTTAAAAAAGCATTCTAAAACCAGTGTGTACAACATGATTTACATTTTTAAAAAAAAGGACGAAAGGGCGTTTCGCAAATATAAAATTGAAGAAATACATGAAATCAATCATTTAAAAAATTTTAAAAGGCACTTACCTTACGCTTGCATTTCGTCATGTTCCGTTGGTGGATACACCCTTGCGATGGATGCAAGAATTCATGAAAATTGTCATCCACCAACTTGTGACCTGTTCTTATTAACTTTCAAGTCATTCACCACGAACGCATTCATGCTCTTGCCAAACCAATATCTGGTCAAACGCAAGATAATTATTATAGCAAGTTTGCTTTCGCTAAACCAAGTGCCCTTTCTCACACTCCGAACAACGTCGTGGCGATTATCTTTCGACTGGTTGCGGCAACGCCATTCGTAGCCGTCAACCGTTCCCTTTCGTTCTTACAAACGCATATTTTTTTAAACCTCGGACATTCATAACGAGAAGCAATTAAATTAGCTTTCATACACCATTCTAATGTCTCTTTCTTCACCCTTTGTGCCCAGGAGCACAAAGAAACCTGTCGTAGCCTCACTTTCAATTAATTTCCTTTCACACGCCATTCTTAACAACAACCAGTGGAGAGCAGACCTTCTCAAACGAAGTCAAATGTCAAAATGACGTTTTTTCGGAAAAGGCGAAAAACGTTGTACTTTTTTAGGGTTGCCATTTTTTAGGTGATTTGAAAATCCAAATTTTTGGATAAAATGGAAGGGTTACCATATTGTAACCTTTATCGCTTAAAATTTGGCGACCAAAAGTGGGTCCTCCTAGGATTCAACCCATCTTTCCTTCTTTGGACAACGGCTGGCTAATAAACTCCCTCTGAAAAAATAAAAAGTAAACGCGTCTATTTCGGGGTTAGGTGAAATAACCCTTAGAGTTAAACAAAAGGTTAATACGGTGATTCAAAATAAAAATGGAGACTTTTCAATGCCATTAGAACTATTAATCGTCCCGTATATTACCACAACATCTATCCATCGCATGGATGCAACTAAAGTAAACATTCCTTCGAACATTGATCTCGCGGATAAAGATTTTGGTATACCAGGAGAAATAGATATGCTTATTGGGTGCGAGCTCTTTTTTGAACTATTAAGACCCAATAAATTTCGATCGCCATGCAAAAAATGGCTGTTTCAAGAGACTGTTTTCGGGTACATTGTTGTAGGGAGTTTCGATAAATTTGAGGAAAAATCATATTGTGGCTTAGCTATTAATGCGGAAATAAATTCAGATAATCTTAATCCACAATTGCAAGCATTTTGGGAAATGGAGAAGGTAGATGAATCCTCATTAAAACATAGTTTAGATGAAGAAATTTGTGAAACCCAATATCAAAACACTCATTATCGCACTGAAGAAGGACGCTATGTTGTACAATTACCCCTTAAAAAAGATCCATACTGTTTAGGTAGTTCAAGGTTCTTGGCTGAAGTTCGTTTGAATCAACTTTGGAAAAAACTCTCGAAACATTATGAATTACAAACCCTTTATAAATCGTTCTTACAGGAACATATTGATTTATAAACCACATGCAATTAGTAGCTGACCCCCTAGAAACAAATATTTCTTATTTTCTACCACATCATGGAGTGTTTCGCACCGATAGTAAAACTACCAAGCTTAGAGTAGTTTTTAATGCCTCTTCGAAAACGACATTTGAATTGACATTCTTTGAATGACATTTTGTATAAAGGCGAGATTTTGCAGCAAGATTTATTTTCAATTCTTTTGAGATTAAGGCAGCACACATTTGTCTTTACAACGGATATTTCAAAAATGTTTAGACAGATTTTAATTAACCCCGATCATCGAAATTTGCAGATGATTTTATGGAAAGACAGTGTTGATGTGTGGTCTTGTACAAACTTACAAACTCAACACTGTAACTTACGGGACTATTTGTGCACCCTATCTCGCTACCCGAACCATTCAGCAATTAGCTAGGGACGAAGGAGAACATTATCCTTTGGCTGCATCAGTTACAATCAGAGACATTTACATGGATGATATTTTAACAGGTAGTTCAGACTTTCAAGAATTTAAAAAACTACAATTAAAATTAATTAGTTTATTTAAAAAAGCGGGTATGAGCCTACATAAGTGGTGTAGCAATACTCCAGAAATATTGAATTCAATACCTAAAGAAGAGCAATCTTGGGATTTCTATTGCCAATCATCAGACCAAAACACAATTAAAACTCTAGGAATCATTTGGAGTCCACAATTTGATTATTTCTCTTTTAAGACCGTTGTGAACTGCCGTGAGTCGTATACAAAAAGAGAAGTTTTATCCATTATTGCACGTTTATTTGACCCCCTTGGATTCTTGGGGCCAATTCTAACTAAGGCCAAATTAATATTACAGAAACTTTGGGTTCTCAAATTAGAATGAGATGAACCTCTCTCCAATCCAATAGCTAAAGAATGGAACGACTTCGTGTCTACCCTGCCAGTTATTCAAAATATCCATGTCCCTCGACTCGTAATAGGAAAAGGCAGAATTATTATCCATGGATTTGCCGACGCCTCAACAGCAGCATATGGTGCTGTACTATATGCTCAATCGATCTCAGAAGAGGATGTATCTACAAGACTCTTGTGCAGCAAATCCCGTGTTGCACCGGTGAAACCAATCCCTATCCCTCGTTTGGAATTGTGTGCTTGTGTGTTATTGTCACAGCTCCTGGAAAAGGTTTTACATTCCTTGATGCTACCTATACAGCAAATAATGCTATGGACTGACTCTAACATTGTGTTAGCCTGGATTCAGCGATCCCCTGAGCAGCCTAAGACGTTCATCGGCAATAGAATAAAAATTATACAGAGACTAACCCAGAACTGCCAATGGAATCATGTATCCTCTAATGAAAACCCGGCTGATCTAATATCACGTGGATTGAATGCTGCGGACATCTCTTCTAAACAACTTTGGTGGCATGGCCCAGACTTTTTAAGGGAAGAATTTGAAGCAAACCCAATTGACTTTGAAAGGATAACTTCTGACAGTGACTACTTAAAGGAACTTAAACCCGCAAATGTGCTTTTAACTTCTTGTAAATTCTCTCTTATAGATGATCTTTCAAAACGTTCTAATAACTATACTAAATTGTTGCATATTTTGAGTTATATTTTCAGGTTCCTTCACAACTCTAGAAATCCTAGTGTAAAAAGGTCTGGTCAATTAGATTATAGTGAAGTGAATGAAGCAGAATTATGCCTCATTAAAAATCTTCAAGCTTCTGCCTTTCAAGAAGAAATCGAGTTTCTAGCTAAGAGTAGTTGTAATTCAAAAAAAAGGTAAACTTTTCTCTTTAAATCCATTCCTCGATGGAAATCAAATTTTGAGGGTTGGAGGACGTTTGCAAAACTCGGATTTAACTTATAGTCAGAAACATCCAGCTATACTCCCAGCGGATCATCTTCTCACCAAATTAATTATGATAAATATACACAATAGAAATTTTCATTTAGGCCTTCAAGCTTTGCTTTATTGTACAAGACAAAGATTTTGGCCACTTCGTGGCAGATCAATAGCGAGGAAAATTGTGCACGAATGTGTAGTTTGCTTCAAAAATAAACCTATTGTAGCAAACCAACTTATGGGATCTTTACCTCGAGAGAGAGTAAACCCTAGTTTTCCTTTCCTGCACAGGAATTGATTAATGTGGACCCTTTTTCATAAGGTATAAACACCAGAGAAAGGGTACTTACCAAAGGATATATGTAGCCATTTTTGTTTGCTTAGCCTCAAAGGCCGTCCATCTCGAAATTGTCTCGGATTTGACCACAGACGCCTTCCTTGCTACATTGAAGCGTTTTGTGGCTAGACGCGGGAAATGTGCTACTATTTCATCAGATAAGGCCAAAAACTTTGTTGGAGCTAATCGAGAATTAAAAAGATTACATAATCTCTTAAAATTTCCCGAAGAAAAACTTTCTTCTTATCTTTCTTCTGAAGAGATTTCTTGGAATTTCATGCCACCTAGAGCACCAAATTTTGGTGGACTTTGGGAGGCAGGAGTTGAATCATTCAAATTTTATTTAAAAAGAGCTGTAGGAAACCTAAAAATGACTTTGGAAGAATTCTTAACCATAATAACACAGATTGAAGGAATTCTGAATTCTAGACCAATCACTCCTTTGTCAGAAGATATTGACGACTTGGAAATGCTTACTCCAGGCCATTTCTTGATTGGAAGACCCATTACTTCCATTTCTGAACCTAATTTGTTAGACAAGATAGAAAATACACTTTCTCGGTGGCAAAAATTAACAAAAATAGTTCAACATATTTGGACAAAATGGTCTCGCGATTATTTAAACAATTTACAGCAACGGAACAAATGGCAATTTCACAAAGATAACGTGAAATTAAATACAATGGTCCTAATAAAGGATAACCTTCCTGTAAATAAATGGAGCTTAGGTCGCATTACCAAGCTAGTTCCTGGTACGGATGGGAAGGTTCACGTAGTGGAAATAAAAACTAATAAGGGCAATATTAAACGCAGCATTCGGAAGATGTGTGTTCTGCCCTTGGACAATTAATATGTAATTTGTGAAATTGTTTCTTTCTTGATTTATGTAAAGCATTATTTGTTTATTATGTTTTATATCTTCTTTGATTTATGTGATTCTGTATATTGATTGAAAGTAATTCAACGGGGGGAGGATGTTCAGTCCGTAATTGTATCTATTTTTTGTCGCGAACGCCATCCGCCGACTGAGCACCTCCACCAACGTTTTTATGTAACCCTCCGCTTCAGTTGTTGTTGTAGCTTCCATCTTGGAACAGCGTGCGAATAGCACCATCTCGTAATAAAACCAATTTACAGTCCAAAGGTCGCAACGTTTTAGTTAAACACGAACCAGCATTTGACAACGAACATTTGTAAAACAACACTACACACACCTTTTAATGTAATACAAACTAAAGCTCTCAGAAGTGCACTAGGTCTTCCACAACGGCCACCAAATATTGTACTAATGAAACTGGCTGGACAAGAGATTCTCTCGGATAAAATCAGAAGACTGGCAAATAAATTTTTTCTATCTCAAATCTCCAATCAAACCTTTTCTCCATTATATAGTAATAACCCTGATTATCTGAATTTAAAAATCATGAAGGAGGATAAAATAATATTGTTAGTATAGGCTACACACTTTAAATGCTAATAGTAATCAAATCATTACAATCCCCAGAATATCATCCTTTTCATCTCTCCCATGTAATGTAAAATATATACCAATAACTTCAAATTTCAGGAGAAAAAGTTACCAGTTCAAGCTATAAGGGGTTTATTTGACGAAGTAGTTGAGCATGATTTTCAGAACTTCCATATAATAGCCATCGATGCACCGAAAAACGATCAAATAACATCCACAGCAGGTATAACAGACTTATAACTTTTGCTTACAGAATAAATCACAATAACTCTATTTTTACTGCTGAAGCTTTGGCTATTTGCCAAGTGTTAGAGGATTTGACTGTTTCAAACAAAAATCTGCTAATCTTATCCGATAGTCTCTCTGTACTCCACACACATGTGCTCTTCAAAATTATTCTATTAAATCACATAGTGCGATTCACAGACTAGCTAGCAAAATTTACATACAGTCATATTATACCAATAAACTGATATTACTTTGGACTCCAGGACACTCTAATATACTATGGAATGAGCAGGTGGATTATCTCGCAAGATCTGTCACGGAGTCTGATGTTTATATAGACTGGATTGCTTCAGAAGACATCAGTAAAAAAATGTATCAAGAAAGATTTAAAAAAGCAAACAATAATTTTTATTCAAGCAAATATTTTGGAAAATTTGGGCAATATTATAAACATGGGCATCATCTCTAAATGGACAAATAATAGAAGAGAAGAAATTCTATGCACTCGAATCTTCAGCAAAATGATCATTACCCCAGGACTTCTTCAAAAATTCAAGTTAACGAATAATGCAATGTGCAGTTCTTGTAATCGTTTAAATGACTTGGAGCATATTTTATTAAGATGCGATAGATATACTCACCCTGGAAATCACCTTAAAGTTTTTCTAAAGCTTGATCCTCGTTGCAATATCACCTTTAAAGAGTTACTGGAGAAAGCTATATCAAGCAGATCAACATTCAGATATTTTATTCAGAAGAAATATTTTGACATAAACTAACTTATTGATACTTGATAGTTTTGTATGGGATAATAGTCTTTGTTGCTCCATATTCCAAATAAAGATATTAACTGTAACTGTACTTGGAAAAACAATTAAAAACTAGCTCACGATATCCTATAAAAGGAGATAAGTAACAGGTATATCTTTTTAAATGCACTTGCTATAGTAAACATCTAAATAGAAATTGCAAAAAATTGTTAAGTTTTCTGAAATAATTAATACATTAGAAAAACCTAAATCCCGAACAAAATAAACACGCTTTTGTAATATCACTGGGGTTCATGTTTATAATTTTTTTTCTTTTTTTTTAAATTTACAAAACATTTAGGGTTTTAAATGGTTTCTTGCTCCCAGGTTTCTTTATACAGAAGGTCGGCTCAGATTATTTTTAATGTTTTCTAAAGCGAACTGGCAGCATACTATGTATTTGAGTTGAGATATCCGACCAGATTGAAAAGATTTTTTCAGGTGTTAGATGTTAGGGTCACTAGAAAAAAAAGTAACATAAGTATTGAGGAAGAAGAAGGAATATAATATATAAAACTGGAGAATTTTAAGTTGTTTTTCTAATATTGACTTCATGTAAAAATACTTTTTTAATGATAATTCTTTGAAGAAGGAAGTTTTCGTGATGATTTGTGCACGAAAAATAGGATATAACTAAGACAATCCAATAAAACTCAATAAAATTTTTAATGTTACGAGTTCTTTAGAGTGTAACAGACCACAGGTTTTTAGTTACACTTATCACATTTTACATCCATTTTTAACTTAGGACAAAGTAATTTTGGCAAAAAATTATTTACGTCAATTTGGATGTTTATAAAATAACTATTTCTTGAAATATTTTTTACCCTGAGGTTTGCGACACTTCAGATAGTTCAAGATTAATAAAATTAAAAATACATTAAGTCGATCAGTGGCGCATATAAGAATTTTTCAAGGGGAATTGATTATAATGATATCATTAATGATTTTGCAATGATGAAAGCTCGAAGAAAACCTTTGTTGCACTAGTACGATGATCGTGAGGTAACTGTCAGGATGTGTAAAAGTAAGCGATAGTAAGATAATGAACAAGTTGAATGATATACAGTGGTGGCAAAAAGTCCTCAACACACTCATTTTTTTGCGTAATTTTTGTGTTTGACTTCATTTTTCATTATGAAATTATCACCCTATCATAAATATTGTTATTGATTTTAATGTATTTTTTCATAATGATTTCAAAAATCTGTTTGTAGATTTCATCTAAAGTAAATAGTTCCACTGATATGTTGAAAAAACCTTGACAAGAAAGCACAAGGTCACTGTAAGAATGAGTGAGTGTGTTTTCCACCAATGAAATGCTCCGTTATTTCAACCAATCAGAGAGCAGTAGCGATAAAGGGTTGAAAGAAAAAGGTGAAACGTGGTTTATTGTATTGAATGCAGTTGTGTGCTTGTGGAAAATAGTGTATTGAAAGCAATTTGAAGTGCGTTTGTGGAAAATATTGGAATTATATGGCTAAATTTTCCTATCTGCCTGAGAATAAAAGGTACAAAATAATACATTTGAAGGAAGAAGGTTATTCTATGCGCCAGATTGCTGCTAAAGTACCATGTGGCCTTTCTACTGTTGTGAGAACTTTGAAAAGATTTTCTGAAACAAATTTTATTGCGGACAGGTGGCGATCAGGACGACCAAGAAAAATATCTTTACGTGAAGACAGGTTATTGCACAGAATTTCACTTTCAAACAGAAAGCTTAATTCCTAGCAAATTTTGAAACAATGGACTTTGACATCAAATGTGAGTGTGTGCCCAAGAACCGTTAGAGGAAGACTGCTGGAAATTGGGTTACGAGACTGTAAAGCACGCCCAAAACCATTACTGACTGAATTTCAACGCAAGAGGCGATTGACGTGGGCAAGGGAACATTCGTTATGGACTATTAAAGACTGGGAAAAGGTAATATTTAGTGACGAGAGTCAGTTTTGTATTTCTGGCAACCAAAGTAGTGCCTATGTAAGACGACGCACTCATGAGGAATTCAGCCCTCAGTGTCTGAAGCCCACAGTAAAGTACCTGACAAAAGTGATGGTATGGGTTGCATGTCTTCTCATGGTGTTGGAAGACTTTACATCGTTAGCGGAACAGTGAAAGCCATGGATTACATTGAAATACTATAAAATAAATTGCTACCAACTGCGAGAAATCTTTTTGGGAATCAGTCATAGATTTTTCAGGACGATAACGCCTCTTGTCATCGTGCAAAGGTAGTCCAGAAATGGTTGGAAGACCATACTGTGAATAGAATGAACTGGCCAGGACAGTCTCCCATCCTTAATCTAATAGAGAACTTATGGTTTTTAAAATTGGTTATGAAATTTCAAAGAAAAAACCTTCAAACAAGCGTGAATTAATTGAAGCTTTAAAATTTCCCTTCAACCATATTGTCACGAAAGATCTTCTTTTGAAATTGGTGCATTCCATGCCAAAAAGATGTAGAGCCAAACGGCTGGCCCATAAAATATTGATTTTCTTACATGTGATGACAATGTAATTTTCAAAATGCTTATTAAATATACCGTATTTGTCAGTTTTCGTGTTATTTTTCTTTGCATATTATGCTTTTCTATATTGTTTTATTCCGCACATATTTCACATTATTGTGTTCAGGCAGCTTTACTACAAAAAATATTTTAGTCATTAAGAAACTAGTTGTAGATTTGAAATCAGCATAAAAAATACATTAAAAGCAATAACAATGTTTAACATAGTGCGATAATTTCACAACGAAAAATGAAGTCAAACACAAAAATTACGCTAAAAAATGAGTGTGTTCAGGATTTTTTGCCACCACTGTATAAACAAGTTAAAAAGTTGATATATATATAATTAATAAGTTCATACAATAATGTATACTCTATATTGTAATCTCATACGATTGTATTAATTTACTGTACTTAGTTGCGAAAGGATGGGGGTCCAATACCGTAAGGTAAGAAATGAACAAGAGTGGCCGAACCATGTCATTCTCTTTCCTTAAGGCTGCCGGTTGCTAATCCGGGACACCACGGATCCGTAGGAGATGAATAATGGAAGGACTCCCCATTAAGAAGACAAAGAAAAGGAAAAGAATAAGGATTTGAGGGAAAATGTGGGAAAACTTCAATAACATGGGCTGGGTTTTTCCGCCGCCAAATTCTCTTTTATAGCAAAAGACGGATCGCCAAGGCGTATCCTTGAGAAGAACCGGTTTGCAGTAACCATGTGCTTTATATTTCTTCTAGCGGGAAAACTTCCGCGTAGTAATGTACTGCATTTCTGATAATCGTTTAAAGCTCATGTTCTCTGAAAATGTTACCAGTGTAGCTTCAGCAGTAGTTTTAACAATTTCTCGAATTCACTTTGAAAAAATTTTTTAATCAAAATCAGATTAAAAAAATCTTTATATATTTCTCAATTAAGTTAAATTTTTCAGTTTTTTTTTCAAAGCAAAGAATTATTATCATTTAAATGCGAAGGTAAATTACATTAATTTTACAAATACAAGACATAAATGTCAAATTATAAGTAGTTAAAATTTTTTGCCAGTACTAAGGAAAGTAATTATTTATCTATATCTTTATATATAAAAATCTTCTGTGCGTGTGTTTGTCACTAAACTCCTCCTAAACAGCTGGACCGATTTCGTTGAAATTTTTTGTGTGGGTTCAAGTAAATTCGAGAATGGTTTAAGATCCACAATTTGGTCCGATATCGCAATTAGTTAAAATGATATTAATTAAAAACATTCAAAGAATACAACTCAACATTCACCTGCATTGTTGTAACAACGCTATTGTTACAAATCACACACACACACACAAGTAATATAAAAAAAATTTAAAATCAATTCCTACTTGGATCAACCAAGAAAAATTTATTTTAGCTACTTTTTATTAAATAGTTGCAATTAATATAAATATATATATACATATGACAGAATCACAACATGAAGTGGTAATTAATTTTTATCAATTATCATTAAAATATCGTATTGTCTTCCAAAACAATCGTGTATATAAAATTTCCTTTCAACTGAATGCTTTAACACGTGAGAAAAAAACCTTTTCAAATTTTGACATCAGTCGCCAAAAGGGTCGCTAAGTCGCCAACGTGGCTGTATTTGTAATTTTTTAAATAATTAGTTTTAATCAATTAATTTTTATTAATTATAATTAAATTATTGTATTGTCATCCAAAATAATCATGTACATTATATTTCAGCTCAACTGAGCGCTTTAAAATATATTTTATTAACGATTGAAAATTCCACCAAGATAAATAAATAAATAAACAAATAAAATATGTGTAGAGATCGTTAGCTAATAGTAGGAATTGAAAAAGACGTAAGTTGGCGTCGAAAATTGATTTTAAGTCAAACTGACCAAACCCGGTCATTATTGTTACGAAAATGCAGACGATTCACGCTTTTTTAGCGTTATTAATTAATATCTTTTCAAATAATCTTTATATATGTAATTCTTCTGTGCGTGTGTATGTAACTGAACTCCTAAACGGCTGGACCGACTTTGATGAAAGTTTTTGTCTGTTCCAGTGGACTCGAGAATGGTTTAGATTTATAATTCGGTTTAGAAATGTTTATTTAATTAATTTTTTATTTATAAATTGTTGATCTTGGAATGTTTTACATTGGATCCGGCAGACTGCGCTACGATCGCAGTATCGAATATTCCAAAATCTTTAATTATAATTCAAGTTGGTCCCGACAGTTGGTGTTGTTATCATTTGAGGAAAATATTTTGTCACTTCGTGTTATTATTTTGTTGAAACAAATCGTGTGTTAATTAAGTTATTACACATTCAGATGTAATTAGTGTTTGAAATTTTACTCAAATTTTACTCAAAACGGTCCAGATTGTTAAAGCTTATTCATAAAAATTTGGAATTTTTGAGTTTAAGATGTGTGTACAGGACAACGTCTGTCGGGTCCTCTAGTATATATATATATATATATATATATATATATATATATATATATATATATATATATATATAATGCAGAAATTTCATATATCTTATTTTTTTAAAAAATCTATTGTTTGTTTGATTTCTATCGTTATCTTAATTTCTAAAGGAGATAATCATTCATGTTTTTTCGAAATATTCAAATACTTTACTGAATTTTCCTCCATTATAATTATTCATAGCTGATTTATTATAATCTACAAAGATTATTTCCTACTGAGGTTTTTTCCCGATGTAATAGTTAAAAGATATAATTTGGAAGTGAATATATACTTGCAGAGAGTAGTGTATTTTGTTTTACATTTTTCATTACTTTTTTTTTTTTTAGTTTTTCGAAAAAATAGTAATTTACAAAAAATTGTTGATATTATACATATACATGTTAGTGAACAGTATAAGAAAATTCATTTCTGCTCCAAATAATTAAATGTGATGAAAATAAAATTCCTAGAATTCTTAACAACAGAAACATCACGACTCTTAGAAGATCGGATTTATTGAAAGGGGTGGTTGTAAAATGATATCTTATATGCACCACTTGACTGACAGGAAATTTAAATATATTTGTCAAATTAGCATATCAAAATTTTAGCATTTTTTATAAAACAAATTAAACAAAAAAATACTAGAATTTGCTAATATCTTTTCGTGTGTGAAATTTCGTTGTTCTTTATAATCCTACATGGTTTTTATAATTATTGTGTCAACTTAAGAAAAACTTTATTAAAGATCTTGAGTTATTTAATAAAACACTTTTATATACATCTGTGTTCATAAAATTTTATGTACACAGTAAGATTTTATGTGCATAATTTTTTTTCTAAACAAGTATAAGATGTAAGCATTCTTTTCAATGAAAATGAATGATATGTATTTAGAACAATTTATAATTCAGTATTTGAACCATGTACAACACAACAATTATACTAAAAATTATGATTGACATAGTTTACATATTCATGTAAACATTAAAATAGAATTTACATTCATACAGTGATGAGGTGTCAAAATTTATGCGTTCCTTAATTCATTGTTTTCTTATAAAAGCCTTAATAAACATTTAAAAACTTGTAAATCTCAAAAACTCAGAAAGCTATTTTAAGAATATTTTATTATTACTAAAGGTTGAATATATATATATATATATATATATATATATATATATAATATATATATATTATATATATAATATATATATATATATATATATATATATATATATATATATATATATATATATATATATATATATATATATATATATATATATATATATATATATATATATATATATATATAAACTGTGAAATTTTAGAGTGTGAAAATGTTGGAAAAAATAATGGGTTTAACTTTGTCTTAATGTGTGTGTTTAATTTTCCTTGCAAAACAAAAAATAATGTTTTAACCAACACGATTTAGATTTTTTCAGGGATTTAGCCAATTTTTAAAAAATGTTATCATTAAATTTAGTTTTGCTTATAGACCATAGCCAATAAAATATGATTAATAGCATTTGATTAATTTCAGAACTTAAAATAAAAATACACTGCTGGCCACCGTAAATGCAACACCAAAAAAAAACAAGAGATAACACAACAAAAATTTATTTTGTAGATAACATGCTGACCAAGTACCAAATGATTAAATTTATAGACTTCTGTGAAGTGTGGTTCCTTCCAGAAACAGTAGCCAGAGCAGCCGCCATTGTTGGAGATCACCGCTGCCACACGCCTCGGCATTGATTCAAAGAGACTCTGGATGTGTTCTTGGGGTACAGCAGACTAATCAGCTTCCACACGTTGCCAAAGATGATCTGGTGTGACAGCTGGGGGGTGTAATCTGGGTCAATCGTTGAGAAACCATGGACCACATGTTTTCTATCAGTGAAAAATCCGGAAAGCGTGAATTGCCAGGGGAGCAATTCAATCTGGTTGTTGGGTGACAAGTAAAAACTCTAGAAAAAAGTTCTCTCTCAGTAAGTGGACTGTAGTTTTTATTACTTGTTGCTCAGCTCACTCGATTTGACTCCTTACTCGGTGGAGTCAGAGGTTACACAGATTCGTTAGACACTCTGAGCGCTAGAGGGCGCTCTACATTTACATACGTACACTGAACATGCCGCCCGGCCTTGCAATGTTTTTCAACATGCAAGATTTACATAGAACATAATCATAAAGATAACACACAGAAATACAATACTTCAAAATACAAACAAAACAGCATACAAATGAAGACAATGTATAAGCAATTGATAAATCACACAGAATTAAAAAAAAATACTATTCTACACACAAACATTACTATCTGAAGGGTGTATATATGCTACTTCACTCACACACTGTTTCAATTGGTAGAATGCACAGTTTCGAAATGGGTCTCTTAAATATACCTCTAGTGGTTTTGACTTCCACTACTCTTACTTTAGAATCCTTTCCTGGATAAATATTGTTGATTCTACCTAATGACCATTGACATGAAGGTAAATTATCCTCTTTTATTATAACCATATCTCCAATTTTAGCATTCTTTTTCTCGAAATGCCACTTATTTCTCTGCTGCAAACTATTTAGATAGTCTACACTCCATCTTTTCCAAATTAATTCAATTATTTTTGTAATTTTCTGCCAATTATCCAACCTATTTTCATTTAAATTAGTTAAATCAGGCTCAACAATTGATCTAATTGATCTACCTATCAAAAAATGAGAAGGAGTCAATACATTTAAATCATCTAAGTCAGAAGATAATGGGACAAGAGGACGAGAATTTAACATCCCCTCTATTTGGATAATCACGGTCAGAAACTCTTCATATGTTAATCTAATGTTACCTACTACTCTCTTTAAATAGAACTTAAAAGATTTAACGCCTGCCTCCCAGAGACCTCCAAAATTTGGGGCTCTAGGGGGAGGAATTTCAATCTATTCCTTCAGAGGCCATATAACTTGCAAGTGCCTCATCAGGTTTACACACCAAATTAAACATTTTTTTAAGTTCTATATTTGCACCCACAAAATTTGTTGCATTATCAGAATACAACTTAGCACATTTACCTCTTCTAAATATAAAACGCTTAAGTGTAGCAATAAATGCATTAGAGGTTAAATCAGTCACAATATCTAAGTGCACAGCTTTAGAAACAAAACATATAAATATACAAACATAGATTTTGTTATATACACCTTTTTCTCTGCCCTTTATACTTAATGGAAAGGGGCCACAGAAGTCCACACCTGACACATTGAATGGATAATTTTTGATAACTCTATCCTTTGGCAAGTCAGCCATTATTTGATCAGTGCAAGTAGGATTGGCCTTTACAACAAATTACACAATTATGAACAACTTTTCTACAAATATTACGGCCATTCAATATCCAAAAATTTTGCCTGATCTGATATAACAAGGATTGTGGACCACTATGTAAAAACGTTTTATGAAAATACTCAACTATTAAATAAGTCAATTTATGTTTCGAAGGCAAAATAATTGGAAATTTCTGGTTATAATTAATATCACTATTTCTCAATCGACCTCCAACTCTCAAAATCCCTTCACTATCAATAAATGGATTGAGTGTTTTTACTCGACTGTTGGAAGGTACCATGCCAGAATTTTGAATACCATTCATCACTACTTTAAACTCTTCCTTTTGTACTAATTTCAATAAAAAAGCTGTTCAGCCTTTTTTAATTCTCCTAACTCTAGAGGCCCAATTCTTTTGCTCTCTTTGCTCTTACAATTATAAACAAATCTACAAATAAAACTTAAGACACGAATAATTTTAAAATAGTCATTACTAAGGTTAAGTAAATTATTTACAAAAGAGTTAGTAGCAGAATCAAGAAAAAAGTTAGAAAAGTCACTACAGTTTTTAAGTTCACCTGGATCCTTGATCACTGCAACCCGGAATTTGTCGTTGTGGGTACTGGTTGCTCATCAGAAATTTAGGACCATTCCACCACAACTCACAGGTTTTAAGTTTTAGAGAATCCATTCCTCTGGAAACGAAGTCGGCAGGATTGTCCTCTGTTGCCACATAACGCCATTGCTCACTGGAAGTCATCTCCCTGGATTGTAGCAATCCTGTTAGCCACAAAGGTTTTTAGTTGATATGACTCCTTCCTTATCCATGACAAAACTATCATGGAGTCACTCCAAAGAAAAGTATTAGTCACATTTAATTTTAAAGCTTGCTTGACACGATGCACTAATTTTGCTAACAGCACAGCGGCACATAGCTCAAGTCTGGGAATCGTTGTTTGCTTGGTAGGCGCAACTCGGGATTTACTGGCAATAAGATGTACAAGCATCTTTCTATCTGAGGTTATGGATTTGCAGTAGACGACAGCTCCATATGCTGACTGGGACGCGTCGGAGAATCCATGCAGCTCGATCACTTCCGGTTGCTCTACCACAATGCATCGATTGATGTTGATGTCATTTACTACCTGAAGTGATTCGACAAATTGTCGCCATTCTCTATTGATTGTATCTGTAAGCAAATCTGTCCAATCAATCTTTAGCATCCATAATTTTTGAAGAAAGATTTTCGCCTTCGCCACCACAGGACCTAAAAGACCTAGAGGATCATATATCCTGGCGATGGTTGACAAAACATCCCGTTTGGTATTTAATTCGTGCAAGTCTATTTTTACTCTGAAGGAGAAGCAATCATGCTTGGGGTTCCAATAAACACCCAACACTTTTATCTCTGATGAATCTGAAAAATCATAATTTTCGGAAACCTCGATCAATTCCGTATTATTTCCGCACCACTTATGCAAAACCATACCTCCTTTAGCGAAGATATCGATCAGTTGATTTTTCAGTTCTTTTGCTTCTAATAAGGTCTCTGCACCGGTAAGTACATCATCAATGTACATGTCACTCATCACAACTGAAGAACCTAATGGAAAATTCCCTGCTTCATCTAGGGCTAATTGTTTTAGCGTACGTGTCGCTAAAAATGGTGCACTCGTTGTTCCATAGGTCACAGTTGACAACTCAAACGTTTTTATTGGTTCGTCCATGTTCTCTCTCCACAGAATGCGCTGAAGTTTACGCTGATCTGGATTAATCCAAATCATTCGATACATTTTTTGCACATCCGCAATGAATGCAAATATGTGCTTTCTAAAGCGAACCATTATTGAAAAAAGGTCATTTTGAGCAACTCCCCCATTGTATTGTAGAGAGTTTAAAGAATAACCGTTTGTAGTTGCACTCGACGCATTAAAAACTACTCAATTTACTTGTTTTTTTATCAGAGCGATAAACACCAAGATGTGGTATGAAATACATTCCACACTCCTCTCTCTCGTCTACCTCTTGCATATGGCCTAGCTCTTTATACTCTTTTAAAAAATCTCTATATAATTTTAAATAGTTAGGCTCACGCTTTAATCTATTCCATAAAGAATTTAATTTTTAAGGGCAATATCTTTTGACTGGCCTAAACAATTTGGATCCTTTTTAAATGGCATAGATACTATATATCTTCCCGTACTATCTCTAGTATGATTTTTTTTTTTTTGAAAATGCTCCTCACAAATTATCGTTTCCTTATTTTTTATTGTCTCAGGTTCAACATTTTCGATTTCCCAAAATCTCCTCATTGTCTTTTCTAAATCGACATTACCTTTGATTAACCCACAGTGAGGTTTATTTTCACTAGAAACTGGAATACTCCCACTCGCAATATAGCCGAAGACTGTATTCTGAAAAATTAATTTTGTATTTAAAAGATTTGTTTGTCCTGGTAAAAGAATTTCATAAAAGATTTCTGCTCCTAACAATAAATCAATATTTCCCGGAATGTTGAAATTTTCATCCGCTAATTTCTCTCTACTGAAATTACCCAAACTAACGTTAAATGGTTGAGAAGGAATCATATCCGTAATTCGCGGCACTACAAAAAAGTCTGCATTAGTTTCATAACTATTTCCTCTATTTGCAATTGTTGCATTAACGCGCGATTTCATCGTTAACTCTGAATTATTTAATCCTGAAACTAAAATGTTTATTTTCTCTCTTTTAAATTGAGTCTATTCATACACTGTTGCGAAATAAAATTGCTTGTTGAACCACCGTCCAACAGTACTCTGACTTCCTGCATTTTCCCAAAGGAATCTCTAATGAAACAAATCGCGGTTGCAAGTAAAACGGATTTCGATTTTACGTAACTCGTTGCAGTAAACAGATCTCCTAAACCCTGAGAAGACACCTCTTTCGAAATCTCCCCTATGTAATTTATGGGTTTGAACACAGACGCCTTCGCTGAAAGTTGACTCATCGAGGATTCCTCTGTTTCCGGCTCTTTCTGTCCCCCCCAATGAAGAAGGTTGAATGACCCTTTCACTAGTAAAATTTGGGTCTCCAGAGAAACACAAGGAAGAATGATGCTTTTTTGCAGCATTTACAAAGAACTTTAGATTTACAAAACTTGACTCTATGCAAATTTAAACAATTAAAACACAAGGAATTATTTTTAACAAGTTCTACCCGTTTATCTACTGATAATTGCTTATATTGTGGACATTTATTTAAAAAATGACTATCAGATTGACACAAAACACATTTTTTTCCCTTGACATCTGAGAAAAATACTCTGGACATATTTTTAGAATTTTGATTTTTGCGACAATAATTAATTTTCTCACTCAGTGGTTTTCCTCGCGATGAATAAAATAAATCAATTTCTTTTCCCAACGTTAAAGGATCAAACCATTTATCTGCTTGTCTGACACTAATATGCGATGCGGTTTTTTTTATCTAAAGTACTAAATATTTTGTCTGAAACTATTAATTGTTTTAATACCTCGAAATTTGAAACATTTCTCAATTTTAAATAGTATTCCCAATTTGTTGTTAATCTACTAGCAAATTGGACATGGGATTCACAATTTTGCCGTGTTGCTTTCTTAAAATTCTCTAAACACGATTGAGGTGTTGGCTCAAATTCTTGGAGTATTATGGACTTTATTTTATCATAATTTTTAAGATCCTCATCGTTCAGATATATAATGATATTTGCAGCTTTTTCTCCTAATAAATTTAACAAAATCTCAGGCTTAAATTTATCAGTAACACTTTTTGGCTACAAATGCACGTTCTAATGATAAAAAAACTCCATCCCTCAGGTTTGTCGGGAATTTTCACTGTAAGTGTGTGGGATACTTTTAATTAAAGAATCCACAGAAAAGGAATCATTACAATTAACTTCAGTATTATTGTCTTTATCATTTGCTCGTATTCTCGCTATCTCTAAATCAAGCTTAGACTTTTCTCTTATTTTCTCTAACTCTAATTGCTGACTTTCGTCATACTTCCTTTCTTCGATAATTAAATTTGCTAACTCATGCACTGAATCAGGATCGTTTTTATATCTATCACAGTTTTTTATAAGATCCATGAAGTCTAAAACAGTTAATTTTTCACTGACACACAACTCTAATTCAGAAGCGATTCGCCTCAAGTCTTCTTTTTTTGCTCCTTTAAACATCGTTAAAGTTTAAAGTTCGATTTTTTAACGAAAGTCAAAAAACTACAGCACATACCTCGTATTTTCAATGCATAGGTCTCTCCGGCTCGACGGACCACAATGTTGGGTGACAAGTAAAAACTCTAGAAAAAAGTTCTCTCTCAGTAAATGGACTGTAGTTTTTATTACTTGTTGCTCAGCTCATTCGATTCGACTCCTTACTCGGTGGAGTCAGAGGTTACACAGATTCGTTAGACACTCTGAGCGCTAGAGGGCGCTCTATATTTACATACGTACACTGAACACTGGTGATTGACGAAGAACCTTTAGACAATGCGTGCCACGTGTGGTCGCGCATTATCCTGTTGAAATATGGCTGTGGCCAAGCCCTGAAGGTAAGGAAGGACAACTGGCTCCAACAACTCGAAGATGTAGCACTGGCTGTTTAAAGTACCGGCAATGCGTACTAGAGGAGTGCGAGAGTGATATCCAATACCGCCCCATACCATAATACCCGATGCAGGACCAGTGTGGTGGTACATAACGCAGCTGTTCAGCATCCTTTCTTCAAGGTGTCTCCAGACTCGAATCTAACCATTGTGGTGTTGCAGAAGGATGCGTGACTCAACAATAAAGACAACTTCATTCCATTCTGCCACCCACATCCTTCTTTCATCGCACCATTGGCGGCGGAGACGTCTGTGGTTCTGCGTCAAGGATAGACCAAGCAATGGACGTCTTGCGGACAGACCACTCTGCTGTAAAAAGCGTCGAATGGTACGTGCAGACACTGAATGATGCGTTACAGACTCAATGTGCTTTGCTACGGTTCGTGATGTGATTGAGCGATCCGTCACTGCCATGCGCACAATTTGCCTGTCCTCACGTGAAGTGGTGCACTGATGTGGATGCGATCGACCACGTTGGTTCGTCGTACCCTCCTGCATCCAACGGTCACATATCCGCATTACAGTTGTTTGGTTTCGTCCAACACGACTACCGATTTTCCTGAAAGGTAATCCACAATCTCGGTAGGCCACTATCCTTTCTCTGTAGAACTCGGATACTTGATGAAAAGCTGATTGCTGTTTTCTAAGAAGCATAACTGATCGTTTTTTGAAAAAACCACAAGAAAAACACAATTGCCGAACTTGAAATCGTCGAAATCTTCAAGCCTTAAATAGCGGTTTGAGGTGGCACCACAGGCACGCGTGATGTGTGTCTACGCTGAAATTCTAATAATTTGCATATCTCACCTCCGCTAATGCATGTTGAAAATTTTCTGTTATTTGCATGCTTCCTTCAGGGTGTTGCATTTACAGTGGCCAGCAGTGTAAGTAGTAAAAAAATAGTGATTTTATATATATACATTAATCCTTTTATAGGTGAACTTTTTTTTTTTTATTGTTAAATATCATTTACAGCATACCACATTCAATTGTTATATGTAATATCTAGGTTCTAAAGTACCATTGAATTTTTCGATAGGACGCAAAAATGAGAGCAATATATAAAAGTTGTTATTCTTAGCTCTGTACTAATCAGAATTTCTTTTTCTCTCTTGATTATTACTACTTAGTTACAAATATCGGCAACATTTTGAATTTTATTATAAAAAAAATCAGATACTTTTATACTTAATTTCTTAATATACACATACCTGTATTCATAAGAAAATTACATGCTATTTCAAATTTTTAAGATGACACTTTTTTCTAAGTTCCATTATATTTATTTGCAGTTTCTTGGTGAAATATTATTCATCTCAATATCTTGAAGAAAAATGTTTAAAACTCATTTATTAAGTCATCAAATACTTTTTTTTTCTGCTAAACATAATTGTTGCAAAAATATATTAACCAACTTAGTATAAAATGTTTTGATGTTATTTATTTATTTTTCTGTTTATTTCATACTAATACATACAAAATATTATGTTTAGTAAAATGTTAGGAAATTCTACAGCGTCTGTGTTTTTTACGTATGCTTTAAAATTTGATTTTTAACTAATTTTGTTTCATTCTGAATAGTGGCTGCGGTAACCTATTGATTATGGTCACGAACTCGATGCCGGAATGTCACGGGTTCGAGTCCTGGTACCACAGATAACCCCCCGTGTAGAGAAGGCCTATGTACACTAAATCTGCAGAGGCTCAATGCCCTCCCGTTGTTGTGGTGTGGTAGTTAGGAGAGAGGGTTGCTAGCTCAGTGTCGTCCTCGTTACTTGACCGAGGCTCAAAAGTGCGAAATCTTTCTCCAACCACCCTCTTGTTGCTTTATAGTGTGACGCTAATAGAATCCTCCCCTCTCCTCTCCCCTCCCTCTCCTGATGTTTTATACATTTTAATGAGTTTTTTTTAAAAAAAAAAATCATGCATATATATACAAATGACTAAGTATTGCTAAAATCACAAAGGAAATTTTTTTAAAGTATTCCTTTCAGGGTTACACTTGTGAAAAATTTTATAATAAAAATTCAGTCACAATATGATGAAAACTTATAAAAAAATAAAGATGTTGTAAGAAGCAAAATTAAGTGTATATATTAACTTCTTGCACGATCTGGAAGTCAAGCAAGATGCACGTAGACAAAGGTTCTTCCATTACCCACGTAAATATTTTTCTATAAATGTGTTACATTCTATATAAAGCATAGTGGCTAGTGAAACTGATTGCTGTGCCATTGGGCCTAGATTGGAATCCCGGATAAGGCATGAGTATTTGTGAAAGGAAGAGTGCCTTTGCGGCATGGGGTAACTCTAAATAGCCATCGAGCCGCAAGTCTTCTCGTGAGGTTGGTGGAAGGGGAAAAGAGATGGGAGGCGCCTGATCATCCCCAGGGTGTTCTCCCTCACAATTGGAATGGAATGAAGCCAAATAACACTATCACCTGTTTGGTGCTCAAAGCTAAGACTGACGATAGGCGTAAAACTAGCCCTTGCCGTCGATGAATTTCATGGGCCTTGATCTGATATTACAATCGGTTACTGTCGATCAGGTGGCATAAGTACCAACAACAGAATTTTTCACCAGAGAATATATTTTTATATACGGGAATGTATTGCGGAGATATCAAGAATTGCGGTTTTCTAATATATAAAAGAAAGAAAATGTAAGTGGCTGATTTTAAAGCGTTAAAAACTTAACTTTTAAAAAGAAGTAATTTCTTTGAATAAGTTGATTAAACCAATATATAAATCCAACCTGAAAGGTATGTTTAAAACACAAACGCTTCTGTTCTTCCCGACCTGTGATTTTGTTGTTGAAAATTTCTCAATATGATTGACTGCATATAAAACTTTTGAATTCGTTTGCAGTAATAATGATTTATAATGATGACTTCTGTACAATATTAGGAGCATTAATTCATAACACAGAAATGTATCATTTAGTCGAAGTTTTAGCTTAAGGTATCCGACTACCCTAAAATCATGTTTTTTTTCAAAATTGACAAATTTTTTTATGATTTTATTTTATAGATCCTCTTATTAGCTTAATAAAAATACCAAGCTTTTCACTGTCCATTCACTAGAATAAAAACTACAAGAGTTTTAATAAACGAAGATGCCATAACTTTACACAAGATGTCAAACTTTAAAATGCGTTTTACTCGAAATGGGTTTTTTTCGAAAAATTCTAACGGGGACAGCGATTGCTCAAAAAGTTTTGAAAATAATTTACTGAAATTTTTTTCTTATGTTCTGTGTAACAGTAGAAGTGTTTTGATCTTCAGATTTATCAATAACTGTTTTATTTCAAAATTTGCAGTCCTTTATGTGAATATAATCACTGTTTTTTTAAGCAATTTCATATAGTCACTAAGATAGAGTGCTCTAGTTTTTTGTAAAAATTAAACTATCTATTATCCTGAATGTCATTTCAAACATGAATAACGAAGTAACAAATTAAAACAGAAAAATTTAAAGTTTGTTCAAAACATTTTTGTACAAAGCGGCCCCGTTTATGTAATTTTTGTACACATTTTCACCAGTTTTTTCCTATTATAATAATAATAATTTTTTTTCTAATTTCAATTTTATGAATTTTCCTTAAAATATACTGAATAAACCTAAAAATCACAAAAAAATCCCCATATCTCCATTTTTTTCAAAAAAAAGTTGTTGCAAGTAGTCATACCTTAAATGTAGTATTTACACTATGAAAGCGTTCTCAAAATTTTCTTTGAATTATTGATTCCGCAGGAATAACCAATTAACTAATTACCATAAAAGAGAATCAAGGAAATAGGTCAGAATCACACAAAAATATAATTTTTTTTGGATAGTCGATTGATCTCGTAATTCTGAACTGCGGTACCAGTTAACGTAACTTTATATCTGATCGTATATAAATTTTGTGATGGGCTCACGCGTTTTTTCATTAACATATCCTTTTGGGTTCTTTGAGGCCAGAATAAATGGTGATGGGAGGCCAGAACGAATTATTCAGCAGACCTCAAAATTTCAAAGTCAGTTTATTGAAATTCGTTTCAATTTCCCCTCACCGGATAGTGAAATTCCTTCGACAAGGGTGTGCCAGAAAGTTCCCGCGCCTGGGGGTCACTAGACCCATAAATTGCGGGGTGCGTCAAGAGATTTCCCGCACTCCCTAAAGTTCATTAAACCCTTAGGGTTTGGAATGCTGTAACTCTGCGCTGGTCTCTGGACCAATCAGAGACAATTAAAGTGGACAAGACAAAGAGTCCGCTGTAGGATTTTTGTGTGAAAAGTCGTAAAATAAAACGGGTCGCACCCCGATTTTGAGGGAGACAGAGCCGATCCCAGAGCTAGAGACAATCACGAAAACTCCAGAGACTCCGGGCATCAACCATGTCCATTCCCCTGCTTTTTCCCTCTCTCAAGCTAAGTTAAATTTTGATCTTGCAGTGAAGTAAATTTCCAGATACTTGTGCTTAAAAATAAATTTAATAATGTTTTAAAACTATACGATCAGTGTATGATTTATTGTGAGATGAGTGTTTTAATTTTAGAATTAGTTAACTTAATTAATTGTCATGATGCGATGTGAAATTAGGAATCTGGTTTCAATGATTTAATAAATTAAATAAGTTTAAAATAGCGTCGCATCATCTGGTGTCGTGACCAGCCGTCGAAATCTTTTTTCTTTGCATCATCTGGTGCCATGACCTTTTCTTTTTCTAGACACGATGTTGTGTTGTTAAATTAATTTTCTTCAAAAAATTTTTTTTTGTTTTGTTTCCTTGTAAGTTTAAATTTAAACGAGATGTTGGGTCACCAAATGATAATCTTAGTTCATCTGTGAAACATGTAAAAATTTCTTATTGTGTGCTATTGTGTTTTGATTGCATTTATTACTCAATTTTTCCAGTTGTGAAATTTTTTTCTCGCAGTATTTTTTTTTTATTATTTAGATACTTGGAGACGTTGTTAATGTATTTTTTTCTTATGCTCTTTGTTAGTATATATATGTGTGTATTCATTATCTTAACTTATCTGGCTATGTTCTCAATTTCTTATGTGTTGATATGTTTGTATTGTAGATTTTAGTGTGCTCAAAATTTTTTTCTTCCTTTTAATTAATTCGAGTGTATATTGTCAAATGGATTATGTGTTTCGTTGCTAGTTAACAATTTTTTTGTGCGAATGTTTGAAGTGGTTTAGTTAATTGATTATGCTTACTGTTCTCGTAATAAAATTTCTTGTGTTGTTGTTGGTTGTCGATAAGGTGTTGTTAAATTTAGAGAAAGGGAAAGGAATTTGCCGGATTGTCATTAGTGTAGATATTAGATTTTGAGCGATTGAAGTGTTATGAAGATGTTAGTTCCGATAAAAGTTGGTTAAATGTTGCGCTGCTTAAATTAGAGAAATTAATTGTGTTAGATTTTGATAGCAATTGATTAAGGTGTTTATGACTGTAGTACTTAGAATGTGAGACATTGAAGTGATAAAGTTGGTTAGTTTTTGATAGAAATTGGTTAGATGTCCATTTGCGCAGTATTTGAATTTAGAGATATCAAAGTGTAAGGAAGAGGTTAAGTTTTGACGGAAATTGTTATTGCGTGTTAATTATGTTTGCGCTTGGAATTGAGTTTTTTCCTGAGATGTTAAGGTTTGTCAATTTCTTTTGTGGTCTATTGTTCTGGTTGGTTGTTTCTCTGGCGATGTTGTTTTGGGGGGCATAAGTATTAGTTACAGCGATTTTTTTTTGTGCACATGTATGATAGAGCATTGGACTTCTTTAATGCGCATGATTTGTTGTAATTTTTTTCCTCTCTCTCCTGGTTTCTGTTAAAATTTTGATTTGGACTCGTCATGCATATTTAATTTTGTGTGTGTGTGTGTGGTTATTCTGTTGCTTGTACATTTTGTTTATGATTTAATTCTTGGTGTGCTTGAACGATAAAGGAAAACAACCCATCTCACGCTAGCCGCTGTCCATTTCATTCTGGTGAACTCCTCTCGGAGCATTTTCGTCGGCACTCCCACCCTCCGCGGGTGCCACGGTCCAGGGGTGGAACTTTAGATGTTGGTTCTCTCCGGCGCTTTAGGAGGAATTTTTTCCCTCGCGCCCCCTGCTGTCGCAAGCGAGATCAGAAACTCAGCCTCTCTTTTTCTCTAGGGTCTTCGTCCCCCCTGTTGTTTTTTGTTTGTTACTTTTCTTTCGTAGGTGCTCGATGCTAATTTTTTGTTTTTTTTTCTCGACGCAATAGCCTTTCTTTCGTAATATTTTGTTTTGTTGAATTTTGTGGGAATCTATCTTGCATCATGATTGATTGCAACTCAGTTATTTATATTGCATTTTTCAAATTTGTATGAAACTTAGCTAAACTTTACTTCGCGCTCGTTCTTTTTTATAAAATAATAATAATAAAAAAAAATATAGAAATCTTTTTTCTTCATCATCATGTTTTGAAACTCAATTGGTATATTGTGTTATATCGTACTTCATACGTTAAAGTTGTTAATTTTTTTTTCCTCTTACATTTAATTCACACACTTTCCGCTGGAATTTTTTTTTATAACTATGCAACTTGTGTCATGTCGTTTTCTGATGTTTAAGTGAGACATTGTTGAACTTAGTTATTTAATGAATTTTTAGCACAAATTTTTTTTATGCAACGTGTTTTATGTCATGTTTTGATGCTTAAGTGAGACAACGTTGTATGTGGTTAATTAATATCAATGTTAGCTCTAGATATTTTTTTTTTATTATGCTATGTGTTTCATGACAATATATGAATTTTGTTGTTTGTGATAAGATGGAGATTTAATTTTGCTATGCGATTGATGTATGCACGTCAATTTTAATTTTATAAATTTTAAGCTTTAATTCATGTTTGCAACAGAAATCAAATTTTGGGGTCTTTTGGACACCTGTCACGAAATTTGAATGTTGTTACTGTATATTTATTTGGCATTTTCATTAATCAAATAATTTTGTGTTGCGGTTATTATCTAGTAGTTAAATTTTTTTTTATACAAAAGGTTCTTTGCTTGAATAATATACTTCATGCTGACTTGATTGTGTATAACTGTGTACTTTTCTTGTTAAATTTTGAGTTTTCATAAAAGATTAATTTTTTTTGGTGGCGGTATTTTGTCAGAAGCAATTTTATTGATAAGTTGTGTTGGTGTATTAATTTTAAGTGTCTGTGTATTACTGAATAATGATATCTTTGGAACTTATGCTTGTTAGGATATTGATAGGTGGTTGTTTGAATTTTTTTTCTTGGGAAATTATTTCGAAACTTAACTCTGTTTTGCTCAAGTTGTTTTGTTTTATCATATGATTGCTAATTTTGATTTAAAACTTTTATAGTCTTTCGGTTAGGTGTTTCAATGCTAATTTAACTTTTTTTTGTATGTTTGTTTTGCTATAGATTTGGAATTTTTTTGTTTGCTTAGGGCTCTAGTTAAATTGTTGTTTAGTAAAGGAGAATGTACAGTAAATAATTTTGTCTCGCTTGTGTGCTAATTTGTATTATGAATTGAATGTTTTGTTTATGTCGTTGTATTAGGTCTGTTGGTTTAGGTTAATTTTTTTTATTCATGGTAGCGTTTGGTTAGATTATTGAATTGAGTACTAATATCAATTAAGTTTTTTATGGTTTTGTGGTTTTGGATTTTAATTGTAGTTTTGCATTGTTATTTGGAAATAAGTTTATGGTCAGATAATGGTATTGTTAAATTTTATGTTTTGTGTACGCGTAGTTGTGTTAGTTTTGAGTTTGGTATTGGCGAAGAGGAGAATTTTGATTTAGTATTGTTTCAGTTCTAGGTATTGAGTTTGATAATTTTTTTTGGTTTGCAAATGTTGAAGATGATCAGGTGTGAATTTTTTTTGTTTTATTAATTGTTGAAGGAGTTAGATAAGTTTGAGTTAAGGATTTTGTTAGACATTTAAAAAGTCGGATCCAAATTTTTATGATCTCCTTGTGTTGTTTTTCCAATCCCGTTCCATGGTCTCAATGAAAGTAAGCACACCGATTCGAACCCGATCTTTTTGAGTTTCGTTATTTGTGGTTGGCAGCAACTGCCATGCAAATCGAGCGAGTATTTAAACTCGGCTCATGTTAGTTTTTCGAAAAGGAAGGAGAAACGTAAATATAAGAAGTATGTGAGTGGTTTAACTCTTAGAGGGAGAGAACAGCTGGTTGGCAATGCAACTGCAGGTTGCATCACCATTTTAGATTAGAAATTCATTTTACAATATTAGAAGACGGTTCGAATCGGATGTCTCTGGTAATGTTGATTTTTGAACTTATTGTTTTTTTATCGCTCCAGTAACGAGCGCAGTGACTTTATGATTGATTATTAAAGGCCAATTTTTAAGAAACTGTTTTTCGTCTTCATGCCTCCTCGACACATAAATTTCACTGCTAGCTTTGCAAAATTTAAATTAGTTTACCAATAAGTGTAACAAATTTGGTTATGGGCCCAGTCCATGTACTGTGTCGAGGCAGGCTAAACAGTTGAACCAGGCCATGAACTTTGTCTATTTAAATACTGTTCCAGTCTAGAACTATTTTTTATGAACTCTGTTGCTAGTACGCTAAATCGAGTAACAGATATGGAGTTTAACAACCAGATATCAGTGTTGACTCCAAATAACTGGAACACGTGGAAGCCTGATATCCAAGTACTCTTAATGCATTATGGTTGCTGGCAGTTTATAATACAGACCAAGCCAGAGCAACCTGATGAAGAGGCAACATACAAGGAAAAATTAGATCTACAACTTCGTAAGGATAGATGTTATACGTTGATCTATACTAACATCAGTTCAGATTTGAAAAATCTGATAACGGAAACAACTGACGGAATAGCGGCATGGAAGATATTAAAAGATCACTTCGAACCAGTCACAAAAGCAAGAGTAATTCAACTATTAGATCAATTTTTTGGAACAAAATGCCAACCAGGGGAAGATGTTGGAATCTTCATATCTCGTGTAAAGACAGCAGCAACCAGACTACAAGAAGCGGGTCATAAATTGGTCGACCTGTTCATAGGATTTCAATTAATAAGGTGGCTTCCTCAGGAATTCCAGTCTACCGTGCAGCAAATCTACAGATGGAAAGAAGAGGACTTCAGAGTTGTCAAAATTGAAGCAGAGCTGATATTAGAAGCCAATCGTCTTCAGTTGATGAAACAAGATTTGGAGAAAGCGGAGAATGCTTACTTGAGCAGTTTCACTTCGAAGAAGTCGAAGACGTTACCTGGTGCTACGGCTGCAGCTCATGGAGATCCAAATGGCAAGAATGATTACCAAAAAAAAAGGTGGTAAGGTATTTAACTGTAAAACTATTAAAAATGTTAAACAATCTATTAAGACTATAGGTCCATGTTATGTATGTAATAAGTACGGGCATCTTAAAGTAAACTGTAAAGAGAAAAGTCTCTACCAAAATCTCCTTCAACTGTAAATGTAACTTTTAACACAGAGTTTGATAAAGGTCTTTGGGTAATAGATACTGCTGCCACGAGTCATTTTTGTAATGACAAGAGTTTATTATTAGATCTTAAACCGATAACTAACATGAAAATGTCGTTAGCAACGGAGGATAAAAGTTGTCCCGTAGAAGGAATCGGTACACTTAGATTTCGGGTAAAATATAAGGAGTTTTCATGAAATAACTTTGTCTGATCTATTATTTAATCCTAAATTGAGGAGAAATTTGTTATCCGGTTCCAGATTAGAAAGTAAAGATGCGCATTTTGTGGGTACTAAAGGTAAAATTAATGTTTTTAATAAAGACTGGATAAAATTGTTCTCGGCGACACGCCATGAAAATTTGTATTTTTTTAAGCCGGATCATTATATTATACCAAAAGAGTAAAGAAATTAGTTTTTTTAGTGATGTAACCGCTAAAACAAAAACGGATCAATAGAAATATGGCATCAACGCTTTTGTCATGTTAATAACGATTACTTGGTAAAAACTAGTAAAAACGATAGTGTAAAAGGTCTCCCACGCTTAACTGATAATGGTAAGACTCATTGTATACCGTGTAAATTAGCAAAGTCCAAGAGAGTTTCATTCAAAAGACGGGGCCGTAAGATCAAAACGTCCATTGGAATTGTTTGCATATGGATCTATGTGGTCCAATGCCAACTGAAAGCCAAGGCGGTAATAAATATTTCTTGAGTATAATTGACGATTATTCAAGAAAGGTGACTGTATTTCCCATCCGAAATAAATCTGACGTATTTCATACGTTTATAAGATTTCAGAAACGAGCAGAACGTTTTCTAAGTAAAAGGTAATAGCAGTTAGAACTGATATGGCGGACTAGAATTTTGTAATAAGGATATGGATAATTTCTTGACAGAACTGGGTATAAAGCATGAGGTAACAAATTCATATACGCCAGAAATGAATGGGGTCGCGGAGAGATTCAATTTAACCGCTCTAGATGGCATCAAAACATTGCTTAAGTCTAGTGAAGTTCAGCATAAGTTTAAGGGAAGAAGCATTACTTTGTTTCACTTATGCGTGCAATCGAATTTGTCACAAAGACAGTAACAAAACGCCTTTCGAAAAATATCCAGGTAGAAAACCATCGGTATTGCATCTAAAACCTTTTGGATGTTTGGCATATGCTGGTGTGCCAAAACAAATTAGAAAAAAATTCGATATGCGTGCGAAAATAGGAATTATGATGGGATACACACAACGTACTAAGGGTTATAGAATATGGTTGATAGATGAAAATAAATTAGTCGAGACTATTATTGTAAGATTCGATGAAAATAAGAGGGAATTAATTTTAGACAAAAAGTTAATAGTAACCTTGGATATAATTTAAACCTTCCTGATTATTATGATGATGAGGATGATTTTGATAGAGTAAAAGATTCATTAACGAGTCGTTTAGTTTCAAAGACAAGTACGGAAATGCCCTCAACATCTGAAAAGCCAGGTGTATCTTCCGATAATCATAACTTGATCCCATGTACGGAGGTTAAGTGGATTCGAAATATAGGTAGGAAAGTAACTGGATCTAACGTATATTATAGTATAGAAGGGGAAGCAACCCGATTGAAATCTTTTAACGAAATAGAGAGATACTGTAAGAGGCATAATATTGAGTATGATCCTAGTTTATTTAATTTTAGAAAAGATAATACCGAATCCCAGGGATTTTCAGACTTGTCAGAGCAACAAGAAGCTCTTATGGTTGAAGTAACTATTCCTAATTGTTACAAACAGGCGATAAGATCCAGAGACGCATCTAAATGGCATGATGCAATGGATAAAGAAATCAACGTAATGAAGGAACGTAAAGTTTGGGATTTAGTTGATCATCCGGATAATATAAAAATTTTAGAAAACCGTTGGGTTTATACCATTAAATATGATGAAAATAATAAAATTGTTAGATACAAGGCCCGCTTAGTTGCGCGAGGTAACACACAATTACGAGGTGAGTCATTTGACGAGGTATTTCAAGAATACAAATTAGAACTTTCAAAAGTTAAATCATTAAAACTAAGATGTTATTCAGACTCGGGATTTTTCTACAAATAGGGATGATCGAGTGTCAATGGGAAGGTTCATAACTTTATAGACGAAACTCCAATTTCATGGCGAACTTTCAAGCAAAAATCCGTTAGTCTGTCGACCATGGAAGCTGAGTATGTTAGTTTAACAGAAGCAGCTAAGGAATTCATTTGGCTAAAGAATGTAATTGATAATAAAAGTTTAAATTTGGAATTAAGTGAAAATGTAATGTTTTGTGATAATCAAGCTGCTATAAGTTTTTCAAAGTCACCAGTAGAAAATTATAGAACAAAACATATCGATGTTCGTTATCATTTTCTAAGGAATTTGATATACAAGGTTTTCCAAATTAAATATATAGGTACCAAAAATAATTTGGCGGACATTTTTACCAAACCCATGGTAAAGGAAAAATTGTTAGAATTTTGTAGAAAATTATTTCTTTTTTAGAGAATAAGACTTTGTTTCTTTAAGATTAAAATATTAGTTTGTTTATTTCAATAAAGATTGTGAATAAAATGTATTTTTTTGTGTTAAATTGTATAACATGTGATTATAGATTAAAATTTACTGATTTGTAAGAGATAATGGTGCGAGATTGGATAAAGGGGGCCGATTGTTAGACATTTAAAAAGTCGGATCCAAATTTTTATGATCTCCTTGTGTTGTTTTTCCAATCCCGTTCCATGGTCTCAATGAAAGTAAGCACACCGATTCGAACCCGATCTTTTTGAGTTTCGTTATTTGTGGTTGGCAGCAACTGCCATGCAAATCGAGCGAGTATTTAAACTCGGCTCATGTTAGTTTTTCGAAAAGGAAGGAGAAACGGAAATATAAGAAGTATGTGAGTGGTTTAACTCTTAGAGGGAGAGAACAGCTGGTTGGCAATGCAACTGCAGGTTGCATTACCATTTTAGATTAGAAATTCATTTTACAATATTAGAAGACGGTTCGAATCGGATGTCTCTCGTAATGTTGATTTTTGAACTTATTGTTTTTTTATCGCTCCAGTAACGAGCGCAGTGACTTTATGATTGATTATTAAAGGCCAATTTTTAAGAAACTGTTTTTCGTCTTCATGCCTCCTCGACACATAAATTTCACTGCTAGCTTTGCAAAATTTAAATTAGTTTACCAATAAGTGTAACAGATTTTGTGGAATATTTGAGAAAGTTATTCGAAGGAGATAGATAAATTTTAATTTGATGAATTTGTTGAATAATTGGGAAAGTTTATTTTTTTTTATGGAGATAGATAAGTTTGCGTCCAAAAGTATGTGGTAAATTCGAGAGTTGTTTGATATAGACATGTAAAACTGAGTTGTAATAATTATGCGGTATATTTGAGAAAGTTGTTTTGATGTAGAGAAGGTAATTTGAGTTAAGGATTTTGTACGATTTCGAGTAAATAAGTTAATGAACATAGATAAGTTGAATTAATGATTGTGTGGTATGGTTAAGAATGTTTTGAGATGAATCTAGGAAAGTTCGAGTTGAGGATTATGTGAGATTTTGTATAAATAAGTTGATGGGCATAGATGGGTTTTAGTTAATGGTATTGTGGAGAAGTCGATTAATTATTTGGAAGTTGCAGATAAGTTTAGCTAGTGTTATTGAGGTACAGGATATGAATGATCTTTGAGGTAAAGGCATTTTCGAATTATTGAGGAATCATTTTAAGGTTACTGAGAATTTTGGGTTAAGGTTATAGAGTGATATTTGAGTAATTAATTCGATGGTTATCGATGAATTGAGTTAGCGGTATTGTTGAAAATTGAGGATCTTTGTTTTTTTGTATATTTGTTGCGAGTATAGTGAAACATTGTGATGAGTTCTTTTTTTTTAATTATTTAGAATTGATACATTGTATTACGTGGAATATTAAAAAGTGATTTTGATTAGTGAAGTGAAATTTTTTTTGGGAATTATGTTGTTTAATTATGTGTAGCTTTTGTAATAATTTTTTTTGCTTTTTTTGTTTTAGTTAAAATTACTTTACTCTGTATGTGTCGCCTCATATGTCACGGGTTGCATTGTCAATTTTGTGCTTATAAATTTTTTTTTCTGAAATTTTCAACTGCATTTGCGATTTCTGGAATTCATTTCTCAATATGGAAATTCGCATGTATTTGAATGTAGAAGAACATATTTTTTTCTTTTCTTTCTCTCATTTTTTTTAAAAGTATTAATCAATATAGTTATTTTTTTTATAATAGGATTTGCAATTTTTTTCTGCCTTTGTAAACATTGGGGGTGCATCCTGATCAAATACACACTCATAGTTTGCAATTCTAAATTTAATTGCATTTTTTTTTATTAATTTCAAATTGTAACCAATGCTTGTAGTGAATTTTTTAAAATTTCTTAGGCTATTAAGCATTCTCAGAGGTTATAAATGTTTTTACGGTGTACACTATTCGTTTCAGTTTATAGAATTTAATTTGCAAATCTGAATTTAATTACATTACTTTTTTTTAAATTTTAAATTGTAACCAATGCTTGTAGAGAATTTTTTAAATTTCTTAGGCTATTAAGCATTCTCAGAGGTTATTTTATTTTTTTTTACCTATGCACACCCATCGGTTCAATTTCTAACTTTTAACTTGAAATAAATTTTTTTTAACAAAAGATTTTAATCATTGCAATTTATTATGCTTTGAGCATTGTTGAAGGTTAAAATAATAAAATTTTTTTGGTGGTCGGATACATGCACATCATATTAGTCGTGTCAGGATTTCGATGTTATACGATTATGAGGTGTCTGTTTCTTAGTGCCACGTTTGTATTGATTATATATGTTTTACTTGTAGTTATTTCTTATCACAAAGTATTTTGTTCGATGCTCGTATGTGTGGTTATTGTGAGTATCGAAGCTGTTATATATGCAATTTTTGAATTTACTATGCGTTACTCGTCTTATTTTTTTATTATTTAGTGGCACATGATTCTTTGTGATTATACGTTTATTTCTATTTGTTATTTTATATATGTTGTCCTTGTGAATTGTTTGGTGACCCATTCGACAATTATTTGTTCGTAACATGAATTTAATTGTAGTTGTTAGTAGTTATTTTTTCCCTCTCACCGCTAACAGAATTGGGACTTAATTTTTAAAATTTACTTTATAATTTTTTTTCTTCCTTTCTGTTACATTTTTAATTGTAAATTGTAGGGATGACGCGGTTGGTGCTTGGAGTCTGCGGCGGAAGTCAAATGGGGTCAAGTTTTTCTTTCTATACACTGGTTTTGGTTTCATGACTAATATGGTTTCCCTGGGAGACAAATTTTTTTTCTATTGCAGTGTACATGGAGCATTTTTATTCCGCATCTGCCGGAATCTATGGGGCCAGCTGAAATTCTACTCATTGTGGACGGACTACAGACTTTTGATATGTTGCATAGCTCTACAGGAAATTTTCTACTCATCGTGGACAGACTACATACTTTTGATACGTTGCATAGCTCTACAAGAAATTTTCTACTCATCGTGGACGGACTACATACATACTTTTGATGTGTTGCCTAGCTCTACAGGAAATCTTCCACTCATCGTGGACGGACTACAGACTTTTGATGTGTCGTCCCGCCGGAGCGCCTAACATTCTTCGCAGTGTCGATACATCAGCTATTTCTTCTGGTCGGGACACACATATGATCGCCGAACACTCTTCTCGTGATGGAACATTTTTTTTCTTTTTATTGCGGGTTGTAATAATTTTTTGTGCTGTGTATTTGAGAGAGGGGAGGAGTGATGGGAGGCCAGAACGAATTATTCAGCAGACCTCAAAATTTCAAAGTCAGTTTTTTGGAATTCGTTTCACTTTCCCCTCATCGGATAGTGAAATTCCTTCGACAAGGGTGTACCAGAAAGTTCCCGCGCCTGGGGGTCACTAGACCCATAAATTGCGGGGTGCGTCAAGAGATTTCCCGCGCTCCCGAAAGTTCATTAAACCCTTAGGGTTTGGAATGCTATAACTCTGCGCTGGTCTCTGGACCAATCAGAGACAATTAAAGTGGACAAGACAAAGAGTCCGCTCTAGGATTTTTGTGTGAAAAGTCGTAAAATAAAACGGGACGCACCCCGATTTTGAGGGAGACAGAGCCAATCCCAGAGCTAGAGACAATCACGAAAACTCCAGAGACTCCGGGCATCAACCATGTCCATTCCCCTGCTTTTTCCCTCTCTCAAGCTAAGTTAAATTTTGATCTTGTAGTGAAGTAAATTTCCAGATACTTGTGCTTAAAAATAAATTTAATAATGTTTTAAAACTATACGATCAGTGTATGATTTATTGTGAGATGAGTGTTTTAATTTTAGAATTAGTTAACTTAATTAATTGTCATGATGCGATGTAAAATTAGGAATCTGGGTTCAAAGATTTAATAAATTAAATAAGTTTAAAATAGCGTCGCATCAATGGTAATTCTTTCCCAACCAACCCGAGAAGTAAAACGCGAATGAAAGATGCAAATTAGGAAGCTTTCAATTAACAGAAGTTTAGAGTAAGCAAGGTGGCATTTGGGGAGTGTTATATGATAGTCCGTGTAGCAAGTGTGAAGAGTATTTTGAGAAATTAAGTGAGAGTCAAGAGTGGTAACCCGTGACAGAGAGCAACAATTCCACGCCAGTGAACCGAAACTTCAGTTAGGATACGGTAGATTGCTACTGTCCATTTACTTTTTCATTTCAAATATTTTCACACACAAAAGACAATACACACACACAAAATATTTAGTCTCTTTATTTACATTTTTTATTTCTCCATTTCCCCTTTTCTTATTTCCATGTTTTAACGAATCTATGTGTTTGATTGTTCAGTGGGATTGATTGAACCAACCTAAACACGGTATCTGGTCATTTCAGCCCATAACACCCATCCAACTCCATTTGAGCCAAGTGAATCCAGGGAGTTAGAGTCTGGGGACCCTGCCTTGTCCAAGCCTTGGTCACCAAATTATATCAATTGGGCTTGCCAATGACAGTCCACACGGCTTGGATAAAGGCTCCTTTGCCTTTCCTGGCCTCCTGTTCCAGGTAATCGTGGAAAAGGTCTGCAGGTTCCAGGTGCGCATTTGAATTGGATCAACCTTGACCAGAGGAGCTGTGTATTACATGGGATGATCAGAGGAGCTGCGTATTACGTGGAATGATTAGAAGGCTGGACGTGTTTCAACTTTGTGGCCACATAAATATTTTTAAATGGGCACAAGTTTTGCGTGCAATAGTTTCCAACCTTGGAATAAAGAGGAACCCCCCAAAAATGGGAGAATGATTACAGAGTAATCATTCTCCCGTTTTTTTGGGGCTCAATACAGTGTCTAAGGTGCCCTTAGAGGGTTGAGTGTTCTACAGAGGGGGAAGTGTTGCTCACATCCAGGTGTCGGAGGAGGCAACGCAAGTGAAATGCATGGCCACACTGCATCTTTTCCGGCCAGTGCATCATGCTGAGGCAAATCGAACACGAGTCTGGCTCTTGGAATACGCAATCGGGCCATTTCTGCCCAAAACACCCGTCCAACACTGCTTGAGCTAATGGAGTCCAGGTGGTCAGGTTTTGAGAACCATAGCGTCTCGAAGCCTTGTACACCAAACCGTACAATTTGGGTATGGCATATTGAGTCCATAAGGCTTGGATGAAGGCGCTTTTTCCTTTGGCGGCCTCTTGCTCCATGTATCCGCTATCCAGGTCGGCAGGTTCGAAATAGGAAAAACTTTCAAACCAAGGCACGTCATGGGGCTCGTCGTGAGGTAGGATTTGCATCATCAAATCAATAATGATCATGGCATAGATGGTTTCCAGTTCAATCACCTCGGAAGGTTTCAAACGAATTAAAACGGTCCGAAAATTCATGATGAAAGTGATGTAATCACCAAGGTCTGCCTCTGGGTACATGGCAAGATGCAGTGTCAAAGCTAAAAATCGTGTTCCGTGTCTCAAGAGTAAAATGATGCGACTGGCTTCTGAGCCCTGCTTTTATAGTGGACAGAAGGAGGAAGTCGACTGATAAGAAAGAAGGAAATTGATAAGGGCTTTCAAGTATGAAATGAAAGAAACAGACACATGTTTGAACAATCAAGCATTTATTGACACCATTTACATTTGCGGGTTGAATAATGTATCCATTGTTACCCAATTTCATGAATGGATGATTTCTGGGCATCCACAAAACAATGCTTTTTGAAACCTCTGAGGCTTCCTGTTTGATGGAGAGTCTTTATTGGCCTGTGGTTGTTCCATGCGCCTCTTTCCAAGATTGAGGCTTTTGACATGAGGGTAGGGGAAAATTGTCTGGGTACTCTTGTCACAACGAGTGATCAGGGGTGGAGTCACCTCTGATAGGCAAGTTTTTCAACATTTATCTTTTTCAAAAATTAACCACTGGCCCATTTCAAGGAGTGACACTCTACATGATGGTTTTCGATGGCTTGAGGAGGATTAGAATATCCCAAACACCAAGCGACTGTATTGCTGAAAAAATATAAGGTGTTATCGTCATCTCGACAAACAATCATTTCATAAGGAATATGGTTTTGTTGATTATGAAATGTATCTGGTGGAAATTGAAAGTGCACCCAACGACGTTGTGATTGTGCCATCATAAACTTGTTCTAGAAAAAGTTGAAAACTATGTAATAAAAAAAATTTTTAAATGAGTTTAAATATTAGTAAAGCCTGCAGCTGATTTTAAATATGGCATATGTATATGTACCTTACAATTCCATTCGAGAACTTGGGGAACAATTTCAAGTGCTCAATTCAATTCGGGATGCTGCGCTTCCGGGTGATACGTATCAGAAACCCAATTTTGTACTGGTAGACCGCAATCATTACTTTGGTTCTTATGGTGGTCTCATTTACAAGAATATTTTGGACCGTTACCGACTTCAGCTCCACACTTCTCATTCTTTGAGTGGTGATATTGGATTTGGAGTGTGTATTGTATGGTGGAACACGACTAAACCAGATTTTGTTGGGGATCAATATGCTCTGGCTGCCGAAGGGCGAGTGGCTGTTACTCCCCGCATGTTTGAATCTATGAAAGTGAATACATTACGCCAAAAGAAACCGCCCAAGAGCAATTATTATGGGGATAAACCTTGGCGCATAAATACTGAATCCTTTTCCAGTTCAGACTCTGAATAAACATTTTGGGATTGAGTGGCAGTATGATACATTTTCTTGCCGTCACCTTGTTGTGAATGTTAAACCATATCAATTGGTATTGCGTAGATTCGTCCATTAATTCTGATTTCATCTCTTGCATGATATGGCGCATATGAGTCATACAAATACCACAACGTAGCAATCGATACAATGGCTCTGTAATCAATTCACGCCAAATTTTCTTGGCCATATCAATATCTGGATGACTTGAAGCATCCCTCATGTCCATAGCTTCAGCCATCCAATGGAGTAAACGCCAAAAGGATGAGCCAAATTGAACAATATTTAAAAAATTTAATTTTTCAAAGTTTCGTTCTGCCAACGTAAGCGAATTTGTCATGGAGATGTTCAATTCTTGAGTCATAAACTGACGCAAGGCCGAGACACGGCCTTCATGTACTAAATCAAACACTAGGTTATCCAAGAGAAAAAATGTCTTACGGTCCACCTGACATTGTACAGTAGAGTGAGTGTGGCAAATAATGTATGCTTCAATAGACTTATCCAAGCTTGCACGGCTTCATGAGATTCTGGTTTGCGAAAAGTACGAATGTGCATTTCTTCCTTAACCAGGGCCACTAACCGTAGCAAAAACATCATGGTGGTTTGTTCTAATCTTTCTTGTGGAGTACCCTGACGAAACTCATCTTGAAAAAGTTTGGTATCCCATGGAACTTGAATGGAATCCATCTGAGTGGCGAGTCTTACAGCTCTTTGTACAAAAGGGTCCTTTTCCTCGTGAAGAATCTGAAACAAAGCCGCATGATTCACATTGCCCAAGTAGGCCTTTTTAAGTAATTGGTATGTACTATGTTTCATCTTGTCTTTTGGAAGAATAAAGTTGTAATGTGTAAGGTGATTAAATGCAAAGTGTGTGAAGAGACGATTGGGTTTGAAGTGTGCTTGAACTCAAATGTTTGCTATTCTCAAATTGAAAGACGTGGACTGTGTACTGTACATGCGAGAGCAAAAGGATAATTAAAAAAAAAATTTTTTTTTTACATTATATTTTATAAGCAAGATAACCTAGAGTGAATGCTTAACGAGTAATGCCTTTCCGATGCTTGGATCTTTGTGTGCGTTGCCCTCAACTGGCCTGGAATAAAGCACTATTAATTTTTTATTTGGCTTCCTATTTCCGCCTTTTTCATAAAGATATTGTTTCTTTTAAAGTGTTTCCAGTTTCCAAGTGGTGGTTTCAGGGTTCTTTTATTCGGTTCTCTGTTACTGTTTGGTGCAATTATGACCCA
The DNA here is from genome assembly GCA_019973935.1 of Trichonephila clavipes. Taxonomy (NCBI): domain Eukaryota; kingdom Metazoa; phylum Arthropoda; class Arachnida; order Araneae; family Nephilidae; genus Trichonephila; species Trichonephila clavipes. The sequence continues at coordinate 38,667 of BMAU01019306.1, read as the reverse complement.
CCTTTACGTTCCTCGGGAATTGTTAAACGACGCCTTTCTACAACACGCCGCTCAAGAAAAACTCATCACTTTGGAAACCAGTGAGCCCGAGGAGTGTGCTCACATTGAACACCATCCTGTGTGTGCTTGTGATTCCTCCTGTCAATTGGTTGTCCAGGGGAAAAGTATCATTGTTTCTAGGGACCAACATGTTGTGAGTGCTTATCCCTGCTATGCTCTTCCCAAAGATTGCACGTCCGAAGAAATGACCACTATTGTGACTTGGCTCACTCGACATCAATTTTGGACCTTTGGCACTGCATTGGAAAATGGCTCTTTGGTCCGGTATCTCACCCCTCACCACATCTTTTCTGTGCAACCTCATCTCTCTTGTGACAAATGTACCCAACATACTTTGGTGGGAGAACCCGTGTTTTGCTTAAAAAGCATTGTGCTATCCGGTCAAAACAAAGGTCCCACCTTAGAAAGTGTATTGTAATGTCTCGACCCAGCAAGTATGAATTGCAACACGCTCTGCGTTATGCTACCGAACATACGACGCAGTATTTATTGGATGTGTATCAAAAACGTTACCCCCATTATTTTCAATATGTGGAAATAGAAATACGTCCTGCGACTGTCAAAGATTATTATATTCCCCCTTCCCTTGCTACTGAATGTATTGTAGTCGATCAAATTTACTTTACGGAATTGGGATGTAAGCGTCTAAGTTGCTTTCCTTTCAAATCTGATGGTGTTCCGTGTACTCGGAAGGATGATATGCAATGGACACGATTAGCCAATACATTGGTCTTGTCGTGTCAACCCAGTTGCCGAGAAATGATGACACCCATTGATGCAGAATGGTGGGGAACACGTTGTGTTATGGTTAATCCTTTGAAAAAAAAAAGTATTGGCTTCTTTTCCTGAACAAATATTTGGTATGCAATCCAAATATCCTTTGCATGCGGGTTTGGATTGGAGAAATGGGCAAATTTATCTAAATAAATTGTATTGTCAAGCTTATGGATTGGAATTTGATGGGAAGGAATGTTATTCTTCGGTGGATCAAACCATTGGGGAATTTTTTTTGGGAAAAACAGTCTATAGAGCCCTGAAAACGAGTGTTGTTCAACCTCCAAATTATCCTCATATTCCGCCAGTACCTTCTCATCCAGCAGTTTCACTGGAAGTGAATCTGAGTGATACTATCCCATTATCAGATACGTCTAAAGTAGCTCGTGCAGTGACTGCAGAATTATTGGCTGGTTTTGGAGTGGACATTGCAGCGTATGTTGTGAAAAAAATATTACGGAAAAAAGCTCCCCAATTGCTGTTGAAAGCAGCCAGCAACACACCTTCCTATTTAATCTGCTTTGACACAAGCTGTTTTGAATCAAACTCTCTCCCTGTCGGTGAAATCATTGGCCACGACGAGCAAAATAATGGCTGGAGCATCCAATATTTTCGCCTTTTACAGTGTAATATCAGTCATTCTAGATATCGTGGATCCATTTCATTATGAAAATGTACTGACGACAGATACTTTGGATGCCATCAATAAACGTTTGGATTTGGTGTACTTTCAACGAAAGAATAATTTTAATCCTGAAGTCACGCCTGAAATGGTGTGGGATAATCTTTTGGGGGAAGAGGATGAATCGGACCGGTATGAATTTATGGCCAACAAAATTCAAGAATATTTAAATGCCCTTCAAGTTAATAATAAGATCAATTATGAAACTACATTGCCCGTATTGAAACATTTCAACATGTCAAAACAATATCAATACTGTCAATGGACATTACATTTGATGATTGTTCTCATGATGGTAATATTGTGAATGTTGTTTGTACAATATGTTCACGTTTGGGCTATTGTGATTTTACTCGGCGTGATACTTTTATGAGAAAAGACATATTAAAAAAATTTTTAATAATGATTTAAATGACAAGTCTTCCCTTCTATATTGAAATAACTTCGTTTCGAGGTACAGTATCCCGTTTAATTGGATGTGTTTTAGAGCAATGGCTTAGTAAATAAGGTGTGCTCCATTAGGTGTGGTATCCGCTCTTTCATTCATAGAATGTTGAACCCTCTGAACTACCCATGCATTAAAAAACGTTTTTAAATCTGAATTATAGTGGGGAAACGTATCCCGAAATATTCCTTGAGCTGTCGTCTGTTCTTCTGGCTGTAAATTGATATAATCAACATACTGATTAAAAATTCTTTGGAAAATTTCATTCTTTTCCAAAAGATTTGTCACCATATCATCAGGCGTCTCAGAACAAGACATCTTGATTATGGATTCCTTTAAATCTTTTGAGATTATTTTGCGCCGGTTAGCCATCAAACCTATTCAGCACATTCACTTTGAGCTTCCTACGATTACGTTAAACTTTGAAGATGAAACAAACTACACGAAAATTTTGATTTACACCTGAGATTATTTTTGATCAGTTTGCAAGATGTGGAATTTGAACGGAAAGAGTCGACTCCTGATTGCATCTCTACTCCTTTGGAGTATTTCAAATTTACTCCAGGCTGGCATCTCGGAGATGCAGTCCGATCGTTTTTCAAAGATCTCTGACAATGTAAATTGGCTGCTGTATTTTCATAACAGCCAGAATGTCATCCATTTTTTCACAAGTGTAACGGTATTTCAAATATTTAAATATCGTTATGGACACTAGAGCCAGAAAGATAACGAGCGTCAAGACGATAAAATGAAAACGAAAATCAGTGGTGCGAGATTGGATGGTCAAGACTCCAATAGAGTACAATAACCCACCGGCGAGAGAAAAAATACCAAAGGGTTCCAAGAAAGAGACTGTAAACTTCATAGTCGAGTTTTGGCAATGACCAAGTTTTCAAATACTTGATTCCAAAAAGAATCACGAAGAGCTAATGAATTTATCAACTGTGGCTTATAAGGTTCTATATGTGGAAAAATTTGAGCAAAATTCAGGACAGTGTCTTGCTTACTGGTCAGAGGTTCCTGAGATAGCCAGAATTTCAGCTTTTCCCAAAGTTGATCCCACGTGGGAAACATGCGATCTTTTTCAGTGGTATATTTTTCAAAATATTCGGCCCTCAACTGATTATGCAAGAATGAGTCTAGTCCAGAGACGGTAACTCTCATAATTTGCTCGGCATTTAGTCGACGATCCATATTCACTAGAGTACTTGTTTATTAAAATTTTTTACAGAGTGTTTTTAAAGCCAACACAGCTTTAAAGAAATATTCTTTCTTGCAAATGAAGTGGCAATGGCAGAAACTGGGATGCAGTTGTTTCCTGAAAAATAATGCAAAATATGGGAAGAGCGGGTAAAGATTCCAAAAACATGTTGCTCCTCTTCAGAAATTTGCTCTACCTTACGGCAAGTGCGTGCTTTGGATGAACCTCCAACATTGTTCAAATATTGTAAAAACTGTGGGGCAGTTCAAAAGAAATGAAACTTTACGTGTAGTAAGCTTTTACTTTGGCCATTAGCTTTCTAAAGTTGTCCTGACGCATGTCAGATGACCGGTGGGCTGCCTCCCCTTGTTGGGCTCCATGGTGGGTGGAGGCATACTGGGGTGAACAACATAACAAACTCATGGAACCCAGCAGGAAATCTCCTTCAGTGGAGCACCATTTACTTGAATTTTGTGATTCGTTTCGTTTTTTTATTGTTAAAACTCCTGAAACATTTACGAATATTTCACCTTTCCTAATTGAGAAAGCCTAAAATAGCAGTATTGGGGAGGTCAAGTCGATTCGTAAGATGCGCTCCGGGGACTTGTTCCTCGAAGTGTCATCGGCGAAACAGGCAACCGCCCTTATAAATCTGCAAAAGCTAGCTCATTTAGACCTTACTGTGGCTCCTCATAGCAATTTGAATTTTTCGCGTGGCGTAATCTCGCCAGTGGATTTTTTAAACTTGTCGACTGAGGAAATCAAAGAAAATATGAAGGCCCAAAAAGTCTGTGATGTCAGGCGTATCACGATAAGGCGGGATGGACAGGTGCTGAACACAAAGCACCTCATCCTGACCTTTTCTACACCTGACCTCCAACAGACCATTAAAATGGCCTACATCCGATGCCCAGTTCGACCGTACATACCAAATACGCTGCGCTGCTTTCAGTGCCAGCGATACGACCACTCTAAAAACGTCTGTCGGGGCCAGCCTACCTGCCCTCGTTGCGGGGAATCGGGCCATGACAGCGCAGATTATACAAAGAAGGAGCAATGTTTAAACTGTAAGGGTGAACATCCGGCGTATTCACGCTCCTGTCCGACTTGGATTATAGAGAAAGAGATCACAGCTGTTAAAATAAAAGAAAAGATTTCCTACCCAGATGCACGGCGTGTTGTTTTGTCACGCACGCCGGTCTCTGGAAAAAGTTATGCTGGTGCTGCTCGCAAGAACACATCGGATAAGTGCATCCAATGTACTGTAGGAACAGATAACAGCTCGGATTCAGCGACACCAACTAATCCGGAGGTAATTGCTAAATCAAAAAGCAAATCACCCCCTAAAACGAAGGTGATTGCTAAACCACCTAGCAAATCACTTCCTACGGCGAAAAAAATATAATTAAAAGGACACAGAGCGATTCGCCGAAAAGACCAAAGGCAGAAGGGCTCGTCAAAGGAATCAAAGACCAACTTTGGCAAGGCGCCCCGACAAAGATATCCAGAGACTTCCATCAGAAAATAGAACAAGATACTTTAACCGGAGATTTTTCTGAAGACGATGAAGCTCTGATGGATATTCAATCGGGCCCTTCGACTTCTGGCTCCTTGCGAGGAGCAAGTGCGAAGATTTGATGACCTCCTTTATCGCCTGGAACTGCTGTGGTCTAAGAACTCGCCTTGATGATCTCAAATCCATCATATCCACGTACCAGCCCACATGCGTTGCTCTTCAGGAGACTTTCGTGAAGAGAACCATGATAATGCGAGTACGTGGTTATAATTGTGTATGACGGGATGTAGATGGCAATGCATCTCCAACTGGAGGTGTATGCCTCTTCACATCTAATCTGTATCCCAGTAGCATCGTCACACTGGACATATCTTTACAGGCTGTGGCTGTACGGATTCACAAACATTCTTTAGTCACTGTCTGCTGTGTTTATTTACCACCCAACAATGTTGTGTCACGTGGATTTGAATCAATTAGTTAGCCAATTGCCAGCTCCTTTTATTTTGCTCGGTGACTTTAAAGGACACAGCCCTTTGTGGGGGCATGATGATACAAACTCTCGTGGGCGACAGATTGAACAGTTGATCTCAGATCACTGTCTCTGTCTGCTGAACAACGACGAAAAAACGTATTTTGATGCACCCACGAGGTCATTTCACTCCCTCGATCTAGCCATCTGTTCGCCAGTTCTGCTACCGTTGTTGAAATTTGATGTAGATCAAGATCTTCATAACAGCGATTACTTCCCTCTCTTAGTCACGCATGTTAATGGTGCGGGGACACGAATTCGTCCCCCCACTTATCATTTTCATCGCGCAGACTGGGATAAATTCACACGGTTAGCGATTATCACGGGCACAATGGTTCAGAACAGGCCACTTGATGAAGCCGCCTTCAATGTCACTGAAGCCATTCGGAATGCTGCCGATGCAGCAATTCCCAAAACATCAAATTCTCCTCGAAAGCTGTGCAAACCATGGTGGAACGCTTCCTGCCAACAAAAAGGAACAAAGGAGGGCGTGGGGTATTTTCAGGAGGTACCCCACCACTGATAATCTCATAGCGTTCAAACGTGCGAAAGAGTTAGCTCGTAGAATACGTCGTCAATGCCAGAGAGAATCTTGGATCACGTATGTGTCTTCAATCACATCGTCAACTACCAGCCAACAGTTATGGAGAAAAGTCAAAGCAGCGAATGGCCTTTATCGGGAATTTAACATTCCGATATTGGAAACTTCTACTGCTTTGTATTCGACACCTTTAGATGTGGCCAATTTGATTGGCCAAACATTTGCTAGTGTGTCCAGCTCCGATTCATATAGCCCTTCATTCCAGGTGACTAAGAATCGTTTAGAGCGTACACCTACCAACTTCAGGTGCCGACAATCTTTACCATATAACTGTGACTTTGACACGTTTGAATTGAAGAGAGCCTTATCACATCGGCCCACAATACTAGTCCAGGTCCTGATGGAATATCCTATGAATTGCTTCGCCATTTGAACGAGGATTCACTAGTAAGTCTCCTTTACCTATTCAACCGAATATGGAGGGAGCAGGTGTATCCTACTGAATGACGAGAAGCCATAGTGATCCTCATTCTAAAACCTGGAAAAGATCCAAAGAACCCTCTCAGCTATCGACCGATAGCACTCACGAGCTGCCTTTCTAAGACACTAGAACGTATGGTCAATGCCCGTTTCGTTTATCAGTTAGAAAAGAACAAATGCATTCCTCTGTTTCAGAGTGGCTTCCGTAAAGGAAGATCCACTCTCGGCAATATTATTAAACTAGAAAACAAAATCAGAAACGCTTTTGTCCGGAGGAATCATTTAGTTTCTATCTTTTTCGATTTTGAGAAGGCATATGATCGTACTTGGCGCTATGGGATACTTCGCACTTTATTTACTTTTGGATTGAGTGGAAATTTGCCTACTTTTATTAAACATTTTTTAAATCTTCGTACTTTTAGAGTGAGACTGGGTGGCACTCTCTCTGCTCCTTTTACCCAAGCTGAGGGAGTTCCTCAGGGGAGTATTTTGGGTGTCACCCTTTTTATATGCCATATCTCACACATTTTGTGACGAATCTATACGGAACTTTATCACTAACCTTCTGAGTCGACCTTTTTAGGGAAATTTAATTCCCTACCTATTTCCAATCAACTCCAAAAAGCGGACAGGATTCCTTGTTATGCAGATTAGATTCAGTATTTAAGTCAAACGAAATAGTAAAGTTAGAGCAGTAGGAGATAGAGATTGAAGCAGAAAGTTATCGTGGATTTAAATTGAAGATTTCTTGTTAGAGATATTTAATCTCAAGAATTGAGATTCCGAGCGGTAAATATAGATTTGTGTTTAAAGTCTCATTAATGTTTTGAGAGTGAGATTAAAGTTAAATGTTCAATAAGAACATTATTAAATATAATTCTGGGATCTCTTATCGTGGTAATTTCTGCGTGATCGTTATTTAATAAATTAATTAATTGGATCATTAATTAATTAAGTTAACTTAAAGGATATTACCTTTAAAACCTCATAATATTAGTAGTCGAATTTGTTAATAAGTCTTTGATTCTATTTGGGAAAGATAACCAAATAAAGAAAGTTATTTATAAAAATGGCTACTGGTTCTTCTTTTGACTCAAAATTATTCTCGTTCTCAAAGTGAGGTCCTAAGAGGCCTTCACAATTTTAAATATCTTTTCGCCTTCTACACAGGCTTCACTATACGTGTACGATCTGCAGATCAATTGTAAAGGTTTGGACATGCGCATAATTGAACGGCAGTTGCAAACTGCCGTCAAGAACATTCTAAAATGATGCGACAGCAACGGTCATAGTATTTCTGCGAGCAAGAGTTTCTGCGTGCACTTTTACCGCAAACGGGGTATTCATCCCGACCCCGAAATACGCATCCGTGATGTTCAAATTCCCGTAGTTCCCGACGTACGATTCCTCGGAGTAATTTTTGACCACCGGCTCACTTTCCTTCCGCATATTTTACATTTGCGGAAGAGGTGTGAAAAGTCGTTAAACCTCTTGAAGGAGTTGTCAAACACCTCTTGGGGGGCGGATCGAACATCATTACTCAGAGTGTATCAGGCAATCGTACTCTCTCACATAGCTTACGGATGTGTTGTATACGGATCGGCGTGCAACTCTACTTTGAAAAAACTTGACTCTGTCCACCATATGGCGAGAATTTCGTTTCGCATCACCAGTGCAAAGTCTCTATGTTAACGGCAATCAGCTTCCTCTAGATCTTAGATGGAGAAAGCTGTCTCTTGTGTATTATTTTAAGATCTTGTCCGTGCCTTCACACCCTCTGCAAAATGTGTGTATATGATTACCAGCATGAAGAGACTATATGATGCCCGGCCGTCTAACATCCGGCCATTTATGGATAGGATGAAGCTTCTTGTTTCTGAACTCGACTTACCTAACGTGAATATCCAGCAAAGGAACCTTTTACTATTCCAACATTGGAGTACGCCACGGTTCCATTATATCAACCCTTTTGCCTCATACAGTAAATCCACTGTAGCACCAGTCGTCTTTCAACGCGTCTTCGCCTACCACCGCAGTCAGTATAGTTGTTATTCGGCAATCTACGCAGATGGTTCGAAACGTGCAGATTACGTTGACTGTGTAGTCGTGATTGAAGATGTTACGCACGGTTATAAGCTATACCCTTATTGCAGCGTTTTCACTGCAGAGGCTGTCGCCATTTACCGTGCACTTCAATCAATCGACTCCAATATGCCTCGTAAATACTGCATCTATACTGACAGCATGAGTGTATTAGAAGCGCTTGAAAATTATAACGATCGGTGTCATCCAGTGGTTTGTAATGTACTCGACATTACGAGTCGATATCACAGTAAGGGTTTCGATATCGTATTTTGCTGGCTACCGAGTCACGCAGGAAACATAGGCAACGAGCAAGCGGACAGCGCGGCAAGGTCGGCGACGACCCATCTGCCAGTAGCAGTCCCGCTATCAGATATAAAGCGCGTCATCCTGCATCATATTTTTATGATCTGGCAGGAATCAGGGAGTCAGCAGTTGGATAACAAACTGCACTCTGTGAAACCTGGCATAGGAGCATGGCCTGTGATGCCAATGGAAGGACTGATGTCAAATTGACTCGTCTTCGCATTGGTCAAACTCGCTTCACTCACAGGCATTCGTTGTTGGGTGAAGATGCTTCTGAATGTCCTTCATGTAAGGTCTCTTACACTGTGCGTCACATTTTAATAGATTGTACCGTTTTTAATAATTATCGCATCACCTTTTTTAATTCATCACATTTAACTTTACCTGACTTGGTGGGAGAAATACCCCACCAAAATCTATTTGCTTTTATCAGAAGAATTGGATTTTTATTTTTAATTTGACTTTTTAAAATGTTTTACCTTGAAATTTAATTTTTGTATATGTGCACGCAGGCATGCACATATGTAATTCTTATGTATATATTTTTAATGAGTGTTTTTAAGTTGATTTTAATATTTTAACAAACGTGAGGCGCAGCTTAGCCAGTTCTGGCTCTTGCGCCATAAACCTTAACACTCACTCACTCATTGAGCCCAGTACAATGCTTTATAGGAGATGGGTTGTTTCACAAGAGGGCGGTCCGTTTTCTGAAACGTGCATTGGGAGGCATCCCTCAATTTTATAGAGAAAGGAATTTGAGTTAAAAACGGATACAAGACGCAATCGGGATGACTACAAACATTGTACGTTTCCGAATAAACCGATTCGGGATCTGTGCAGTTTTGAGCGGAAGGTATTTTATTGTAATCCCATGCCTTCATACAGTTGTCAGGTCGTAAAGAATCCAGTTGAAATAAATCAATTCCTTGAAAAGAGAAGGCATGCTTTATACGCGGTCGACACACGACTCCATCAAAAAAATGTTGAGGGGGACACGATTCTACCTTTTGGGTTGGGCAATCAAAATAAGCTCCTGGATTAGCCGATACGAGCACTTTAGAGACGGTGCTATTGCAGGCAGATTCTGATTTGAATAGTTTGGGATGAATATGTTGCCCAGGAAATAACGCGACACGTTTTCGTTGATTTCCTTTGCATTTGATCCCAGTGACTGCATCAAATCTCTCTGATAATTTTCAATTCCTGACGCGTTTGGTGAATTCGTGCACAGGGACCATCACCAAAGGATCATCCGATTCCACATTGGTACAAAATTCAGGAATTTGGCAAGCTCGCCCATCAAATACCTGAGGTAAATGGGTCAAATTATCCCCGAGGGATAAATAGGGATCCCATGTTTGGGGGCATTCCACCACACATTGACCACCTTATCATTTTGACATTGCATATATCCCGGGGAATAGCTTAATGGACCTTGTTGAACTTTGGGCGAGGGCACCAATTGGAGGTTGCGTCGACCCATACAAGCATCTGATTCACATTGAGGGGAATCAAAATATCGAAATCCAGGTGGACAAGTTTCAAAGTGAGCTTGTCCGTGGCGACATACCAATAAAATGTTGGAATTCAAAATTTTGGATTCGGTATGAAATTGACAGTACAGACTCTCGTCATTTTTATTTCTGTAAGAGTCGTGTAGAAAGAATGTATTGGTCGAACACGACCGTCGAACAGCCTTTTCATTTTGACATTCGTAATAATGATGAATGTGTTATGGGTCAGAAAATCGCATACCAGTGGATTGTCCCACACATTGATCAATGGGTTGGCAGTGAGTTTTGTGAAAAAAAATGACCAGTTGGACAAATAAGCAAGTCTTAAATTTTTCCATGTTGACAACTAAAATAATACACTTGTTTATGTTGCAAGATGATCGAAGCGTTGGATTGAAAGGAAGGAAGTAGGGAAAATGTAACGAGTTTATCCTTTTCTAAATATTCGTACAAAGCCGGACCTGTGGCAGGCACTTTACCTGCATCTGGTTGACCATGGCAAGCATCTTTAAAAGTAAATTGTTGATTTTAAATAATATAATGATTAGGTAACTGAGCTTTCCATTCTACTTGAGAATTGATTATAAATTGAAATACAGATCCACGTGAAGTGAGTTGATGAGGAGCGGTCACAGGAGAAGGATATAAAAAAGTTTGGGGTTTGAAAAGAGAAGAGTGGGTGTTGAACCACTTCATGTATAAAAAATACAATAAGAATAGGGCAATTGTAAACGCTTTTAAAATCATTGCGACCTTGTTTACACAATGTAGGTAACCAAGACAACAAACAAGTGTTGAACAAGATGGATGTTGTAAAAACGAAATGATGATAAAGTATGATGTTGCCATCTGATGCCCTGAGAATAATTCTCTGTAATAAAGAGGTAAAGACAAGGTGGTTTTCAGATGAGACAAATCATGCTCAAAAAGTAGTTGCGTTGTAGCATGTGAATAAAGAATAAGAAATAAAATATTTTGTAAATGAAAAAGAAAAAGTAAAAATGACAGGGAAGACTGTCCTTTACAAGTAAAAAAATTTTTTTTTTTACTATTATATATATTAATGACTACATATGTTGTAGAGTCACTATTTCAAAATGCTATATTCCATTCCATGTCCATGGGAAAAGATTGCTTCCTCTGCCACTGGAAAGCGGTCTTATCATCCAAACATTATTCATGTTAAAGTTACTTTCTTGGATGAATTTGGTCAATTGGTTCAAGTGACTCGTACCTATGAACAATGGATTGGATTTTGCACAAATAACATTTACAAAGTCATTCGAGCCTTGGAGCATAATTTTCCCGATTGTAAACCTATTCGTTACACCTATGTGGGACTCACTCTAAAGATTTTGCCTTATTTTGAAGCCCGACTTGCGAAAAATCATTTGGGTTCTCCTCAAAAACATTTTTACAAGATCTATCTTCAGACATGTAGTCATGAAGTTGGACGATTTTTCAACAAGTATAAAATTTGTTATTACGACAAGACGGATTGGTTGGTTCGTTTGTACATTGACTTGTGCCTCAAATACCAGACTCAAGGTTTTTATTATAAATGGTATACAGTTCACGAGAAGGTGGATTTGGTAGATTCTTTGGAAATGCATCCTGATCAGACGCATGCACCCGACTGGACTATTGGAGCCTTTGATTTGGAAACGGTCCCAATGGATTGTGCCGATCGTGTCCCCACGGGATTGGATGAAACCGATGAAATTGTCATGATTAGTTTGTACAAATAGAATCGGCGTCAAGGCTTAAAATCGTGGCTCTTGTATCGATTGCCTTGTGATGCTCCTCCATTGGACATGGACCGAGATCAAGCTTATGCGTCTGAACGTCAACTTTTGAATGATTTTCACTTTCTGATTCAAGATTGCCAGGTCTTGACTGACTACAATATCAATGGATTTGACTTACCATGTTTGTTTACCCGTTTGCTTTGGTTGCAAATGTATTCCATTCTACGGCATTATTCATCCGTTCTCATGGGGACGACCATCGTCACCACTTTTCAGAAAAAAATGGTGTTGGATTTGTATTTTTATTTTCGAATTTTTTCCAGTTATGATTTACCCGGATTCAAATTGGATGACGTGGCACACATGAAATTGAGTGAAACCAAAGTACCCGTCCAATCCACTGGACTCTGGTCTTGGTTCACACATCCTCAGGTGACGGCCCATTTACTACAGTAAAATTCAGCAGAATAATGTTATCCAATTTTGAAACCACGTCGTGTACCCCCCGGGCTAATTTGGTATTTTTAAAGAATATATGCAGTATTGCTTAAAAGATTCCTTTTTAGTCTATTTATTTGAAAAGGAAATGGTATTGTGCTTTTTAGTGGAGCGGGCCAATTTTACAGCGTGGGATGCTGTTCAAGCCCTCCACATGGGTAATTCTAGCTTTTTGTTGGAATTGTTCAAAACATATGGCACGTTCTTGGGATATTTTGTCAATACTCATTTTTTAAAGAGTCCTGTTGACATTAAAAAGTATACCTCTGTGTTGGTGACCAAAAACCAAACGTACCAAGGGGCTTTAAATTATTGCATTCCAGAAAAAGCGTATGTGTGTACACTGACAGCATGAGTGCTCTAAAGTCCTTACACTTTTTAACAGAGCATAGACACCCCACTGTGATAGAAATACTTCTTCTGCGAAAATTGGAAATGAAATGTTTTGATATAATTTTTTCCTGGGTACCTGGACACGTGGGTATACTTGTTAATGAACAGGCTGATAACGCTGCACGATCCATGTCTGATCCCATGCAGCGGCCTGTCTGTTACCAGGATTTACAAACTTCTGTACAGCACTATGTCCATCATATATGGCAAGAGACTTGGGATTAACAGATCCTCAACAAACTACATATCATTCATCCTTCCACTTCTCATTGGGCAGCACTACCAGTGCAAAGACATGATGTCCGCTTGACTCGACTTCGCATTGGTCACACTCGTTTCACGCACAGGCACCTTCTGTTGGGTGAAAATGCCCCAGAATGTCCCTCGTGTAAAGTCCCATATTCCGACTATCACATTTTAATAGATTGTCCCGTTTTTAACCATCATCGCATCACCTTCTTTCATACATCTGTTTTAATCTTATCTGACTTGGTGGGGGAAACTCCCCGCCAAAACCTTTTTGCCTTCCTTTTAAAAATTGGATTTTTACATTTAATTTGATTTGTATGTTTCTTTGTATATTTAATATATTTTATGTATGTATGCATGTATGCATGCATATACATGTGTACATTTACTTTTATATATATATATATATTTTCTTAAAAATATATAACCTTTTCTTTTAACATGTGTTTGGCGCAGCTTGGCCATAGTTGGCCCTTGCGCCATTAAATTTTACAGTCACTCACCCAGAAAAAGCGTATGAAAATGTGTCTGTGATGGATTTTGCCAGTATGTACCCTAGCGCCTTATTGAGTAGTAATCTATGCTATGGAACATGCACCATCATGACCCGAGAAGAGTGGTTGGCGTGTCCTCCCGCTCAACAGTTGACTACTATTGCTTATCGTGTCCACGGGGAACTTGATTTTGAAAACGATACCTTTGGAGAGAGTTCCGTCTTTCACTATCCCCCGTTTAATCCAGAAAAAGAAGCATTTGCCATCGTCATTAATGAGCAAACGGAGGCGTTTTTACCGCATATTGTAAAACATTTCATCGATTTGCACAAACATCATCAGGGACAATACAAACAAACAAAAGACGTGTATCATTACAATGCTCAATTATGCATCAAAATTTTAATCAATTCCCTATACGGCGTCATGGCCAATAAGGATTCACGCTTGGCATATTTACCTATTGCCATGACGATTGTAACGTTGGCCCGTTATCAATTACTTGGCTTATACCATTATTTGAAACGTTTAAATTATCACATTTGTTATGCAGACACGGATAGTTTGATGGTGCAAAATTGGCCCGACAATGATTGTCATGCAGTAAATACATATTTAAATTTAAATCATGTGGAGCTCAAATTTGAGCAATGGATGAAGCGGTTGCTCATCTTGTCTCGAAAAAGTTACATTTAAAAGACACAAAAAAGAAAGATTGTGACCAAAGGCTTTCAGAAATGTATTAATGACATTGGTCATTGGTCATTGGACAAGGACAAATGGTCATTGAATTTATATCGCAATTGGTGTTGGAAAATGTGTGGCATTTTATGTTTTCCACACCTCTCGAAAAAGTTTCCTTTGTGTGGATGGAAGACCATTTGTCCTTGTCCAGTCGTGGAGGGATTTTATGGGTCTACATTTTTCAAGAGGCTCATTACAAGTGCCGAGATGCTAAAAAAATATTCCATTTACCGAAAGACGAAGCATTTGAGTTATTATAAATCAAAAAGTTGTGTGGCTGCGCATGTGCTCCAGAAATACCCCGAAAAAGCTAATGATTTTAGTGAGTATACCTATAGTCGAGCGGATGTGGCTCAGCGAGAGGCCAGTAAATGGGTGATGGATGCTCAAGAATGTCAATGGATCAATTATGAACAATTATTTATTAGTTATGAACATTTCGATTCCATTTTGTATGATGTTCAATCCTTGTTACACGTTGCCCTTAATACGGCTTTGGAGACGGATGAACCCAAATTATTTCGGGAAATGTGCCATGTTGTCTGGTGTATCCTGGTTCACAACCTGAATGAATTTTTATCTCATGCTTCTGTGGAACGTCTCACGCTCATTTTATCCTTTGACGGAGAAGGAGTTCCTACGAAACGGCTGACTCAGCTGGAACGCAGGACGAAAAAGGAAGGAGAACAACGCAATGTGTCTCTTCAAGGAATATCCAAATATCGGTCCGTTTTATTTGGAAACAATATCATTGCTCTCAAAGTTCAACATTATCTTGTGGAACGTTTGAAACGGTATCATTTCAAAAATGTTCAACACTAGAATGTCATTGTAAGTGGATGTAATGTCCCCGGAGAAGGGGAACATAAATTGGTTCACATGGCCGAAGCCTTGCATCCCGATCAATGTCGACATCCTCTTGTGGTGAGTGAAGACCAGGATGTGTTTGTGTTTGGCTTCATGCGCTTGGATCGATACGACACCATTCAAATTTACCGTTATGGAAAATATTATCCTGTAACACGTTTGGTGAGAGAATGGCTCCTTTTCCCCATGATACACTTGGAAATTTGTTCATTTTTATTTGGAAATGATTTTATTCCTGCGTTGGTGAGCATTTCTCCCAACAATTACCCCACAATTAATCAATGTTTAATGCTGGAAGATTTTTCTGAGATAAACGAAGAGGAGCCGAGTGAAGAGGAGGATATTCCCATCACACATCCCGTTTCCATCTTGGCTCGTTTTATTCAACAAGTGAGTAAATGCTTACGCTACAAATCTCCGTCTCATTTGGATGCTTCTCTCGTAGAAGGCTTTTGGATCACCTTTTTATGACTGCGAGATTATTACACTCTATCCTCCTTTCCCCAAAAATATTTAGAAAATTCAATCTATGATCAATTTGATCGTCACTTACTTCTCACGGCCTTATCCATCCCCCGTTATTCATGGAGTTGCTATCAGAGAGCAGAGACGACCTATCAGAACGTGACTCGAGAGACTGTGACTTCTGAACAAGCCGAACGAGCCGTGTTTATGTGGTGAACCTTTTAAAGGTTTACTGGACAATTCCAACCGATAAGGCTTGCGTTGTATTAAAGTTGACAAAACGCTCATGAGGGTCCAACTCACCAACAAACCCAAGATCCATACCCACTGGGATTGAAACAATTGAAAGGGAAAGAGGCGAAACGGACCAAAAATTATTTCTTTGGCTTTCTGAAACTCTAGTCTCCGATCAAGTTGAATGAGTTGCAGCACTGGTTCGGGAGCCAATACTACTTGAGAATCATGATTAAACACAATCAAAGTTTGCTCCCAATCCACATTTTGTAAAGATTGTACCTGAAAGGGCTCAGCATAAGGATACTTTTGATAGACGGGTAAAGACATGACATGGGATAATAACTGAGCGGTAAAAATCATGTTTTTGGGATAGGACAAAACCAAGCGGGAATGAAAAAAGGTATCATTGTAAGGTATCCATGGGTCACTGTATAAAATTGTTTCTAGACTCATTGCTTTGTTTTTGAAAATCAAGTGATGGATAGAGCCTCTGGAGCGCTCTACAGGGGTGAAAATGACGCTAAAGTATTTTATGAAGCGTTTTTCATGAATGAAGAGTCGAGTGGTGTAAAAGACATAATATCCAATTTTGAAAGTTCGCAAAAGGTGGACCCACCACTATCGAATAGGCAAAAGAGGAATCTGAAGACGAGATATTTTGAAGAAGGCACAAAGATTACCCATGAGAAAGTCAAGGCAGATGAGAAAACCGATATAAAGAATACAATACAAATGGAGCAAAATGACAAGCCAGAGGATGGGGAACAAAATGACGACAATATGCTAGTGAATGAAAAAAATGGCGATTATTTAAATGAGGAACAAAAATATCCACCATGGGATGTTTCAGCAGTCGAACAATACAAAGGCAACCAGCCAATGAATGTTTCAAAGGAGGAAAATCAAGACAACCAAGAGACAATGAATACAAATTATGGGGCATATGATGATCCGCCTGGAGGTAGTAATACAAATGGCAATTTGAAACGAGATCTTGAAGAAGGAGATAATACATCAAAGAAAATAAGGACAGAAATGGTTTCTAAAAAATATCCTAAGGGAAGTAAAATTAAATATTACGATCGTTTTCGAAGACAAATTCTTCATCAGCAACATTTACGGGGTTATGTGCACCTATACCTGGGAACACTAACAGTAATGGGTGGAAAGTATGACTGAGCTATAAAATATTATCCACGAGATAATTTAAATTTGAAGGAGCCATTTGAAGATGAAATCGAAGACAAATTCTTCATCAGAAAGATGTGCACCTATACCTGGGAACACTAACAGTAATGGGTGGAAAGACACGTGGAAATTGGTAATAAATGAAGAAAGACACGTTAACCCTCTGAGGGGTTAGCTTCCTCCTGAAAAGTTATTCCGAAAGCGTTTACTCTTATTTTGCCGTTCGCTTTAAAAATGCAACAGTCTTCTTTCCTTTCCCCCCTTTTAAAACTTGGGAGGTCGAACGGGGACAATTTTATGACTTAGTTCGGTTCCTTTGTCAAGTAAGAACCAAGAGATCAATCGTTTACAGCTAGCTGCTAAGTTGCCTTGGGCAATCTTGTATGAAAGCTGTAGTGGAACTCGGTGTTTCTTTCCCCTATATGTTCAGTCACAGTAAAATTAAAACAAAATGAAGGGTAAAAAAAAGAAAAACTGAAATAAATAGTATGTTAGAAGTTGAAAAATAATTATATTTTCTTCAAACAAAATTTATTTTTCAGTCATTTTTTAAAAATTAAAAATATATATATTTTTGGGTATTGTGATTTGAACCAGAAAAAAGCATCCTGTATTCATTTTTGAATATGAGAGTAAGAAAACGCGCTCACTTTCCTGTTTTTAAAAAAGTAATGAGGTAAAAAAAGAGCAAAGGCCCTACCTCATTTTTTAAACAATAAGACAATAAATGGGGCATACAGTGATATACATATGATGATTATATTTATGAACTAAAACCGATCTTTCTCTATTCAATTATATTTTTAATTTAAAATAGCATAAAAAAGGATTTCAATACTTTTCATTTATTTTAATTAAAATCATATAAATGATATTTTTATGTTAACTGCATATTTTTCGGAAAAAATCCAAATTTTCATTCCTAGTGTTCTCCTTTTCGAACTTCTTGTATTAAATAAAAATTCCTTTTCTACATCGGCATTTGTGATGGACATAACACACATTCAGTCAATAATTTTTAATTTTAATGGGGGATATACTTCTTCAAATGCGCATGACAGTACTTCTAACCATTTCCTACTCAAGTTAAATTTCTTATCTTTCTGTTTCTTTTATTACAAGGAAAAATGTCACACATCGATAACTACATTTTCACACAATTCAGTCATTACAAATTCTATTGTGAGAAAAGTTCTCCCTAATTAATTTTGTCTTTCAAAACAGTACACTTAAAACAATTTTGTTCAGTGAAGTTAACCTACAGTTCCACAATGTATCCATACCAAATTTTAAAAACAATTTTAACATTTGGAAATGTATCCCGTATTAAATTTTTTGAGTATACACAAATATTTCCTGTTGTAAGGAAGACATAGTATGAGATGTGGTGTGCGGTTTTGAAAGAATGTTTTCGTACGTGTAGATTATTTTTGAAAATTTAAATATCACTGAAGCTGATCATATAACTGCAAATGAGCCTTATTTTAATGTGTGCTGGTATCAAAGTAAAACACTTTACAATATTAAACAACCTATGGGTTTATACTCAATATCAAACTATTCGCAAAATGGCTTACAACTTCTATTCAAATTGTAAAGAAACTGAAATATAAATATATCTTACTGCAGTCAAAAATATTCATAATATGTAAATATCCTATTCCTCCACTTATTTCAGTACATTTTAAAAACTATAGCTGAATGCAATTTTTTATATTTATAAATGAGGCATAAAAGCTCACACAGTCGTAAAAATATCTTTATCATTTTTAAATATACTACTATAAAACGCGTATATGGATTGTAAGATCAGTTCTAAAATCCTAAAAGCTTTTAGAGGATCAAAAAACATGTAATTTTGGATTGATCAAAATTTTAATATAATACACAAATATACATGTTATTAAGCAAATACATTTGAAAAATCAAAGTTCCTTCTGAAATAAACGTGATTGAAAGAAAAATGTTTAATTGCAAATGAGTGGAAATACATGTTTATCTAAGGGTAATCCCCAAAGTGAGGCAATCGTCACTCTTAAAACTCAAACTCAGTGGCACAACAATCCATGAGGGCCAGGAACTACTATGTTCATCCTAATATACGTGACCATTGGGCGCTGAGGTGCTATGAACAGATGTCCCGATTTGGTGGTCTGTCTGAAGAGAGACCTTTATTATTTAAGACCTCAAGCAAGCTTGGTACTCATTTTTCGACCCAATGTAGCGGGGATGAAAGGCAGAGTCGACCTTGCCCAGCCAGTTAATAGAACCCCAGACCTGTGGTGTGGAAGTACGATACACTACCACTCGACCCTATTCGGTGAAAAATAAAACTTAATGTTAGAATCTTATATAATTCCCTAATGAATGAGGGAGTTCAAGCTTTTTTTTTCATGTAAACTGTTTAGACGGAAATGGTTAAAGATGAACATTTCACAAGTTGCATAAATTAAAATTAACCGTTATAGTTTACATAAATTTTTAAGAGTGCAAAAGGTGTATTTTGGCTGCACGAATTAATTTTAAAAGGAATACGGTTACGAAAAAGTAGTACAAATCTGTCTAAAGTAAGGTTGGTTACCTTAGATATGGTCAAACACAACAATGTATTGGAAGCCAATTCCACAATTCGTTGTTATAAAAATGTATGGAAAATTACGAGACTTATTTTTGCATTTGTAATTTATATATATTTTTTTTTCCTGAGAACTTTAAAAGCTAGAGCGACATCCATCAAAACCGCGGTTCCCTCTCTGTTTTTCCAGATCGCCCCTGACTAAGCCGGCTCTGCCATAGTAAGTGAAAATGCCGTATTTTGTTTGTCAAGATCATTTTATAGCTGACTGCATTTTTCATGTATTTTAGATGGTCGTTTTATATTTTCTACATCAATATTTTAATGTCTGAATTTAAAATTACATAAAATTCTTGACATTCGCATCAATGACCATGATAATTTTTATTAGTATATGAATGTGTCGTCAAACGATTACATGACTATTATTAACATATTATTTCAACCATTTAATTAATGTTAAGTATAACATAAGGCACAAAAATTTTCTGAACTTTAAAATAAATATTTCGAAAACTACTTCAGATATACTCGAAATTTTTCATTCCTACGCTTTAGCTTCTCAGTTTTGCTTCTATGAAAAACTTTATTGTATATTCGTCGATTTTTTTAGTATATTTTTTGCTCTTAGCATACAGTTTTTAACTGAATTGTATGAAATTTTCGAAATATATTAAAAAATATTAATGAAGCTATATAATAAAAAATTTGAAATTTATATTATACTCAAATAATTGCTAGAACTTATGGTAAATAATTTTTAACTGCACGATACATTTTTTTTCGAAATTTCAAATGGAATTTCTAACATAAAATTTCTAGCTTTATACGGTCGAGATTTCAAAACATATCCAGATTTTAATTACTTATTCAGTTAGCCTTTAAAAAAAGATAAATGTTGAGGTATTTTGCATAAATAGATATTTTTGAATAATAATTCGAATGTTTTTGAATAGCTCGAATTTAAAATTGATTTTTATGTTTATTTATATGCATAAATGTCTACTGTAAATGTTCCCGTATATTTTTGATTACCATTTATTCAAGCATTCAAGTTATAAAAAAAAATGTGGGAAAATCTTCATTCATGCTGTCTTTGATGTAAACTGAAGTTATAAAAAAAATGTGGTTAATTAAAATTCACTTAAAATTCAAATATAATTCGGTGTATTTTAACAATATATAACTAGGCACTGTACGTAAACTTCCCTGAACACTTGGGCTTTGAAATCTAAAAAAAACTAATAGATCTTAATTAGTTTTTTTTTCGTTTTTATTTTTTTCAAAGTGTAAGAAAATGTTTCAAATTATTTGATGAAGTTTAAATTTATTCCTTTTTAGTGGTTGGAAAGTTTAAAAGGTTTCAAATTTTAAAGTGTTTAGCGTTTTATTAATTTTTTTTGACATCTTATAATGAAATAATCATGTTTCAAAAACTGAAAGCATTGATTAAGATAAGAAAAATGAAGCGAAAGAATATACTTAAAAAAAAGATAATTTGTCTAACTATATAAAATAGCAGATTGCCCTGACACGCCCCAAATTTTGTTACAGTTTCAAATTAATATGAAATCAAAAGGGAATTGTAACATATTTTACTTATGCGTTGGGACTTTTCAAAACTTTAAAAATACAAGCTAACAAACAAACACTTCCTGGGGACTAAAGAGATTTTCCCCGATTTTTTACGATTGCTCCAGGGTCAAAACACGGGGTTCCCTGCGAGCCATAAAACTTCCTATTAGTGTCATGCTGTGTTGCTTCCACCGACCCTAATTATCTTTCAAGATGTTAAACCTTTAAAAGGGGGAAAGGATTTCAGAAAAGTACGGCTCAACCGCTTTAGAAAATGTTACTTGAAGGCAAAAAAATCCGTGCAGTGCATTTTCGAAGCATCTTTACAATGACGGAATTTTCCGTGCTAACCGCTTGGAGGGTTAAAGATAAACCCTTAAGATCCAAATCATACAAATAAAAATACTTTAATTTTTTTACGAAGGTTTATAAGGATTTTGCAGAGCTACAACTCTCCATACATTCTTCGACATTGCTTGCATCTTGTGAATCAAGTGTAGTATTGTCCCTCTTTTCCAATATGGAATATTCTCAACTTATCACCAACACTTTGGCCGTTGATGTCCTGAAAAAAGCCATTCATGATATGGCTTCTGAATCTGGGATGTGAAATCCCCTCAGGGGGCTCACCTTCTTTAGGTGAGTACGGGTTCCCTAGTGATCTTTTCCTTTTACCTAGGGGTTTACTGTCTTTGGTAAACACGGGCTTCACGAACCCGGGAAACCCTAGTGATCTTTCTCTATTTTCGGCCCTCTTTCTTGCCATTCAAATTTCCCTTTTCTTCTTTTCCCGTCCAGACCACAGACCTATATTAAACAATGAAATTTGTTCTACCTTTGTTTTTTTTTCTAGTAAAAAAAAATTGATATTTTTTACTACCGTTTTATGGTTTACATTTTTTATTACGGTCTTTTAATTTGATTTTCTTAAATTTCTTCCAATATTTTGATTTTGTTGCTTCTTTTATGTTCGATTATTGATTTTGTCGCTTTATTTGTGTTCAATTGGCAAAACTTTTCTTTACTTATTATCTTTATTTTTTCTGCCACGAAGTCCTGTGGCAGACCTGGACTGAGTGGAATGAAGTTGTGTCTGATGTATTTTCCAATTTGGTATGATGACACAACAGACTGCTCCCTCGGAAAACTGGCACTTGGAGCGGGGTTTTGAACTTCTGAGGACCTTTGACTAGTGAGGTGGGGTCTTGGAGGAAGCGGCCATGTATTGGGTACCAGAGAAAAGCTGAGTTTTGCGTCTCAGGCCGCCAGATAGTACAGGAGCCCGGGACAGCCTAACCTGCATGTCCTGGCTGCTCTATCAGCTGATGTATAATCCCGCCTGTCTTGTAGTTCCAGTTGGTGCCTGGATGGGGTCCTGCATTGCAGAGTGGGGGGCTCTCCGGAGGCCACTACTGGTTGATGAATCTAGGGCTAGCCCTGCCAAACTGGTCCTCTGAAAATCAAAAGGGATTCTCCTCCTCCTTTCTCAAAAAAAAAAAAATTCAAAATAAATCAAAATAATAAAAAAAAATCAAAACGCATTTTTTAAAACCCCCAACCCACCCTACCCAACTAATGATGAGCAGCCCATGGATGGTAAAGGCGTCGTGTTACCCACTCTCAAAATTGGCAAAATTTCAACGACTGCCAGATTTTTATTACTTTCACTTGAAAACAATGAAATGTCTTCGAAGTCACCTTTTGCTATACAGAAAGCTCTCGTAGGAATAGGTGGTGAACCGAGATCAGTAAAACGATTGCGTTCCGGGGATCTACTAATATTGAAGCAAACTCTGCTTTTCAAACTAATTCCTTTCTTCTTGCTAAATCTTTTCTAAATAGTCCTCTAACGATAAGTCTGCACAAAACCCTAAATTCCTGCCGTGGTGTTATTTCCGAACCTGACCTGTTGACGACCCCTGATGGAGAAATTCTGGATGGATTCTCTGATCAGGGTGTGATTCAGGTCAGAAGAATAACAATAAAAAAAGATAATTCAGTCATTCCAACAAAACATTTAATTTTAACTTTTAATAGCCCTACTTTACCCAAAACTATAAAAGCTGGATACTTAAACTGTAAAATCCGTCCTTATATTCCGAATCCTTTGCGCTGTTTTAAGTGTCAAAGGTTCGGACACTCTCAAACTGCTTGTCGTGGACAATTGACGTGCTCTAGATGTGCATCTGTTGGACATGCCTCCTCAGATTGCACTCTAGAGCAGAAATGCGTCAATTGTTCACAGCCTCATCCCACTGATTCGAAACTATGTCCCAAATAGAAAATAGAGAAAGAGATACAAACAATTAAAACCAACAGAAACATGTCCTATATTGAAGCCCGAAAATTTATAACCCCATCTCAAACTTACGCTCAAGTTGCCAAATCCATAACTCTTAATAGTTCCTCACAAACAGATGAAACGATTACAAAAATAGTGTGCCCCCCCCTTTAAAATTACTACAACCATTAATAACCATTTCGAAACCAAATATGTCTTCCTCAGTCCCTGCAGTTACTAAATCTTCTACATCAACTCAAGCACAACTTGTACCATTCACATCTTCTGTCACGGTAACATCGCCATCAATATCTCAACCTCCTAATTCTGTAATAGATACTGTTTCCACCGCTTCTGATAATTTATCTATCTCTACCACATCTTCCTCATCCACAGCATGCTCTGTTCTTGAAACGACCACCACTACATCCAATACCATACCTACTACATCCCAGGATACAACTCAAACCTCAAAACCCCGTAGAAAAAAACGCCCTCCTAAAAACCAATCTAACACTATAAAATCAAAAATAGAAATTTAGACGGCTCCTCATAGACCTCAAAAATCAGCACCTACCGAGTACACAACGTATGAGGAGGATATGATAATATATGATGTGTGGAAGATGAACCTGAGATAAATCCAAAGTATGTTTTAACTTACGAGAGACAGTTAGTAAAAGGACAATATTGTGCATCTATACGGTACGACTTTGAAAACCCAGTCAAAGAACCGTGTTAACAACAACAAGTGGTAACATTTTACTTTAAAAAATCTGGTTACGAACTAAATATTTTTCTGATTTGGTGGGGAAAACCCCACTAAAATTTATTAACCTTAGGTTTCAAAATTTTTTAATCTGAAATCTTACTTTTTTATCCATACAATTTTTTACTGGTTTTATACTTTTAAAGCTTGAAGAATTTTTTTGATGCTGCTTAGCCAAAATTGGCTCTTGTGCCATTAAACCCCACACTCAACTCAACTGGGATGTTAAATCTTGTGTATCCAGATTGGCGAAAAAGATTGCAAGATTGTCCAGTGCATCGACTGCACGTGGATAAACAAGTTTCTTTTTCCAAAGGTCATGCTTGTCATGTGGACAAAGCCTATGTCAAAAATATTGCTAATCCTCTCATTTCCTACAAAATCATTGTGGTGGCTCACATGTCGTGTGATAGGAACAAATCTCAAGATCCGGATGGACTTATTGGAGATTTAAACTTTATTGCCAAGGAATGTCTCCCTTTGACAGTGATTGGTGAAGCAATGCGAGAGACTGTGCAACAAAAGTTGCACGATGCAGCTCGGTTGTTTAAGGATACAGTGGACTTTCAGATTGGTGAAAATCGATCAATTTTTCGATTTTTTACTTTTAGCATATTATCAATGCTTGTAATCACTGCTACTGAATGCAAAAAGAATTTTTCAATTCCGATCATTTTTATGGAAGTTATGCTCTTTTCAATTCGAACACCTGTTTGACCACGCCCCTTTGTTTACATCTGTCAAACGCAGCTGCTTGCAATGGTTGTAGAATTACGCTTCTGTATTGTATTTTTTGATTTTGAGCGTTACTTTTATTTACTTTATGTGTTATTTTTTTTACTTTATTTATGAATTATATATTTTTCTAAAATTTGGCAACGCGAAAATAACTGTAACTCAAACTGTTAGGTATCAAATATTTGTTTACTTAGTTGCGAAAACAGCTTGCTTTGAGTTTCGTTATATAAATAAGAAACAGTTCTTTTCAGAACTAAAGCTCTATATTGCGGTAATATTTTAATATTATATATATATATTCTATTCTGTTGAGCGAAATTATCACAGCTTATTTTGTTTTGTGAAAATGCATAGCATTAGTTCAAAATATAGAAAGCCCAAAGGGCGACTAAACAAACGAAGAGCTGCCTGTATAAGAAATTTGGAAAAAGGAAAATCTTCTGCATATAATGTATCATCGGATAATAAATGTGATGAAATTTCTACTGAAGCTGTTCCTAGTACATCAGGTATGAGTGCCAGTGATGTAAATTCAGAATCAAATGAATATCATTTTATCAATAATTCAATGTGGACCTCATTGCTACAAAATGTTCCATGCAGTGATTGCAACCAGTTCTCATTGAATATTTTAACGCACAATTCATACGGTTTCTCCACCAAAATGAAACTTGTTTGCGAAAAATGTAAAAAATCATATGGACATGCCTTCACCAGTCAACGAGAAAAACCCTGCAGGAAATTTGATATAAACACAAAACTTACATCTGCATTCTTGGCTATAGGGAGGGGTCACGCAGCCTTAGAAACTTTCTCGGCAATTTTAGGTACACCATGCATGGATCGTAAAACATTTTCGAAATGCTTGGAAAACTTATGCAATAAAAATGAAAACGCGAAAGTTGAAATGTTACGAATCTCAAGGGAACACGTGAGGCAAACAAATTTATATTCACATCCCGATCTTGGTCAGAACAATATTATCGATATAACTGTCTCATACGATGGAACGTGGCATAAAAGAGGCCATACGTCCCTATATGGCATCGGCATTGTTATCGATATAATGACAAGCCTTGTTGTTGACTTTGAGGTTTTGTCAAAGTATTGTCATGAATGTAGTATGGCTGCAAAAGATATGGGTGAAGCAAACCCCGAGTTTCAGATTTGGAAATCGGGGCATTCAGAAAAATGCCAGAAAAACTTTGACGGTTCCTCAGGTAGTATGGAAATGCATGCTGCCTACATTTTGTGGAACCGGTCAATATCTGACTGTGCAATGAGATACACTACTGTTCTTTGTGACGGTGATGCAAAAACACATCAACATCTAAATGAAAAAAAGTGTATGGAGATGATGTCGTCATTGTAAAAGAAGAGTGTGTTAACCACGTAGCTAAACGTTTGGGAACAGCACTCCGGAATAAAGTTAAAGAGTGGCGGTCGAAAGGTGTGACATTAGGTGGTCATAAACAAGGTAGTTTGACTGACGCAACAATTACTAAGTTACAGAACTTTTATCGGAAAGCAATTGTCGATAATGTTCCAGAGGTTGAGAAGATGAAGGCGTCAATTTTTGCAACTCTTTTTCATTGTATGTCGACTGATGCAAAGCCAATGCACAGCAAATGCCCTGACGGAAAGCTATCCTGGTGCTTTTATAATAGAGCTAAAGCAGATAATAAAGTACCAGGTAGTCATAAAAGTATGAAAACTAAACTGTCAGAAGAAGTAGTTGCTAAAATTATGCCAGTGTACCAGTGCCTTGCCTCAAATGAAATTCTTCTTCGCTGTGTTTCTGGCAAAATCCAAAATGCTAATGAAAGTTTGCATAGCTGTATTTGGAGGAAATGCCCCAAAGATGTGTTTGTTTCGAAGAAAAGGATTGATCTTGCAGTAACCGCAGCGGTCAGTGAAGTAAACATTGGCTATGTTGAAACGTTAAAGTTAAACAATACTGAAATGGTAGACGCTGCATTTAAAATTGCCCACAGACGCGATAACCGAAGGTTATAGCAAAGAAAGCGAAAAGCTTCTGAACAATATAAAAAAAGAGAAAAAAATTCAAAAATATAAAAAAATGACAAAAATAGAGAAAAGAATGACCTCAGTTATGGGGCTGGAAAATTTTAGTTGTATCTGTTTTTTTTTTTAAATTTATTTGTATATATATATAGCTTGAAATCACGGTACTCTTACAATGGTAAGTTATTCATAAATAAAAGTAATAATCCTGTGATCAAACAGACATATTTTATTATTTACATTATTTTACATTTAGATATGTTGTATATAAAGTTGTAAAGTTTGCTTGACTATGAAATACATTTTCAGTCATATTTTGATGATAACATCAAAATATTAAATTTTCATTTCCTTCTGAAAATTTGTTTATTTCTGAAAATTAGGTATATTTATTATAATGACATAAAGAAAATCAGTATATAAGTTGTAAATAATATGGTATCTCTTAATTATAGCAATAATTGCTTTTATCAAATGTGATTGAGGACTTATAATCATAATACTCATAAAAACCTTCATTTAAGGGAATTGTAATTTTTGTCGTTTCAATAACTTTAAAATGTTCCCTGCGCAACACATTTTCCCCAATTGCAGTGAAAAATTCCACAAATATTCTCTATAGGTGTATAAATATATGCTAGTGAATGTTTTTTTATTTAAGTGAAGAGAAAATAATAAAAACCAGAGAATGTAAACATTTTAATTAGTTTTTAAGGAAAAAACTGAAATTTTCAACATAAATATTTTTTTAATTTTTTAAAAAGAGAAATATGAAGAAAACTTCACTAAGTTTTATTTTTAAGTATAAAAGGAACATTATGAGAGAATATTGACTGCATAGACTGAAACTGGTTGCGCATGGAGCATTTTGAAATGCGTTAATTATTCGGTACAATTAAAAATAAAAATTTTAATATCTCAGAAACCATTAAAGATATTTTGACAAAACTTTGTACATTGATATCTGGTAACATATTACACATTTCTTGCAAATTTGAAAAAAAATCATTGGTAATTAAAAAAATTGATTTTGAAACTCCACTGTACCCTTAAGGAAACTTGCAGTCCAGTTTTATGTAATACATGCAGGACTGCCTACTAAAGGCATCATATACCTTGTGACGTCCATCGAAACTGGTGTGTTATGACTACGCGCATGTTTTATGGAGAAAGGTTGACCAACGCATTCAAAAAACAATTGGAGCCTATTTTAGAAGGCATTGGAACTTTTTAGCCATTTGTCAGGTGCAAATTTACAGCCGTACGACATTTGGAGAGGACAAGTACAAAATTGGGGGAAAGATTAAAAACTTTATAATTTTTCAGGAATCTGCCATTCAACCACGTATGGAAATGACGTTTATGCAAAGCGTATCATTGCCTGCTGCAATTGAATATAATCAGGATGGAAACACACGAAGAAGATACCCAAAATGTGTATTGAGTAAATAAAAATAAATAAATAAAAAAAAAATTTATAGCCTTTAAAAGAGACAGGAGACTGCACACTTTAAATAGCTTGCCTGTCTATTTGCTGGAGTGTGGGTCTTGTGCAAAAAATCGTAGAGAGACCAGCTATTGTACGTACCATTTCTGGGTGAATTTGAGTCATTTCCATATTATTCTTCCGAGATACAAGCAAGGATCCTTCTTCTCCCAAAGAATAATAAAATCCCGAATTGTTGGATCGGGCTATAAACCATTCCAAGCTCACCTTTTGACCTTGCTGTTGATAACGTGTCCACTGAATACATTGTAACCATTTGTAAGATTCCAAGATTTTATCCACGTTTAAAGTGGTGACTGATTTCAAAAGAGTATTTGGCATTCGAGGTGCATTCACTCCAGTAAATAAAGCATACAAATTTATTAGATACGACACGGCCACTCGTTTGCATACCAAGAGTGTATATTCTAAACGTTGTTGGTCATTGACCAAAACCAAAGTAACCACTTTGGGCATACAATTTGGACAACCATGAATCACTCTTTCGAATTGCCCGTATATCAGGAGGGGGTTCGACAAACATGTTGAAACGCTAACTCCGAGTCAACAAACGTTACCCGTCTTGGTTCACCAGTGGTTATTAAATCGTCAGCATGCAGTCATTCTAGTGGCAGGTGGACCTGGATCTGGAAAAACATTTACCGTCATCAGTTGCCTTGATCGTATATCGATTCCTCAATTGCGTATGGCTCCGACCGCTCGAGTGGCACAACGTATTGGAGGACAAACTATTCATTCGGCTCTGAAACTAGGGTGGAGACCTGGTTCAGTTTTAAATACGTTGGAAAAGGAATTGCAACACGAAACGGAAGAGGTCGTGTGTTTGGAAAAAAGTGCAGTATTGCTGGGAACATTTGACTGTCCACAATCACCCGATATTATTGTGGTGGATGAAATTGGAATGGTGAGCTTTTTTTTTTTTGTTTGGCTCATTGGATGATACAATATTTTTTCCGCCGTCCAAAACCCATTTTATTTATAGCCATGGGCGATCCCAACCAATTGAGACCAGTGAAAACAAATCACAATGTATTTAGCGTGTCTTTGGATATACCCATCACTCGCATTGATTTAAAGGGACTTGGTACCCTAAAAATCACAAACCTATCGTTTTTTTATTTTCATTTAATCTTATTCTTTGCATAATTATCTTTCGATTGATATATCACTTGTGCATGTCGGAAAGTTAGAAGTTGAATAAAACTTCATTTGAAAACAAATTAGGCAATTCAGCCACACCCCCTTTTTAGAAAAAAAAGCTAAAAAATGCGTTATGATAAAAAAAATCTATTTTATAAATAGAAATAATAACTAAAAAAAGAATGTGTTGTATTAAAAGCAGAATATTTCAGAGGCAATATACAATAATGTAATTTTTCTTCCTTGTGAAATGTGTGCATGTAAAATTTTTAAATTAAGGCATTTTATATTAATAATTTTATAATTTCAGTTATTATTCCTGATATATTTTTCATACAAATGTAATACTTTAATATTATAAGAAGAAAAACAGCTAAAATTTCTGTCGTGACAGAAAAAAAAATTTTTTTAACGTTTTTCTTGAGTTTTCTTGTGCAATTAGTACTCTCTAAAAGTTGATCATTTATAAAAATGTGTGGGTTGAAAACATATGAAAATGCAATTATTTTAATGAAAAACGTATAACCAATATCTTAAAGTGGTATTTTAAGTTTAGTTAAGCTTATAATAATTATTTTTTCAGAATTATAAACTTTAAAGTGGTTTTTCTCAGTTTGTGTTTTTCGAAACCTTAGTGCATTCAAAATGCTACTCCTTCGACAATTATTTACCAATCACTTCCATTTTCTTCCTGCGTGTTAAAAATAAAGCATGTAATAAAATTAGGGATCCGTTTTGCTATAAACTGAATACTTTTTTTTAAAAAAAATAAAATGTAAGACATGTTGGCTTTTTCGTTGATTTTTAGCCTGTATATCAACATTTTACTTTTTTTCTCCAAAACAAATGAAGTTATTCTAAAATCGATCCCTATAGTTGTTTAGAACACCCATAAGAATATTATAAAAAAATTTCAGGTCAAAAAATTAATTTTTACAAAAGGAGTAAAATTTTAAAATTTTCCCAATTTTCTTCAAAAAATTTTAATTTTTAAAATTGTGTGAAAAATATATGAAAATTTTCATCTGGTAACACTTTCTTGAATAGAAACATTGTATAAAATGCCAAAATATAATATTTAAATACGTAAATAAAGAAGTTTGCTCAAAGGGTACCAAGTCCCCTTAAAGGAAAGTAAACGATTTTCTCCCGAATATGAATCCATTATTCAACAGTTGCGTTACTATGTGGATACGAATGATGAAACGGGTTTATTTACATACATTTGTGGAAAATTTCCCATCGTGGAACACATTGATACGACAATTTTACAAAAATGCACTCGGGCATTGGCTTATTTAAAATCTACCGTGGAATCGTACAACAATTTCGGTTTGAATCGTTTGATTCAGGGACTACGGATCCGTTTATGCACCAAAACAAAGAAAGGTATTGGTATAACCTATGTGGATGTAAAGGTAGGATGCCATGTATTTATTATTCAAAATGGTGTATCTTTAGCTTCAAATGGCACACCTTTGTTGTTTGAAAAGTATAATGCCGAACAAGATTGCATTGAATGTAAGGATCCTGTGAAAAAGCTTTTAAAACAAGTACAAAGAAATTTCAAAGGAGAATTTCCTATCGTCGTTGGATTTGCCGGAACTATTCACAAATTTCAAGGAGATACGATGGATGACGATGCTATCGCTATGAACTTTAATGGAAGTCGAGATTTGAATTTGGTGTACACAGCCCTCAGTCGAGTAAAGTGTATGGATCAAATTGTTGCAATACAATTGTATAAAAAAACACTTTTTTTTTAGTTGGTATTTGTAGCCGAGTGCAAAACAATTTCATTTTGACTTGTGTCTTTGGGATCCGTTACAGATACCAACAACGCAACCACATATTCACTAATGGCTTTCATTTGCTGAGTCATTTGAGCTTGGAAAGGATTTAATACAGTGTTCTTCCCTTTCCAATACTTCATAAATACAATGCAACAAGCACCTTATTTCCAGTTCAGCATCATTTTCTTCCATTTTAACACTGTTTTGATACACTTGATACGCTCGTTTCAAATGTTCATTATGTACTACGTTGTTCAACATGGGTGAAATGACCGTTTCATGCACATACCGACAAGCCCCTCCAAATATCATATCCACTACCGATTTAATCACTTTACTCTGCTTGACATTCATCAGAGCTTGAATAATTGTCTTGGAGGCAGTGTACATGCACATAAAATTGTTTTTCTGGCCATTTTTACGGACCGTTTCAATTATTGCTTTTCCTATTGGGATTTGATGCATTAATTTTTCCATAGACATGATGAAATACTGCTTTTGAGTATCTAAAAGTTCCTGATTAATCGAATCATTATCCGTTTCTGTCAACCCTTTATGCAAATCTTGCAAAATATTCGTTTTCTCGTGACGAGCAATTTTAGGGGAAGGGTATTCATCGTCTGACTCATAGATCTGTCGCCCAAACTTTCGTCTTCTGGCTCCTTGCGAGGAGCAAGTGCGAAGATTTGATGACCTCCTTTATCGCCTGGAACTGCCGGGGTCTAAGAACTCGCCTTGATGATCTCAAATCCATCATATCCACGTACCAGCCCACATGCGTTGCTCTTCAGGAGACTTTCGTGAAGAGAACCATGATAATGCGAGTACGTGGTTATAATTGTGTATGACGGGATGTAGATGGCAATGCATCTCCAACTGGAGGCGTATGCCACTTCACATCTAATCTGTATCCCAGTAACATCGTCACACTGGACACATCTTTACAGGCTGTGGCTGTACGGATTCACATCCATTCTTTAGTCACTGTCTGCAGTGTTTATTTACCACCCAACAATGTTGTGTCACGTGGATTTGAATCAATTAGTCAGCCAATTGCCAGCTCCTTTTATTTTGCTCGGTGACTTTAAAGGACACAGCCCTTTGTGGGGGCATGATGATACAAACTCTCGTGGGCGACTGATTAAACAGTTGATCTCAGATCACTGTCTCTGTCTGCTGAACAACGACGAGAAAACGTATTTTGATGCACCCACGAGGTCATTTCACTCCCTCGATCTAGCCATCTGTTTGCCAGTTCTGCTACAGTTGTTGAAATTTGACGTAGATCAAGATCTGCATAACAGCGATTACTTCCCTCTCTTAGTCACGCATGTTAATGGTGCGGGGACACGAATTCGTCCCCCCACTTATCATTTTCATCGCGCAGACTGGGATAAATTCACACGGTTAGCGATTATCACGGGCACAATGGTTCAGAACAGGCCACTTGATGAAGCCGCCTTCAATGTCACTGAAGCCACTCGGAATGCTGCCGATGCAGCAATTCCCAAAACATCAAATTCTCCTCGAAAGCTGTGCAAACCATGGTGGAACGCTTCCTGCCAACAAACAAAAAGGAACAAAGGAGGGCGTGGGGTATTTTCAGGAGGTACCCCACCACTGATAATCTCATAGCGTTCAAACGTGCGAAAGAGTTAGCTCGTAGAATACGTCGTCAATGCCAGAGAGAATCTTGGATCACGTATGTGTCTTCAATCACATTGTCAACTGCCAGTCAACAGTTATGGAGAAAAGTCAAAGCAGCGAATGGACTTTATGGGGAATTTAACATTCCGATATTGGAAACTTCTACTGCTTTGTATTCGACACCTTTAGATGTGGCCAACTTAATTGTCCAAACATTTGCTAGTGTTTCCATCTCCGATTCATATAGCTCTGCATTCCAGGCGACTAAGAATCGTTTAGAGCGTACACCTATCAACTTCAGGTGCCGACAACCTTTACCATATAACTGTGACTTTGACATGTTTGAATTGAAGAGAGCCTTATCATCGGCCCACAATACTAGTCCCAGGTCCTGATGGAATATCCTATGAATTGCTTCGCCATTTGAACGAGGATTCACTAGTAAGTCTCGTTTACGAATTCAACCGAATATGGAGGGAGCAGGTGTATCCTACTCAATGGCAAGAAGCCATAGTGATCCCCATTCTAAAACCTGGAAAAGATCCAAAGAACCCTCTCAGCTATCGACCGATAGCTTTCACGAGCTGCCTTTCTAAGACACTAGAATGTATGGTCAATTCCCGTTTCATTTATCAGTTAGAAAAGAACAAATGCATTCCTTTGTTTCAGAGTGGCTTCCGTAAAGGAAGATCCACTCTCGGCAATATTATTAAACTAGAAAACAAAATCAGAAGCGCTTTTGTCCGGAGGAATCATTTAGTTTCTATCTTTTTCGATATCGAGAAGGCATATGATCGTACTTGGCGCTATAAGATACTTCACACTTTATTTACTTTTGGATTGAGAGGAAATTTGCCTACTTTTATTAAAATTTTTTTAAATCTTCGTACTTTTAGAGTGAGACTGGGTGGCACTCTCTCTGCTCCTATTACTCAAAATGAGAGAGTTCCTCAGGGGAGTATTTTGAGTGTCATCCTTTTTATATGCCATATCTAACATATTTTAAATGTCTTTTCGTCTTCTACACAGGCTTCACTATACGTGGACGATCTGCATATCAGTTGTAAAGGTTCGGACATGCGCATAATTGCCGTCAACAACATTGTAAAATGTTGCGACACCAACGGTCATAGTATTTCTGCCAGCAAGAGTTTCTGCGTGCACTTTTGCCGCAAACGGGGTATTCATCCCGACCCCGAAATACGCATCCGTGATGTTCAAATTCCCGTAGTTCCCGACGTACGATTCCTCGGAGTAATTTTCGACCGCCGGCTCACTTTCCTTCCGCATATTTTACATTTGCGGAAGAGGTGTGAAAAGTCGTTAAACCTCTTGAAGAAGTTGTCAAACACCTCTTGGGGGGCGGATCGAACATCATTACTCAGAGTGTATCAGGCAATCGTACTCTCTCACATAGCTTACGGATGTGTTGTATACGGATCGGCGTGCAACTCTACTTTGAAAAAACTTGACTCTGTCCACCATATGGCATTGAGAATCTGCTCAGGTGCGTTTCGCACATCACCAGTGCAGAGTCTCTATGTTAACTGCAATGAGCTTCCTCTATATCTTAGACGGAGGAAGCTGTCTCTTGCGTATTATTTTAAGATCTTGTCCGTGCCTTCACACCCTCTGCAAAATGTGTATATGATTACCAGCATGAAGAAACTATATGATGCCCGGCCGTCTAACATCCGGCCATTTATGGATAGGATGAAGCTTCTTTTTTCTGAACTCGACCTACCTAACGTGAATAACGTTGGAATAGTAAAAGGAACCTTTTACTATTCCAACCTTGGAGTACGCCACGGTTCCATTATATCAACCCTTTTGCACAATCCACTGTAGCACCTGTCGTTTTTCAACGCGTCTTCGCCTACCACCGCAGTCAGTATAGTCGTTATTCGGCCATCTACACAGATGGTTCAAAACATGCAGATTACTTTGGCTGTGGAGTCGTGATTGAAGATTTTATGCCCCCTCAGTGGCTCACCTTCTTTAGGTGAGTACGGGTTTCACGCTCCCGATGTACCCTAGTGATCTTTTCCTTTTCCCTAGAGGTTTACTGTCTTTGGTTAACACGGGCTTTACGAACCCCGGGAACCCTAGTGATTGATCTCTATTTTCGGCCCTCTTTCTTGCCATTCAAATTTCCCTTTTCTTCTTTTCACGTCCAGACCACAAATCTACATTGGACAATGAACATTGTTTCACCTTTATTTTTTTTTCTAGTATAAAAATTGATATTTTTTACTGTCGTATTATGGTTTGTATTTTATATTATGTTCTTTTAATTTGATTTTCTTAAATTTCTTTCAATATTTTGTTTTTGTTGCTTTCTCTTGACAAAAATTTTCTTTACTTATTATCCTTATTTTTTCTGCCACGAAGTCCTGTGGCAGACCTGGACTGAGTGGAATGAATTTGTGTCTGATGTATTTTCCAATTTGGTATGATGACACAACAGACTGCTCCCTCGGAAAACTGGCACTTGGTGCGGGGTTTTGAACTTCTGAGGACCTTTGACTAGTGAGGTGGGGTCTTGGAGGAAGCGGCCATGTATAGGGTACCGGAGAAAAGCTGAGTTTTGCGTCTCAGGCCGCCAGATAGTACAGGAGCCCGGGACAGCCTAACCTGCATGTCCTGGCTGCTCTATCAGCTGATGTATAATCCCGCCTGTCTTGTAGTTCCAGTTGGTACCTGGATGGGGTCCTGCATTGCAGAGCGGGGGGCTCTTCCGAGGCCACTGCTGGTTGCTGAATCTAGGGCCAGCCCTGCCAAACGGGTCCTCTTAAAATCAAAAGGGATTCTCCTCATCCTTTTCTAAAAAAAAATCAAAATAAATAAAATTAAAGAAAAAACTCAAAACGCATTTATTAAAACCCCCAACCCACCCTACCTAATTCATAATGCTCATGTATTACCCACTCCCAACATTGATACTGTTTCTGCACATACTCGATTTTTAATTATTTCACTTCCTAACAATGACATGTCAAAAATTTCGCCTTTTGCTATTCACAAAGCACTAATTGGAATAGGTGGCGAACCTAAGTCAGTAAAACGTTTAAGATATGGAAATTTATTAATTGAAACAAGCTCTGCTCTCCAAACGAAGTCGCTTTTACTTACCACGTCTTTTCTCTATTCTCCCGCAAATGTAACTCCACATAACTCACTGAATTCGTCTCGCGGTGTTATTTCTGAACCTGACCTTTTGATTACTTCTGAAACGGAAATCCTTGAGGGATTCTACAATCAGGGTGTCATTCAGGTCAGAAGAATAACAATAAAAAAAGATAATTCAGTCATTCCAACAAAACATTTAATTTTAACTTTTAATAGCCCTACTTTACCCAAAACTATAAAAGCTGGATACTTAAACTGTAAAATCCGTCCTTATATTCCGAATCCTTTGCGCTGTTTTAAGTGTCAAAAGTTCGGACACTCTCAAACTGCTTGTCGTGGACAATTGACGTGCTCTAGATGTGCATCTGTTGGACATGCCTCCTCAGATTGCACTCTAGAGCAGAAATGCGTCAATTGTTCACAGCCTCATCCCGCTGATTCGAAACTATGTCCCAAATGGAAAATAGAAAAAGAGATACAAAGAATTAAAACCAACAGAAACATGTCCTATATTGAAGCCCGAAAATTTATAACCCCATCTCAAACTTAAGCTCAAGTTGCCAAATCCATAACTCTTAATAGTTCCTCACAAACAGATGAAACGATTACAAAAATAGTGTGCCCCCCTTTAAAATTACTACAACCATTAATAACCATTTCGAAACCAAATATGTCTTCCTCAGTCCCTGCAGTTACTAAATCTTCTACATCAACTCAAGCACAACTTGTACCATCCACATCTTCTGTCACGGTAACATCGCCATCAATATCTCAACCTCCTAATTCTGTAATAGATACTGTTTCCACCGCTTCTGATAATTTATCTATCTCTACCACATCTTCCTCATCCACAGCATGCTCTGTTCTTGAAACGACAACGACTACATCCAATACCATACCCACTACATCCCAGGATACAACTCAAACCTCAAAACTCCGTGGGAAAAAACGCCCTCCTAAAAACCAATCTAACACTATAAAACCAAAAATAGAAATTTAGACGGCTCCTCCTAGACTTCAAAAATCAGCACCAACCGAGTACACAACGGATGAGGAAGATATGATAATATATGATTTGTGTGTGTGTGTGGAAGATGAACCTGAGCTAAAGCTAAAGTATGTTCTTACTTACATGGGAGAGTTAGTAAAAGGACATAATTGTGTATCTATACGGTATGACTTTGAAAACCCGATTGAAAAACCGTGTTAACAACAGCAAAAAATAACATTTTACTTTTAAAAAATTTGGTTACAAACTAATAATTTCTCTGATTTGGTGGGGAAAACCCCATCAAAATTTATGAACTTTAGCTTTTAAAATTTTTTAATCTGATACCTTACTTTTTTAACTATACAATTTATTACTGATTGTATACTTTTAATATTTAAAGAGTTGTTTGGCGCAGTTAAGCCAAAATTGGCTCTTGCGCCATTAAACCCCCACACTCAATCATTCACATACTGGGTGAACATTTTATCTTTCATTTAGTATCACAATTTCAGGTGTAATGATACCACTTTCACCCAAACAATTTTTCAGATGATCCAAAGACCACTTGATACCTGTTAAAATTGATAGTATATTTTTCCACTCTCGGTGAAGAGTTCGTATGAGATATTTCCTTTCCATTTTTATTCGATCCGATGCCGTTTCAGACATTTCCCAGGTGGGTTCATCCAGCATCAACTTTTCAATTTCCTCCAAGGATACGTAAACTTCAGTTAAAAAATTTGTCAAAATATGTCTCTCACGCTCCAGAGTTCTTTTGACAAAAATTTTGTCCCAATTCCGAGTTGTATCTCTTTCTGCCATATCTTTATTCTTCATCCGCAATTTTATCCAAGGGTCTAAATATGTTTGCAATGGCCTTGTGTATATAGGGATAATGCAAAAATATTTCGTGATGGATATTTCTGGCCTTTATGCGTGTTTTCAATGAGAGTTTATCCAATTGAACTTGAAACTCTAGAATTTTATGTTTATTTTCTTCCATATACAAGGCAAACTCCTCGCGATCTTTGGTGTCTTTTTCAAAAATTCCTGTATTGCTTTCTTCAGCCCACTTGTCATCAAATCCTTTTTCAAATTTCGAACCTTTTGGAACCGCTGAGACAGTAGGGGATTGGCCAGTGTCTCTTGATATTCTTTGGAATGTTTTTTGGGGTTGTTGACAGCCAAATACTCAGGAAATTTAGTTTTCACAATGTCCACTAAACGTCCTTGGTCATCCCAAAAATACAGGACACATCCTTCGGGTTTCCTCAATGTGCCTCCTTTTGTAATTGAGTTCCTCATTTACTAAGCTCAAATATATATTTCTTCTACAAAATTGAATCCATTAAAAATATTTTGATTTACGTGAATGAAAAAAAGAACAGATTGTTATTTTTACAGTGAAAATTTCATGAGCAAGGGAATTTAACTGTTATACTCAAGACACGGAAGAAAAAACTGCATGAAAAACAATCTATCAA
>BMAU01019302.1:0-38393 GCA_019973935.1 Trichonephila clavipes | reverse complement strand
TGTTAAACTTGCTCATTCTACAGGTGAGAACGGAACAATAGCGGTTAACCTGAAAATTAATAGCGAGCAACAGCCAAGCCTCTTTAACTATAGAAACACGTTGGGCGTCAAATTATAAGGGGTGTGACCCAATGTAATAAAGGGACACGCGGGGAAGGGGTTCTTAATTAAGTCCACTAGTTAATTAAACACGTTTATTAGACAAAACAAACATTTACATACATAACTAGAGAACTAACAGTTACAATAGAATTGAAAGGGGTCGGAGCGCATGCTCGTACGTCCTTACAGTTCCGAAGCTTGGCCATTACTGAAGATTGTTCTAGCCGCTAGAGGGCGCGATAGTCTTTCTACTGTTCATATGAGAAGAGTTTAAACTACGGGGGTTACAATACTATAGTTTTTGGATTCTGGGGTATGTCTAATCCCAGCTCCTCGGCGACCAGCAAAAGCTCGTCCTTTTTAAGACTTTTAACTGTCAACATTTTAACACATAACATTAATTTGATATCAAATAAGAAGCAAGGAAATCGCTCTTACTTCGACTGATGAATTGCGCTGGACTCTCAAGACACAGAAAATACTTCGGAAACTCAGTTTCTTCCCTCAGTATTCAGACACAATTTCCGGCACAATTTTAACTCATCACTACACGCGGTTTTTCTCCGTCTCGACGGACCAATGTTATGGCTCACTCCGTCGAATACTCAGCACTCACTCAGAACACAGTTTTTAGTGGACTGGTGTTTATTTTTTACTTACAACTCTTTTTACAGTTACATCAGAATTACTGGGCATGCGCAGTCCAGGCAGCGCTGTTGCGCTTGCGCAAACAATTATCGATAGAAAATTTTAACAAGATATATAAATAAAAAATAAATATACATATATAAAGGGAGAGCGTGAACTATATATATATATAATAGTAGGAATTGAAAACTAATTAGAAATAGAGTGTTTAACTCAAACTCTTAAGTTACTTGAAAACAAGCAACGGTGAAAGCAATGCACTTGCACTCTTAAGGTAGTTAATATACACTCATGTCCATAAATTAAGGATAATTCAGAATCACACAGAAATTTAACTCAAAAATAAAAATTTCACCTGTAGAATTATCACACACATCTTGAAGAAGAATATGCAAATTACAGGAAACCACCAGATGGCATCACAATGACGAGAGTGTAAGATAGGGGTATATAAGGAATGGTGGCAAAGAAGTAAAATTATTCACTAGCGCTTTAAAAGCCTTTCAGTGCAATAACGGCATAGTTATGGCACAAAGGAAGCATTTGGATGATTTTTACGTGGTAGAATTCTTGGACGACTGGAATGTGGACGTACCCAGCTGGAAGTATCCGAGGAACTTGGAATCACCCAGAATGTCGTCTTCAGGCTTTGACAACGATTCCAAGATGATGATAATGTGAGTAGATGTTACAGCACAGGTCGCCCCCGAGTTACAACGCCGAATGAGGACCGGTATTTGGCAGTTACTGCCAAAAAGAAACAAACGGAGCACAGCATCAGACCTGTCTCGTCAGCTCTCTTCAGCTACCGGTACTACAGTTTCAAGGCAGACCGTGTACAGACGCTTAGGGCACATTGGTCTATATGCTCGTAGGCCAGTCAGATGTGTTCCACTTACCGCAACTCGCTGTCGCCCGCAATTAACCTGGAGTAGAGAGCATGCATTGGGGACACCACAACAGTGGTCTTGTGTGATGTTTTCCGACGAGTCCAGGTTTAGTTTGCAGTCTGATTCTCGCCGGACTTTAATATGGAGAGTGCCAGGTACCCGATACCACCAAGAGAGCACCATTGAACGACACTGTTACGTTGGTGCAGGATGACTCGTTTGGGGAGGAATTATTCTTGGTTCCAGAACTGACCTGCATGTTCAGAGTGTAACGATGACAGCCCACATCTATCGGGATGTCATTCTGGAAAAACATGTACGTTTGTTTCGGGGCGCCATGCTTGCTGAATTTCTGTTTATGGATGACAACGCCCGTCCTCACCGTGCAAACATTGTAGACGAATGCCTTAAATCGGAGGATATCACCCGTATGGATTGGCCAGCATACTCACCGGACTTAAATCCAATAGAGCATGTGTGGGATATGCTTGGCCGACGAATTGCAGCCCGTCAACCCCCTCCCACCTGTCTACCGGACCTTCGGAGGGCATTGCTTGATGAGTGGTGTAATATTCCCCAACTTCAGATTGATAATTTGATACTCAGCATGCCTAGGCGTTGTAAGGCCTGTATTGCATCATCCGGGAGACATACTCCGTTTTAACCATCATACTAAACATGTTGTACTGTTTTTTGTAAATAGGTTCTTTTTGAAATTTGCTCCTGGGAGTAAAAATTGCAATTTTTATTAATTATGTCAAACAGATAGCAGCTCTTTACCTTTAGTTTAATAAATAGACTTTACAAATAAGTCAAATTTGTTTTGCTTCTGTCTCTTTGTTTGCCTGAACTTCATTATCCTTAATTTATGGACATGAGTGTATGTATTATAAAATATATTTCACAATTTATATTATATTTCTTTATCAGGCTCAATATTACTTAGCTTTTGCCATTTTTGTTTTTATTAGTTTTCCTTGATTTTAATATTTACCACAGTATATAATTGTATTCTCAAAATGATCCTTTCGAAAATGTGTGCCACGTACAACAATTGTTTCAGAACTCTACGTTGTTTATATAATTTGTGACATTCTTTTATTTAGTCTTTAAATATGTGTCTCAAGGTTAAATGCCGTCTAAGGCTAGATATGACATCTATATAGAACAATCGTATATCCCTTATTTTGCAGAGTTTGCTTTATAGATATTTCACCAAGCATTGGTATCAGTGGCGTAACATACCCTCCCGCATCGTGGGGAATTATCGCCACTGATTGGTATTATATATTAACCAATTTATATTAAATCTAGGAAATTATGGATTAAATTTTGGAACAAATAATTCCATTAACTACTTAAGATCAGATTACGTAATGCTCAGATGAAATTTATAATTGTATGTTAATTGATTAGTTGCCAGAAAAATTGTATTAATTAACAATTTATAATAATATCATCTAAAACCAAGAATTATGGTAAAAATTATCATAATTAAGTGTTAATATTGAGGTATCATTGAATCGCAGATGATTCCTAAATAACACTCGTTAAATAATATGCGGGCTTTTTCAAGATATATGTACAAATGATGCGAAGGAGGATCAAAAGGGTAAACAGAGAAACCTTTCACGCTAAATATATCTTAAAAAATCTCTTTAGAAACTGTCTTAATTTCATAAATAAAAAAATTTTATAAGGTAATGTTTGCACATAAATTAAAATGTGCTATTTCACTGACTCCAAAAAGAAAAGGAGTAAAAATATAAACTGAAGCATATACACTATAAAAGAGCGAAAACTAGTTATAATCACAAAAAATTCC
This sequence comes from Trichonephila clavipes, assembly GCA_019973935.1. Lineage (NCBI taxonomy): Eukaryota > Metazoa > Arthropoda > Arachnida > Araneae > Nephilidae > Trichonephila > Trichonephila clavipes. The sequence goes on along the minus strand of BMAU01019302.1, from coordinate 34,928 downwards.
CTCAGTTTAAACTAAAAATGTTTCATTTTTGGATATATTTCAACAATTTTTTAGATTGCATTTTATCCCTGAATAATTTTATTAAAATTAAATTGGTATAGAAATAATTTCATAAATGTTTTAGTTTTATGTATAATTTTTTATAAATAATATTTTTATTTAAGGATATACATGTGTAAAGATATAAAATAGAGAGAGAGAAATGAGGGTGATTGATTCTTACTATATTAAAGATATTTACTACTATACTCACCAAAGATAGCACGCAACTTATAGTAAAAAATATTCAATCTTACAACTTTTTTCCGTATCTTTTGTGATTGGAGATAGTTATTACCATTTTTTTTTCTTGTCATTAGATAGTTTTTTTCTTTACCTTGATGTTCAGTGATTTTCAATCACAGCAAAATTAGAGTATTCTAGGATGGAGTTCTCAATTAATTCGAGGGGGAGGGTTGTTTGCTTATTTTAAAACTAAAGTCACACTCTAAAGCAACGCGAGGGTTGTTGACGATAAACCTCTCAACTTTGAACCGCAGTCAGAACGACTAGGATGACACCTCAGCTGGCACCTCTCTCTCCAAAATACCACACCATGTGAACGAGAGGACTTCGAACTACGACAGATTGAACGTGCGTCAACCCATCTACATGGCGGATTTTTCAGTATCACCAATATTCGAACTCATGACTCATCGAGAACGAGCTTGTGACCACAACCACTTGGATTCCGTGACCATGTTCCGTTCTCAAATTGACAATAAATGGCCTTTTAAGTCAAAGAAATTTTAAGCAAATCAGAAATTTAAAACGAAAATTATGGTATATAGTGAAATTTCTGTGATATTTATGTTTGAATAAGTATACATAAAACTATGTGTTTTTTAATAAATACCACTGTGACAATTAAACAACTGGATTAGTCTTAAAACTTATCTTTATTGAAAACAATGCACAAATACCTTTTTATCCCCTTCAACATACTCCACTTCCCTATCAATACAAATCTGCATACGAGTTTTTTCACCGTTCCAAGCAGTGCTGTGGCCGGCCATTATGTGTCGTCATCTTCAGTAAGTCTACCGTTTTTGCCTTCACCTCAACAACAGATTGAAAATGTGTTTCCTTCAATGCGTCTTTTTTTTAAGAAACAGGTAGAAATCGTATCGGACGAGATCTTGTTAGTACGGTGGATTCTCGAGCACTGCAATGCGTTTGTTCGCCAAGAACTGTTTTACAGAGAGCGAACGCAATGTACACCAGGGCATTATCTTGATCAAGATTTTCTGTACCAGTTTTGCTCAAACTTTCACCATATGCAAATTCTCTGTCAAAATTTTTCTGATTGTCTCTCTATCAATGATCGTAATATCTGACATCCTCTTGGTCTTTTCACAAGATTTCATTAATGTTTTTTTAAAGTTTTCATTAGTTCTTGATGACACAGGTTGACCAGAGCGTTTATCATCTTCAGAAGCCTCCCGACATTCTGAAAATCGTTTGTGCCACTAAAAAAGTTTGTTACGTGAAATATATGCAGTTTTCTCAAAACACACACATTTCTTTTAACAATTTAAAACATTAAGTTGCAGTTTCTTTTTTTATTACACGAGGATTTTCAAATGTTTGCGCTGCTCAAATTTTAAGTTTAATATGATCGCGGCGCCTCGATACGACAAAATCTTACTGAAACAAGGATAAAAAACAAACTGAACTAGATGAAGGGATGGGATGGGGGAATAACGTGGCTACAAGCCTTAGAAGGATCAAGGTTCTCACTCCTTCACACCAAGCCAAATGGCTAGAGTATGGGCAGGCCTGGAATTTAATTGTCTCACCTTGTATACAGGATTAAAGATTTTAGATGCTTAATTTAGGAATATTTTGAGCATAAATAACATGTTTTGAAAAGTTATCCAATTAGAAACTTATACTTCTGATTTGTTTCTAATTTTATCGATCTTTTTGAGCATATTTTAAAAACTAATCCACAAGAGTATTTTTAAGTAAATATATTTATCAACACTTTCCCAGCTTTTCATGCCCATCTTGAACTTGGACGTGCGAATCACAACACTAGTCTTATTATAAATGTGAAGCTCGAACAATAAAAATTTTTTCATTGTGTAACAATCCTTTCCCAAATTGTTTTTATATTCTTAGATGGGGTAAAAAAGTAGACACTGCATTCAAAAAGGAAAAATTGTGGTCCTGAAAAGGAAAGATGAAAAAGACGTAATTTTGCTCCCCATTGCATACGAAAGTGATATGATTATAGATACGGAAGTAAAAAGAAAACCTAAGTTTGTGGTGAACTATAACGGAAACCATTGGTAGAGTTGATAGTGTTCATCATAAAAGGGTTGTTACAATACCTGAAAGGAAAGAAATGTTATAATTTGCGAGAGCTGTTCAATAAGTAATAAGACTAAAATTGTAAAAAAAGCAGAATACCTTTAATGGTAATTATTTACGTCTTTTTCAAAACAAATTTCGCAGCACGTAATGCATTTATCCCAAAGTTGTGTCCACTGCTTAAAAACTTGTAAAAGTTTGTTTTGTGAGAGATTTTTCAAAACTGCCTCCGTAGCCTTTACACATGCTTAGTTGCTAGCAAAATGTTTGCCTCTTAATGGTTTCTTAAGTTGATGAAACAGTCAGAAAGGATGTACGGAGGGTATGGTAAAATATCTACGTTCTTCTGCTGCAAAACATCCAGTGCGCAATGAGCAATATGAAGTCGGGCATCATCATGGTGCAATAGAATGCCATTTCAAACTTATTCGAACGTTTCCTTTTAACGTGCTGTACCATTGTTCGTAGTACATTCGCGTTGTATGAGAGTTTCAGTAGTACCGGGTTCGACAGCGGACTGATACACAATTCCTTCAAAATCAAAAATAAATTATAATAAGTTTACCAGCCGCTTTCACAGTTTTTGCGTTCTTGGGAGTAGGTGAAGATGGAGGCGTCCATTCACTAATTTCTTGTTTTGTGATTGGGTCATAATGATACAACCAAGTTTCGTCTGCTGTGATGGTGCGTTTTGAGAAATTATCGCCTTCTTGTTCCAGTCTTTCTTTCCATTCTGTGTACACATCCACTCAATTCTGCAATTGCTCAGGTGTCAGCAATTTTAGAATCCGTCGCCCGCAAACACGTTTCAGTTGCAAATGTTCTGCCCTCTCTCTCTCTCTCTCATTGAGTGAACACTTCCTACAGAAATATTCAAGAGATAGAGCATGCGGCTGACGTACTGTAATTCTGCGATCCTTATTGATGATAATCGCAGCTGTGTTAATCATTGCCTCTGTGATGGATGTTAAAGATCGTCCCTCACGTTCAATATCTTCCACATTTTGCTTGCCTTCCTTAAAAGCTTTAAGCTAGTGAAAAATACTTTCCCTCGACATTGCTTCAACGTTGAAAGCTTCAAATATCATATTAAATGTCTCTGATGATGATTTTTGCACATGAACACAACATTTAATCGCGTAACGTTGTTCCAATGACGCTTCCATTTCGCCAACTGGCCGCGTCTCGTAGGCGCCCGCAAACAGGCTTCCGTTCAATCACGTGATACTCAGGAACTTGAATCTTTACACGCTATCTATCGGTAGCTTTTGTTAATACAGACAACAAACTTTTTTATGCCACAGAAATTAATATTCCAATGAGTGGTTTCGAGGCAGTAAAATTAGTCTTATTACTTATCGAATAGATAGATATAGCTTTTGAAATTTATATGTTTTATACTCAAAAACAGGCGAAAAATGAGATCAACTACAATACAAAACTATGATAGTAGATAATGACGTCTTTCTTGAAGCCTTGGGACCCTATGCTTCTGCATAGGGTCCCAAGTGGCATGCCCCACGTATGACTCTTATGTGGACAGTATATTGCACACTTTGTCAAATACTCGCACAAACGGTAGTCCGCCCAAAACAAATGTGCATGATCTCGCAAATTTAAGCACAATCCGATCGACCGACTGTCACTTTTCGACTAAATGAGGACTTATAGTGGCAGGCCTAGACCTGGGCATGAACAACGGTTATGAAATAATACTGCAGCCTACAGTTTCCAGTTGACGTGTAGTTTGAAATTCCCATTTCTTTGGAGAATATGTTCGGGAATAACATTTGACGACTAAAATCCTTCGGATTATGATTTTATTGAGATCGAGTCGAGAACGATACTATGCCCCTTACTAAAACCGAAGCCCTGAGGCCCAATCGTACCATACCTTAAAGGATACCTGCTAGTAAAGCAGAAAATTACAAAATACTACTAAGTGTGAATTTTCCTCTGAAAGAGGAAAAAAAAAATTTTTGAATCACTGGTGTAACTAGTCCTGAGTGGGCCCAGAATCAAACTTCCTTGGGGGAAAAGAAATAAAAGACACTTACTTCGAAGTGTCAATATATTACACATTTTGGGGTCCTGTATCTTGGGGGCCCAGTATCATTGATATCGCTGATACTGCAGTAGCTACGCCCTTTGTTTTGAACATACATCATGACTTTCTGAAATACACTTCCCAGAACGCAATTTTTTAACAAATATGAAATTTATCTCCAACTCGCGCGTATTTATTTTGCTGAATAAAGTAGAAAAGTAAAGGTAATAAAAAATAAAATAAATTAGGTGTTTTTTTTATATCCAAATTGTGATTTTCAGCTCTACATACTAATTTACTTTAGCGTTTATCACATCCCATCCAGATTTGACAACTAAATATAAAACGAAGAAAATATGTAAATGCTTAGGATTAAAAGTATTTGCTAGCATTAAAGTAGCATTATTTGTATTACATTCCAACTATAGCTAGCATTACTTCAAAAATTTTGTTCATAGGCAATGAGGAAAGCCAACTTTACTGATAAAGTTTTATTATACTTTATATATGTTTCACCTTTACTTTTTTACAAGAATTTTTTTAAAGCAATGACGTTATCTCGTTTAAAAATAGCTGAAGAAATAAACATTATAAAACTGACAGTTACAAAATAGTCTTAAAAACTAAGTTGTTGTTACTAATGCCCCCTGATCGTCATGTGCAAGATCGAGGTCCACGAAATTATTCTTTGCAAAATGATATCTTGTACGCTTGTCGTTAGCCGTAGCCTTGCGCGCCATGTAGGTGATGATACCTTTTGACTCGTTTCCACCCCAGTTTTGAGAAAGGATACCCTGAGAATAGTCAGGGATCTCCCACCTTTCTTCCCCTTACACTAACCTCACGAAAGGTCGACGGCTATCTAGAGTTCCCTCCACGAATGTGCTATGAATTTACAAATATCCATGTCTTCTCTGGGACCCAGGTCCCACGGTACAGCAGTTAGCGTCGTTAACAAGAATATCGGATGGGCGGCATAAAAAACTACAATAATTAGTAATGATTTTTAAACCATGAAATAAGTTTTAAGTGGTTAAAACGAGGGAATAAGGAGAATTTTCTCAACTGGTAGAGTATAATCTTAATTATCTTTTCTTAGCAGCAATTATTTTACATTTTAAAAAAAGAAAACACGGTAAAATACAAATTACATCAGTTAATAAAAAAATATATTGAATTCTATACTTTTAACTTTACTTATTTTACTAATTGATCTACTGTTTCAAAGATATACTTATTTTATTTCAATTCCTTTTAAAGATTTATTTAATAAATGACGTAAAGTAAGTTGAATAAATAAAATATTAAAAGTTAACATCAGATTTGTTTTTCGAAAGTAGAAATTCAATGGAATATAATTAGGTATAACAAAAAAGGCCAAAGCGTCTGCTTGCACAAAGTACCAATGCAACATTGTATCTCATTACGGATATTGTATACTTAATACCCTTCAATTGTAGCATTATAATCTGAGCTTATTTTATTATTTCATTCTTAGAGCTTCATTTTAAATTCACCTTTTTTAAATCTTAAAACAACGTCGTCTTAATCTGTTCTTAACGAGAGCTCGTTATATTCTTCTAAGAAATTGACGAGCAGTAAGTTTTATGGATGCATGATCTTTTGGACTTCAGCTTATTATACGCTCAAAGCTGTCTGCCTCTGAAAATCATTTTTTTTTATAAATCTTTATTTCATGGTAATCCTTATTTCAATCGACTTATTATATGAAATAAGTTTATAGCGAGTGGAAAATTTTATTCATTTAAATTATTTTTAACATTTTAAAACTGCGAGAGGGAATGGTAGCCTTGTAGTCGAGAACGTGGCCGGCTTTTCGTGAGTTCAAGACCTAGTGCCAATGAAAATCCACCGTGTAGAACAGGGGCGCCAACCTTTTGGAGAAAAGTGCCACTGTTTGAAAAAAAAAATAATTATGCGTGCCACTTCAACTTTTCCAACAAACAAATATATATGTTATAATAAGTTAACATAACATATGTTACAATAAATTAAACTATAAGTACTATAAAAAATGATAACACACAAAAATATTTTGCGAATACATGAAAAAAAAATCATTTTGATCACTAGTAACAATATCAGACATTTCCTCATATTTAAGATTTATCTAAGATATTTCCACTGTATTATACTTTTTACAAAAGCAGATGCACATGAATTTTTACAATGAAAAAGTTGTGTATATAATATTTTTTAACATCATCTGTAAAGATGTTCGAAATTTTGATGAAATATTGATCCAAAAGGAAGCTCTACGACTGTATTTGTACTAAAAACATAAATACGGTAAAACTATTCCAGAAAACATTTTCAGATTTATGAATCCTGAAATTGCATCGGAATAAATTTTTGCTTCACGCTTTACTCCATGCAAGGGCGGTCTACATATTATAAATGCTGAAATTTTATGGTGAAAAAAATGTAAGAGTTTTAGCTTTCTCCTTTTAGATTTTACTGAAAAACTACACACACACATTAGTAAACATCTCTTCTATATACCAATTTTATAAAATTTTCCTTTTATTATCTCGATATAATTAGTTAAATAAAATAAAAATTCCATATCTTGCCATTTTTAGATTCATTGCTAGTTTTTCGACAGTTCACTATAATAATAAACATTTTTATAATATCCAATTTTTTAACAGCAAATATAATACGAGGTAGGCTTTTAAGTACCATTTTCATATTTAAAGAAAGTATGATTCCTTTTAAAAATTTTATTTTCACTTGATAAATCTGTTCCTTAATTTACTTTCCAACATCATTTTAAACTAACATAAAGGCTCTTATTTTATTGCACTTCTTCTTCATAAGCTCAACAACCTTCATAAGCCAAGGCTGATTCTCCTCCAGTTGACCTTATCAGTCACGACAACCTTCCATTGATTGATTCCTGAGGTCCTTGTCAACATCGTCTAAACACCATGTAGATGATCATCCTCTGCGTTTGGTCCCTTCAGTTTTCGAAAAAGTTACTTTTTTGGTAGGAAAAGCATCGACATATCTGTACAATTGGCCCAGCCACATAATACGTGATGATTTTACAGTTCTCACAGTGTCAATCCCGCCATATTTGTCATATTTCCTGTAAATTTCATGATCGTAAAAAATTGTCCACTCATTATTCTCTTGAATAGGTCCAAGGGTTTTCCTTAAAATTTTTCTTTCAAAAATAAGCAACTTTTCTTCCTCTGCTTTGTTGAGAGTCCAACATTCATTCCCACACACAGCAATAGGCCTAATTAAAGTTTTACATGTGCTCAACATGGCGTTTTAGACATAAACTTAAGACTTGAATTGGTTTCTGAAGTCCTGAAAACTTCTACTACACAAACAAATTCTACTGTTTATTTCAATTTTCAGATCGTTGCTACATTCATTTTACCGCGCTTCCAGCTTTTGAATTTCATTCTCATAGAAATCAACTGCCTAATTTGTTTACTTTAGTACGGCCATTTTGGTAGTGTCTTCATCATCATAGCACTGACCACCATAGTACACGGGTGACTGGAAAAATAGAAAATGACCAGAGTCACCTATATCAATAATTGCAATGTTACTCTAAGACTAAAAAGTCACCGTAGTATGAAAGTAGTTGTGGTTGCTAACTCGTGGAGGGCGTTTTTCTGTCGAATGTGAATGTGAATTTTAATGGCGCAAGGGCCAACTTTGGCCAAGCTGCGCCAAACACTTGTTAAAAGTAAAAGTCATATATTTATATATATATATATATATATATATATATATATATATATATATATATATATATATATATATATATATATATATATATATAATATATATATATATATATATATAAGTATATGCACACATGTATATACATGCATGCATACATACATATAATATATTAAAAATCCAAAGAAACACACAAATTAAATCAAATATAAAAATCAAATTTTTAAAAGAAAGGCAAATAGATTTTGGTGGTGAGATTCCCCCACCAAGTCAGATAAGGTTAAAACAGATGTATGAAAGAAGGTGATGCGATGATGGTTAAAAACAGGACAATCTATTAAAATGTGATAAACAGAATATGGGACTTTACAGGAAGGACATTCTGGGGCATTTTCACCGAACAGAATGTGCCTGTGTGCAAAACAAGTACAATCAATGCGAAGTCGAGTCAAGTGGACATCATGTCTTCGCACTGCTAGTGCTGCCCAATGAGAAGTGGAAGGATGAATGCTATGCAGTTTGTTGAGGATCTGTTGATCCAAAGTCTCTTGCCATACACGATGGATATAGTTCTGTGTAGAAGTCTTTAAATCCCTGTAACAGACAGGCCGCTGCATGTGATCAGACATGGAGTTTTTCTGTCGAATCATGTGTTCGAGTCCTGAGGCTGAAGACCTACCGAGTAGAGAATCTAATACACGTTAAATCAGTCAAGGCTCAAAGTTCTCACATAAGCCTGGCCTTGGAAGCTTAAAAGAGTGGGGTACCAGCTAGCCGTCAGCTTCATCACTTTATCAAAGTTCAGAATTATGAAGTTAATCTCAAGTACTCCTCGTAATGCTTTGAAGTGTAACGTAAATAAAGAATGAATCAATTAACCCAAGCAAAAAACAAGTTCAAAACATCCTCCGTATCTCAAAATAATTTGGTTCAATCTGCGGCGGTCTCCACCTAAGAACCCATTTCCAGTTAGGGTACTAGTGACGTTTCAAGGGTCCAGTAATTTCGCGTGGGAAAGTATTCCAGATTGGACAACCCGACGGTTATGTTCAAAGGGAAGTCAACCTTTGACCTTGCTTGATCCAGTCGACAGTGAAGTGACCAGAGCCGTTCTCACGCCAGCCACCGACTTCAAAGTCCACCGTGTGAGGGGAACTATCACCAACAGTGGGATAATAATCCTGGCTAAGTCCTAATAGAAGTGATTCTGAATCACCTGTCACTTTTGGGGGAGTGACGTATTGTACCTTGTAATGCAACGCCCGGTTAACTTAAGTTAATCTAATTTATTCTTATTATCCATTTTATAATACCCAGGTTCTAATTTATCATTTGGCGTCACACTATAGCTTAAATTTAAACATTAGATCTTTAATGACAAATAAAACAGGACACTAAATTAAAAAGCCGTTCATTAAATTAACACTTAATTTATTTACAATAACATTTAAATTACGTTAAATACTAAGGATATACATGATTACTTAACTGAATTAGGATCTGAGAGAGAGAGGAATCTTGGTGGCCATGTCCGAGATTCTCCAATCTCGGTATTCGTAAAAGGGGTCGTCAGACCAAAATCGGTGATAAATTTTATTGTCAGAGAGTGACTAAATTCGTCGTGCAAGTGCTTATATTTCGCGGCGGTTTACTTCTGTATTCTGGAGAGGATTCTTTTTCGAAACACAATCAGCTTTCTGATTGGTCTGGAGTCAGCGGAGGGATATCTTCTCGCGGTCCATGACTCCCCCAAAACGCGGGAAATTCCCAAAAACATCCCATACCATGATGTATTTATGGGTACATTGCCTTCTTCCAGGCGTGGGAAATGCGTCACCCTTTTCGGTGGGGTGAGAGGCACTCCCAGAAATTCCTCTTCTTGTAAACAACAACAGGGCCGATATACAAATTACTGTTGTAATCCTTATGGAAAGGCGGCCCCCCATCACTTGAAAGAGACACCTAAAGGGGAAACTCAAATACTCTCGATACGCTAAGAAGGTTCACCGACACTACAGAGACACTTCTACAAGCTTTAACACTCTATGAATCTCCAGCACACTCCAATGGATTCTTTTTCACACTTACTGTGATCTATCAAGGCACACGAGCATCCCAATGTCGTCTTAACGCCACCTTCTTCAGGAGAAATCCGGCCTTAACAGCGACCTTGACAGCGCTGCATCTTAGCAGCACTATAGCAGTAGTAACCAGCGTCGCAGCAAAGCAAATTATCTCCTTTGACGCAGTACCTATAGAGGAAAGTCAAAGCTATGCCTAAACTCCAAATTTTGTGCAACTAAGTAAACAATATTATTAGGTTATAATTAAGCAACAAGCTAGTCTGTAAATGCTCACAATTTCATAGCGAACACTTTTTAAACCTTTAGCGGGCACACAACTAAAATACAATTTTCTGTGATAAAGTACTTAATATAAATGTGATTTTCTCATCCTCTATAAACATTATTTAGTCACAAAAAAATATCTAATCGAGAGTATTTTTCCTGTGTGGTGGCTAGACGTTATAGCAACTGAGTACTTAAGACATTTAAATTACTTTTCAGGACAGAAATAATGAATCATATCACAATAAGTTTTTATGAAAAATTAATATTTATGACAATAACTATTTAAATAACACTTAAATACAAAATATAAGTGTAATAAAAGAATAATTGTACAACATATATAGAATATACTTATTAAAATATACATTGCAATTGGTATATATCTACATTTTATACATTATTTAATTTTAGTATACAAAGTTAGAAATAAAGTAATATTTTTGAGGATTTAAATTTGTTATTTCACAAATTTTATAAGCTATTCTCTGTAGAACTTTTCAAAGCAATTAAGATCAATTGCTTAAAGGTACAGTGTTACATACAGAAAAGTTATAATGAAAGATTTTCGAACCCAAGAATCTCGTACCACATATTGTAAACAAAGTTATTTATATTTCCCACCGCAACATCCTCACGTGATTCTAAGTGCTCTCTCTCGAAGTGGAAGAGCGAAAATTTCTAGGTATTTTTTCTGTTCTATGAGGGCAGTGGATAGAGTCTCTATCCACATATAAAAGCTTTCCAAAATCCTAAATAAAACCTTTTTCTTTTAATTGCACATTTGCTTAATTCATTCAGAGGCTAGAAAGGTATACTTAAGACATGTCGAAATTTTTTTCAAAGATCAGAAATTTTATTTATAACAATCAAAATACAATTTGTAGATTTACACCGAGAAAACTGTTTATAACTACCTATCAGAGGACATTAAATGCAAAAAAAAAAAAAAAAAAAAAAGATATCGCGTTCGCATCTGTATTGATTTTTATGCGTTTTAGCTTCAATTAACGCATATGGATGGACTAAATATCCAAGACTCGCTTGGAGAAAAATAATTTTTAATATGCGGCTGGATCTATTAGCAACTGCCCACTAAAGGGTTAAAACTTTAGAATGGGTGAGAGTTTATTAACGTTCCTCTATAAAGAACAAATGAGAGATATTGGCAAGTCACTTTGTAATTTTGAACGACGATCAAGGGACAAGAAGGACACCTGAGCTGGCACCTGCCTCACCAATGGGACGACTTAGAACTACTACATATTTAACATGCATTAACCTTCTACACGGAGGTTTTTCAGTGTCTCAAGGGTTTGAACTCGTGACACACTGGCCATGAGCTCGTGATCATGACGATTAGGCAGCCGTGGCCACAACTTGAAAAGTCATTAGATGGTGTTGGATTCGTATGGCATATTTTCCTTGAGCATTTTCTTCAACTTTCTGCATTAAGTTACTATTGATAATAGACAGTTGCTTGCAGCGTTCCTCTTTATGCATGTTTAGACGGTCATGTTATATAAAATACTCGAACCGATTTCCTTATTTTTGCAGTACTCATAGCGTTTTCCAGTTCGAATTTCTTTAGTCTGCCAACGGATCTTTCAAAGCTCTTGTAACTAAGGAATGAATGAAAGCGCATATTTTACAGTTAACTGCATTTTCAATTGTTTAAGGCACTAAACACTCATAAACAACTATCACCGTAAGCTAATGTTGTCGTAATGACGTCTATGGCTAGCCAATAGGTGAAGGCAAGCATGCTCAGTTAAACGACTGCAACAGTTATTTTTCAAAAAGGAACTTAAGAAACACTCCTGGTATTACTTTCTGTTTCGGTACTGAAGAAAGCAAACAGAATTTCTTAAGACTATTTACGCACTTAAAGATTTTAAAGGTTGTTTCCTCATCATTGATAAAATCTCTATTATGCAAAGAATTTACCAATTCACTTCTATTACTCAGAAAAAAATTGCCTTCTTTCAAGAAAGCTTTTTTTCTGAACTATATTCTTTCGCGAGAGACAACTTTAAAAAAACAAATTCTATATCCATTTTTCTTAAGATAGTCTTATAGAACAAATTATTCTCTCCAAATATTAAATATTCTATATACTTTCATTTTGATTATTATCTTATAATGAGATCTCTAGGAGATTCAGAATTTTAATGTAATTTCAAAATCAGTATTGTTAAGCTCGTTTTTCATTTGTATATTACTTTAAAAACAACTCCTCTTTTTCACCTCACAACCCTTTCAAACTAAGCCATCAACTTAAAACGATTTGGAATCGAATGGATTATTTCTGTTATTTCACTTCATTCCATTAGTTGTGAAAGTGGAAGTTTTAGTGGAGTCTTTTTCTGATGGTTTTCTGACGTTCATTATTTTTGTTTCTACTAACAGCAAGCACCCAGCTTAAAATATTTTGATAAAAATAAAAACTAGAACGCTGAACACCATGAATAAAAATTTATATACACCGTAGAGTGACTGCCTTTGTAGATTTTAACTCGAATTTATTGATTATAGATCTATTACACTTCGCATCATTTAAGTTAGAAACTCATCTTTAAGTGCATTTGAATGCATTTTCAATATAAAGAAAATTCTTTTAGATTTAAGCTTTCTTTTTATGTAGTCATAGCATCAAACACCGGAAAATCCTTTGAATGCATTCTGTCCGTTTTTATTTTAAACTTTTGTATTTAATCAATTTAATTTCAAGTAAATCTTCAGATTGTTTTTATTTTATGTGTTATTAGAGCATAATATTTTTTTTATATATTTTTATTATTCTAGAGAGCATATAGTATTTTTTTCTAGGAATAAACTTTTAAAAAGCATTTTATAATAGTATTTTATGGGATTCCTGTAACAGAATAAATTTTTCTATTTTAGATTACAATACAGTAGAACCTGTTTTTGTGCGGTCTTTTTTATGCGATTTTATTTTGTGCGACTGCATAAAATACATTTCTGCAGTATTTCTACGAATTGTCTTGTTATATGTAAGAATTAATGAAATTTTCGAGTATTTTTTGTACGGTTATTTTTATACGGTTTTTATCAACCACACAAAAACCGGCTAAACTGTACCTAAAAATGTCTATTTCTTAAAATAGCATAAGATTTCCTCCTATAATTATGCGATAAACCGAGTGAAAACATTTTATTCATGTTGTGTGTGATACTTTACTTCTCAAAAAAACGATAGTGTCAAATTTATAAAATTATTGAAGTTGAAATACGAATATAACTCATTTAAAAGATATAATTGTGTGTGTGTGTGTGACACAAGCAGTTATCAATCATTGATGAAGAGATATTAATAAAAGAGATAGCGTACTATCTCTTATAACAAATATTTATTCGAATAACTATTTGTTAACAAATAATGTTAATAAAGTGTTTAACAGTTGTCGAATATTTAATAATTTAACTAAAAATTATATTAATTTAAGTACGATGATTTATTAGTATTTAAAAATATCCATTTTTTAAGTTCAGTGATTCCCCACTTGATGTAATCGTAAGCCTTTAGATCAGGGGTGGGCAGACTTTTTCAGTTTACGGGCTACTTCTAATTTTTTCAAGGTATTACGGTCCACCCAGTATTAGAGGCGCACACAAAGGGGGAGGAGGCAGTATAAGTAGTTGCAGCCAATTTTTGGCGAACTTTCGAAAATAACACTGTAAAATGTTGTTTTCCCATTTTTATTAAAATTTTATTTTTAATCGTTTTATCTAGGAATATATCTTCTCCAACAATACAGTATTCATATTAAATATAGACTGAATGTTTTTCCCTCTTTTTATAAAAAGGAATTGAAAGGAAGGTAATTTTTAATACCAATAAGTGAGCTTTTTTATTTACACAATCAGTGAAGGAATTTTGAAATTTTTCGACTCATTACTCTCCATGAAAGATTACTACTTCTCTTCATTTTTCATGGAATTTTTCAGAAATCACTAGACTAATTGCTATAGTTAAAATCTTGATCGCTTTAGTATTATAAGTTGGATTGTTGAATTTTATTTTAAAAAATTTACGCGTTCTTCGGCTACGTGTCCTCCATCTAATAAATAAAATTTATCACGGTAGGTTTATTTTTATTCATTAGACAACAATTCTTTTAATTATTCTAATTAAATAAAATATAAATGCATGTTAAAAAATTAAATACATAGTCCTTGTGTACAATTTAACTAAATCTCAACACAGGTTAGTTTTCTTAAAAAGCTGAAAACTAAAATAACTAATACTGCTGTCATTGTAATTAATCGTTGTTCAAGTTAACGTGACAAGAGAAAGCCTATCAAACTCACGGCACTCGGCGAACATTTTTTCAGTACTACCAACATAACGTCATGCAGCAAAACTTTTATTACAAACATTTTAACTTGATTTTCAAAATTTCTTATTATTGGTATCAAAGTACGGCCTTCTTCAAAGAACTATTACAAATCGTGACGAATCGAGGCATCGTTTTTTCCACGAATAGTTTTGATAACAGTCATTATGTTGCTTTTTGAAAAACCTGTGTATTCTCTTGATCTTATCATATATCAGTCTCATAAACAAGAAGGAAAGTGTACAAATCGATACAGGTAATACTATTGAATATGTGAGTACTACTTCTACATACATAATTTCTGTGTTTTGATCAATTGTTTTTAACCCTAAAAATGATAAGTTAACATTAATTCTCTATTTCATTATAAGTTAGATATCTTCACTACAGAAATAATCTTTTGTTGAATAAAATACATAATCTTATTTGCAAAATAAAGTTACTATCTTTAAACTGTTTGCAAAATCATACTGATTTGTTGTATTTATGGGGTTTATCTTTTAATTCATTTCTCAAAATGGTATTTGCAACACCAAGAAATAATACACGTAGCGTCATGCAAATTTAGTGGTGATGTGAATACACAAATGATTAAAAAAACAGACAAATATAATCATTATAAACGAATTTATTCAGTATCAAACATGATCACCTCAGGCAGCTACGGTCTCAATCCGGAAAGGCATTCTATCAATTACTCCATTGATGGTTGCTTGAGGTAACCGTTGCCAAGCCGCATCCACTGCTGTGCACTGATTATCCACGATTTGCTCTAACCGTGCTCAGCTCATGTCACGTCCAATTAGATCCCACAGGTATTCGATGGTATTCAAATTTGTTAAGTTTGCCCACCAAGGAAGGATGTTAATTCCAGTCAGGCTGCTAAGAGTTCGCCGACGACATGCATCCTGGCATTGTCTTGCTGGAATACCGTATTGAGTGCACCCTGCAACAAGGGCAGAACAACAGATTCCTCAACTTGTGTGACGTAGCAGTTCACTGTCAAACGGCCGTCTATGTGTACCAGAAGCGTTCTGTGGTTAAACATTATGCCATGCCTAACCAAGATGCCCGGTGAATGACCGATTTGACGCTCGGCGGGTGAGTGAGTGAATATTAACGTCACACTGTTCAACTACACGAGGGCTTTGGGCGACGGACCACATAACTTTGAACGATGGTCAAGTGACGTGGACGACACCTGAGCTGGCATCCTCTCTCCTAACTACCACACCACACCAACAGGAGGACGTTTCAGCTATCGAAGGATTTAGCGTACATCGCTGCCCTACACGGCGGGTCTTTAGTGGTACTGAGCTCGAACTCGTGGTAAAGCCAGCCACGATCTGATAACTGTACAACTCTGCTACCACGGCCGCTTGACGGAATGGGTTGGTTCGTAGCGTTCTCCGGGTCACCGCCGTACCTGTCAACGGCTATCATTGCTCCACAGACAGAAACGAGATTCATATACCCGTTGCCAATTGATGATCCAAATACGATGACGATGACACCACTCCAGGCGTCTACCCCTGTGTTGAACAGCTAACGGTACGCCTGTTGCTGGTATCCATTCGCATAACTGTATTTCATGCTATCTGCTGCGTATGGTTTGAGTGGACACAAATCCACCCGTTTCTTGAGGCAACCGGCTTCGGATGTCACATTCGGATATATCGTGGAGAAAGGATCTCGAATAATCAACTGGCGAATACGCCGGTCTGTACGCACCAACATGCACCTGTGCGCACCATTTCTTCTTCAATGTGCACGTAAATTTTCCTGAATCCCTCGTGTGACACAACGTTGGACGGCACTCATGTTTTGCCAAACATGAGTTGCTATTGTGAGCAGCAATAAACCCAGTTCTTAAGGTTCAATTGTTCGGTAGTTAACTGATGGTATTGAACTTGACGACGTCTCAGAGGCATTTACTACGCCTCTTCGAAAGTTGCAAGTGCTATGCAAAATCTCAGATACTGTTTTTGAGAAGGAAAAGTTTCTGGTCCTAACGGCACTAATGTGAGTATCAAATGATTATGTTCAAACTTCAATCATTTGCATATCCATCTCATCAATGTCGTTCTTGAAATTTGTTTGACATAGTATACATTATTTCTTGGTATTGCAAATTCACTTTTGAAGAGTTCATTAATTCAAAAAAATAGCTTTTAAATTAGATACGAACTACAAGGGCCTCGTAATTTTTTATCAAAAACAAAGCAATAAGGGATATCACATTGTTTTAATTTATACATAACGCGTGAGGACTTTTGAAAACTATTTCCATTTATGCATAGCACTCCCTCTCATTTTACACTATCCGATGCCACTCTTTGTGAAATCAGGTCTTGAACTCGCTGTTCGAAATGAAAACCAGAGATTATGAAGCTCACTATCAAGATCCCTTGGATATTACGGCCTCTTATTGAAGTATGAATAATGTAATGCAATATTTTCTTATAAGAGTAGATATTTTTTAACCATCGGCTCTCTTACAATCTCAAGAAAAGTAAACTCTTAGAATATGTATCGCTTGCCAATTTTTCTTCTTGATTATGAGAATTTTTGTTCTCCACCATTAATGTAAGAACTAAAAAAATTACTCGTGACTTCATTACACCTTGACCTTGATAAGAGTAATTTTATACTTCGTTTGAAAGTATTAAACTTCCTTAAATAATGTCTTGAGAAAGGCAATTTCTTCCTCATTGAGTCATTGAAGAAAGTCAAACTTATACTATCAAACCTGAGAGGCGACAAAATATTTGCTTAGGAATACTATGTTTCAAATTTCATAACTTCAAAGGGAAGTTGGCAGAATAAATATGTTTATCAAATATATACTGCAACTAAAAACTCTTAATTCATTCACCCTCAAGAACCATGAGATAGATTTAACTAAAGAATTCTCATAAAGAGGATTTGAATAATGTTTTGAATTCATTAAATAATTACTATTATAAAAAATATAAATCTTTGTTTAAAGTATAAAAGTTGGGTTCTTTAACCAACACCTGGAAAATCACGTGTGGTGCCGTTGGTTGAGTCCGAATAATAGCCAGAGATGGAGATAGTACTTAAATTTATATTACAAGAAAATAAATATTTACAGTTAAAGTTTACACTAAAAGGTAATAATGCGGTTAAATGAAAATTACACCCTTGAAGGTGCTGCGGATTGATGCGAACAAGACCTTGCGTCCGTCCGTTGCGTTTCAGTTTTCAGAATGTCCCCGTACGGGGTTCCAAAAAGTTTCAGTTGGGGTAGGAGAGCGGGAAAATCTCGCGCACTCAGTTACAGTTAAGTGAGGAGTGTGGGAAACATACTCCCACCCTATATCCGAACTAGTTCGGATATATGGGAAGTTTGTGAAGTTTTTTGGACAGGTCGTTTAAACACTGAGTCTTGGGTTTTCACAGTTGCAACACGAACCAGTCCGTCGTTGCCTGGATGCACTTGAAGAACTCGAGCCATTGGCCATGTACCAGGAGGACCCTCCTCTTGATCAATACGATGTCATCTTCCTTCAAGTTTGGTTGTGCGTCCTGCCATTTCTTGCGAGGTTGTAAGGAGGAGATAAATTCGGAACTCCACTTCTTCCAAAAGCCCCGTTTGATGTTCTGTAGCAACTCCCAACGATCTCTGTGGTTGGAGGTTGAAGGAAGCTCCTCTGGAACTGAAAGAAGAACATCACCTGTAAGAAAATGTGAAGGTGTGAGCGTAGATATGCATTCTATGTCAGAGTCATTAACGTAGGAGAGAGGCCTGGAATTTAGTAATCCTTCGATTTGTGTGAGCAAGGTTGTTAACTCTTCAAAAGTTAATATGGTTTCTCCAATACTCTCTTCAGATGAAATTTGACGGATCGAATTCCTGATTCCCAAATACCTCCAAAATGTGGTGATGAGGGTGGAATAAAGTGCCAATCTATTGAAGATTTGGATAAGTAGTAAGAGATGGCTTCATTAGTTGGTAAAGAAAGCCATAACTTCCGTATTTCGTCAAGTTTTCGACGAGCTCCAACAAAATTGGTTCCATTGTCACTATAAAAATGGCGGGGAGCACCACGACGAGCACTAAAACGACGAAGTGCAGCTATGAAGGAATCAGTTGTTAAGTCTCCGACTGCTTCAATATGAACAGCTTTAGTTGCTAAGCATACAAATAAAGCAATGTAACCCTTTGTAGATTTAGTCCCTCGACCTTTGTTGCATTTAATCAGTACAGGACCAGCATAATCAATACCGCAACTGAAGAAAGGTCTCTCCAGCGTGGCACGGTGTTTTGGTAAATTGCCCATCTGTTGTGGTGTTGTGGTGGATGTTTTGTATTTGTTACACTTTAAGCATTTTCTAATACATTTGTTAATTAATTTTTTCTACTTCCTACGATCCAATGGGACTGTCGAAGAACGTGAGCTAACAAAGTCGGCCCAGCATGTAAATGAGTAATGTGTTGTTCCTTGATAAGGAGTTCACTAATACTGTGCTGAGAAGGAAGTATGATAGGATGCTTGGAATTGAATGGAAGCTGGGAATTTTTGCAATCTCCTCCCACCCGTACTAAACCATGTTCATCTGTGAATGGATGGAGGGAACGTAATGGACTTTTGGGTGGCAGAGAAATCTGTTTTTTAATGCTTCGTATTTCTTCCTGAAAGTAAAAAACCTTGAACCCAACGAATGATGGTTTCTTCAGCGGTTTTGGTTTCCGAAAAGGTAAGTGAAGTAGTATTAATATGGGATGAACTGATCGATGATCCTTGAGATGCTATCTTTTTACAGTTTTTAATAAATCTTTGGCAATAAGCAAAAAATGCGAATTACTTTGGTGAGTGAAGAGTAATGTTCGAATAAACCATGAATTACATCATTTGATGTGTGAGTAAACAGATTGAAGATGGAGACTGATTTTTGTTCCGCTTTCACCTCATCCGAAGCCTCATCGCAACTGGATTCAGCCTTGGGCCAACTAGAAGTTTCTAGCCTTAGCCAGGGTGGTCCTTGCCACCATAACTTGCAATCAGGTAAGCATTTAGGATCAATACCTCGGGATGCAATATCCGCGGGATTTTCCTTAGAAGGCACATGTCTCCAATGCTTTGTAGGTAGAACTTCTATAATTTCAGATGTTCTATTTGCTACGAAAGTTTTCCATTGGCGAGGATGACCAGACAGCCAGGAGAGAACTATTTTAGAATCCGTCCAAGCGAATACATCAAAGGTATAATATTTTAATGTCCGTAAGACCGATTTAAATAGCTTGGATAGTAAATGTGCACCGCACAACTCCAATCGAGGAATGGAAACTTGTTTGACAGGGGCTACTTTAGTTTTTGATACAAGTAGTTGAACCTTTATTTTGCCGTTGTGTTTCTGCCGACAGTAGATTGCAGCAGCATAAGCTAATGAAGAAGCATCTGCAAAACCATGCAATTCTACTATGTTGTCTGCTGTAAGGATGACCCATCTGGGAACAGTGAGGTAGTTGATGGCATTAAAGGCCTTTTGAAACCTAAGCCAATCCTCTGTTAATTGTTGTGGAATGGGAGAATCCCAATCTGTTTTTGTAAGCCAAAGTTTTTGATAAAAATCTTCATGAATACTGTACAAGGTGAAAGAAGTCCTAAAGGATCGAAAATTTTGGAAGATTCAGATAAAATACGTCTCTTTGTGAGTGGTGGTGTAAGTTCAAGCGATGGTTGGAAACCAAAAGTGTCATTGGATGAATTCCAAAATAAGCCTAATACTTTAGAACTTTCATTAGAATCTTTGGAAAATTCAACTCGTGCATCATGAGAACTATGTTCTGAAAATTGAGCGAGAAATTCGGTGGAATTAGAATTCCATTTTCTTAAATGAAATCCGCGAGTACTCAAAACATGAGCAATGTCCTTGCAAATGGAGATTGCGTTATTTGGCGTATCTGCTCCTGATAGTAAATCATCCATATAAATATCTTCCTGTAAAACTCGGGAGAGGTTGGGATTATCTTTATCATCGAGAGCGATTTGCTTAATACACCTAGTGGCCAAAAAGGAAGCTGAGGCTAAACCGTAGGTGACAGTTTTTAGCTTGTATGTGCGAATGTTTTCACTAGAGTTATTTCTCCACAGAATTTGTTGGTATTTCTGATCTTCATCAGCTACTAAAATTTGACGGTACATTTTTTCAATGTCCGCTGTAAATACAATTCTAGGAATTCTAAAATTAAGCAATATTTCAAAAATATCCCTTTGTAATTTGGGACCTACTCCTAGCAGAGAATTTAATGACGTACCATTTGTAGTTTTGCAAGATGCGTCAAAAACTACTCTTAACTTTGTTGTAAGGCTGGATGGCTTGATAACGGCGTGATGCGGTAAAAAATTCTGATCTTTGGAAGTATGGGATCTGGAATTTACTAAGCTCATGTGACCTAGCGATTCGTATTCGTTCATGAATTCTTTGTATTGTTTTTTAAAATCTGGGTTATTTTTAAATTTCCGCTCCATTGCTAATAAGCGAGAAATTGCTGTGGGTTTTGAGTCTCCCAATTCTGAATTTGATTTATAAAATGGAAGTTTTACAACAAAGCGTCCATCGGAATTACATGCATAAGTATTTTGAAAATGTGTTTCCACAAATTGCTCTTCAGAAGTTAATAATTTATCTTTTATGTTAGGAATTTCTTCTAATTCCCAAAATTGCTTTAATTGATTGTCAATATTTGTACCATTAATGTGAAGATTTAGCATTGAATTTGAGTTTAAAGACTCAGTTAATTTGCCTGAAATTAGGAAACCAAAAATGGAATTTTGAGCGATTAAATTACTTTGAGAGCAAGTAATTTGCCCAGGAAGCAAAATAGAAAAAAAGTAGTCAGATCCGAGAATCATATCGATATTGTTTGAGATAAAAAATTTCGGATCCGCTAAGCAGGCATTTTTTAAATGAGAGAAATGTGTTTCGTTTATTTTTTCCGTTGGTAACGGAGCAGTTAGTTTTTCCAAAACATATGCTTTAACTGGTAGTTTGACCTTGGGGTCATGTAACGATACTAAATCTATTTCAACACACCCTCTAGTCATCGCGATTTTAGAATCTTGCAATCCTTTAATTTGAAATCTAGCGTTTTTTTTTTCAGGCCTAGCAGTTTTAAACATTTTTCCGAAATGAATGTTGATTCACTTCCGCTGTCCGCCATAACTCGAACTTGACAGTTCTTCCCCAAAATATTTTTAATGTTAACGCTTAAAGTTGGTAATAAAGAAAACATGTTTGTATAGAGTTCACGGAAGCTGCAACTTCTTTGTTTTGATTAGTATCATTTCCTGTCTGGTTTTGACCTTCAGCACGATGAGATTTATTTGCTGACATTGCGAAATTTTTAAAATTATTATCATGTAATAGCGAATGATGCTTTTTCTTACAATAGTGGCAAGTAAAAGTTGAATTACAATGTGACTCAGTGTGCCTATCAGATAAACAGTTCATACATAATTTTTGTTTATTAACAAGTTGTATACGCTCTTTAACAGACATTTCTTTAAATTTAGAACATTTGAAAACAAGATGATTCATTTTACAACAAGAACATTTTAAACTATTGTTAAATTTCGATTTATTAATATAAGGTTGTTTTTCATGAGTAACGCTAACATTATAAAGTTCTAAGCATGCACATCTGTTATTTAAAAATTCTATAAATGCTTCAAATGTGGGAAAATCAATATTATTTGAGAATTGCGCCCATTCTTGGCGCGTTTTAGGATCAACCTTTTGTAACAAAAATGTAAATCAACCATACATCTCTAGACTCTGCTTTAGTATCAATAGATTTAAGACCTCTAATTACTTCGTCGGAAGTGTCTGCTATGTTGCGTAAGTTGTGAGAGTTAGTATCGTTAAAAGAAGGTTGTTCCATGAAGGTTTTAATGAGTGAAAAAATGATTTGCTTCTTTTTATCATAACGAGCTAATAATTTTTCCCAAGCCTCGTTATAAGCCGTTTCAGTAATGGGAATGTGCTTAATTATATTTGCTGGTTCTGACAGCAATAAACCTCTGAGATATTGAAACTTTTGTATATTCGATAAACACATATTATCATGCACTAATGATACATATAAATCCTTAAATGAAGGCCAATTTTTATAATCACCAGAAAAACGCTCAATATTAATTTTTGGCAACTTAAAATTGCTAGATTTCATATTTGAGACATTTTCAAAGACATCAGAATTATCATTATATACATATGTTCTCACAGATAAATTTTCTAAGATATTTTGTAGCTTGGCTTTGGTTTCGTAATATTTTGTTTCGAATTCTTCCATTTCAGAGGGATTCGATAGGTAAAGCAGCATCCGCTTTATCAAATTTCGTATAAGTTAATTCAAGTTTCTCTAACTTGTTGCGTATATCATTTTTGTCAAAAGTTTGATCATTTTTATCAATGAAATTTATAGTTCTTGTAAGTGCAGCCTTCGCTCTGCCGCGAAGCACTGTAGCCGTTTCGGCATCCATTAATTGATAAAACGAAATATGGATGGAATGAATCAGTAAGAGAAACCAAAGTCAAACGTTGAATGAAAATATAAAATAGTACTTATCTCTTGTTTCTCTGAATCGTTGACGAATTTCGGCGGTGCCTCCAAATGGTGCCGTTGGTTGAGTCCGAATAATAGCCAGAGATGGAGATAGTACTTAAATTTATATTACAAGAAAATAAATATTTACAGTTAAAGTTTACACTAAAAGGTAATAATGCGGTTAAATGAAAATTACACCCTTGAAGGTGCTGCGGATTGATGCGAACAAGACCTTGCGTCCGTCCGTTGCGTTTCAGTTTTCAGAATGTCCCCGTACGGGGTTCCAAAAAGTTTCAGTTGGGGTAGGAGAGCGGGAAAATCTCGCGCACTCAGTTACAGTTAAGTGAGGAGTGTGGGAAACAACGTGTCTCATCCGAAACTGCTGAATTCATCGTTTTGATGAATCGATGGATATTTAAGACAATACAAGGTCATTTTATTACTTTTTTTAATAAATTTATTGTATTATTGTTTATGCAACTAATTACAGTTTAAATTTTCAAATAAGTATTGAAATACATACATCAATAGATTTCTATTCTTTTAAATTCTGAAAAAAAATAATATTACTACATCAATGTATCAACAATAATAAGAAACTAATTTATTGATATAAAATAAAAATTATTTTTAATTCACTTCTCTCTATATATAAAATTATTTTCACGGTGAAGGATTTGAAATGTCCTATAAGATTATGCAGGAGTTAAAAAAATAAGAGGTAAATAAATAAATTATTTATTTTGAAAAATTTTTAACACGGATTCCGCCTATTCGAAAATCACTGCTAAAATTATTTAAATAGAAATGTTCATTAAATAATTAATATAAAGTGATACTCATTAAAACATCTAATTCAATAATTTTTTCTTGACACCTATTTATTTTTATTCCTACCAAGTTTATCTATGCTTGGGAAAAAATCATATTTTTATAACGATATATGACTCAAACTCCATAAATGATGCAACACTCTGTCGAAATAAAACTTTTTTTTTTTAATTTTTTTATTTGAAACGATTTTGCTTTGCTTTCAGCTTTGAAACAAATAAAAAATTTCAAGTCTATTGATTACGTATTATTATTTGGATCGGTAGATTTCTAGATGAAGAGTGATTAAAAAATTTAAAAATCCAAAATAAACACTTTTTGGCACATTTTAAAAAAAAAAGCCAATTTTGACTGTTTACTTAATCGTAAAATTGTGTGTGTGTCTCAATCATCTCTAAACCATAATCTATCACAAATCGAACACCCGTGACCGAAAGGATTATCAACGAATCACTTTTGAAAATCTTTGTGAGCATTTTTATGGGAATCATAGTCTTTTTGTAACGTGTTATCGATTCACATGCATCCGTTCCAACACGCGCTAGACTTGTTGAGGGCTCTGTAGTTGATGGCACAGAGAGGGGGTTCGCAAAGTCCGTATTAACCTGTGTTGCCATTAGAAGAGTCTTAAACTCGGCATTAAGAGAGTATTTTGCAATGTTTTTTCCGTGCTTGATATTCTCTCATGTACTCTGATGGAGATTTGGAAGTAGCACTTGATGAATTTTTGCACTATTTTTCTGTTTCTTTGTCATTTTTTCGAGTGGACTTGCAGCTGGTTTTTCTTTCTTTCTTTTTTCTTTCACGAAACTCTTTTCCTCTTTGTGCATTTGATTTAAGCATTCTGATTATAATTAATAATAATTCAACGCAAATGAAAATTAAAAAAGCAAATTAGTCGCCGAACACATTGCTATGTAGGCAACAATATAAGGACATATTTCAAAAAGGCACGCTTTTGCTGCGAGAGCTATTTTGTGTACACCGTAATGCCCCCACACTGCAATTCATACAACAGTTGATAGATGTTCCCGGTTCTGGGGAAGAAGGACCCCCAATTGGAAAGTGGGCAAGTTGACCAATCGGAGAGGTGGATAATCATCCAACATTTTCACGGCTATGACGCAAGTCACGTTGTGTCCCCGCTTCCCCCTTTTCCTCTCGTTCGCTATCTCCTCACCATAGTGAAGATTCGGGGAATGGAGGGAAGACAACTTCCGTTCACTTTTTCACCCTAACACAAAATTGGGCAAATTTCTCATTCACTCTCGAGTCCAAAGAAGTTTCACTTCAAAAATGAATAAATCGAAACAAAAATAATAATCCAACATCATATATAAAAAAAGAAAACTGTTCGTTGCGTCCCTGTAGAGCAATGGATAATGCGTTGGACTTCTAATCCGAAGGTCATGGGTTCAAGTCCCACCTGAGATTGCCTAATTTCTGAGAATGTGATATCTTCTTTTCTATACTATTTTATTAGAATAATTAAATTTAATTAATGAATGAATAGTAACAAAAACAAAAATAATAGTCCTACACCCTATATAGAAAAGAAAATGGAAAATTGCGAGGGAGATAGCTTTCTATTTTGTCACTTAATAGTGTGATTATGTCATATCTATATGCATATTAATTGTAACTATTTAATAAAAGGAAACTAAAATAAAAATTTTCTTTGTTGACCTAAGTAGGAATTGACTTAAAAATATTTTTTATATTACTTGTTTTACATAAGGCTAATTTTCAGCTGAATAGTATTCTTAAGACAATTAGATTGTTTGAAAAAGTTTTTTTTGTTTTTTTATTACATCTTCTAAGTATGAACCCATTAATTAAGAAACAGAAAAAAACGTAATTTATATGCTCTTTTTTTTTTTTTTTTTTTGTTCTGTCTAATTTATGCTCTTTGGAAAAGGAAAAGAATCGAGAAAACATGTCTCAAGGAGTTTTAAAGCTAGATTTTTCTCTTTAAAACATGGAGACGCAATTGAAACATTATTTTAAGTAATTATAACCAAAATTAAACTCTCGGTCAGAAAGTAAAAACTCAATACCCAAAAGATAAGGAGAAAGATTTTTAAATTCACTTTTCTGAATTTACTTAAATTATTTCGATTACTGTTAGAGTAAAACATGCATTTTTGGTGTTAAAAGATATTTAGATTTTAATAAATGAGAGTGAGAGATTGAAATGCTCTTCTCTAATGTCAAATAAATTTGTTTTACAGCATTAAATTTTACAGATAATGAACAACCATAAAAAAAGAAATAGAATTAGATAAAATTTTCATCTTTGATGTTTCTGATGTTCAAATTATTCACTGAATATATAGTATTTAATATTCGGAAAGTTAAGTTTCTGAAACAAAGTAAAATAAATGTTAGCAATCTGAAAAACATGTTCCTTGGGAAGGAACACATTTATTTTGAGAATATTCGAAATATACACATACAAACTTTCTGATTTTCGAATTATTGTTTTCTTATGACTCTTACGAATAATATTTGACTTCTTCTTTTACTCTTTTGTAAGAGTACGACATAAATATTTTTATCCCCTCATGAATTTCAATGACTATATATAATTCACTAGTGCCGAAACTTTTCATCTCGCACGTTCACAGATAAATCCAAACAAAAAACACTTCTAAAATATTTCTTGTCAATAGAAAACTAAAAATAATAAAATATAGAAATTTTTTTTAGATTTAAAAATTGTTCTGATAGAATCCGTACAACGTACTTCTATGGAAGTTTCTGCATAAACATGTCAAATCAAATTACGATCACGACTCTTTCTGGAATCTTTGTCGGCGACTGTGAAAATAATCCAAGTTTGTTAGGATACAACAACGATGTTTTGTCTGGCTTTTCTAATGTTGACTTAAATCTTGACTCATGGAATGTCTTTTTGACCTCGTCAGAAGAATAGTTATAAATGTGAATTCGTTGGTATGTTTATATTTTATCCAAAAACAACTGAACAAGTATAGGGTGTTTTTTGAGAGGTATAGAACTTTAAATTGCAATAAAACAACGATGTATTATTCGATTGATATGAATTTTTTTTATTCGAAAGATAATCTTGTGGCATTATATTTTAAATATGATGTCTAGCATAGGACTGCCACGGCTGGCTCGGATGTAGTCCAATCTGGACGTCCAATTTTCGATGACTTTTTCCAACATTTGTGGCCGTATATCGGCAATAACACGGCGAATGTTGTCTTCCAAGTGGTCAAGCGTTTGTGGCTTATCCGCATAGACCAATGACTTTACATAGCCTCACAAAAAATAGTCTAGCGGTGTTAAATCACAAGATCTTGGAGGCCAATTCAAGGTCCAAAACGTGAAATTAGGCGGTCACCAAACGTGTCTTTCAATAAATCGATTGTGGCACGAGCTGTGTGATATGTTGCGCCGTCTTGTTGGAATCACAGCTCCTGGACATCATGATTGTTCAATTCAGGAATGAAAAAGTTAGTAATCATGGCTCTATACCGATCACCATTGACTGTAACGTTGTGGCCTTCATCGGTTTTGAAGAAGGATTCCACCAGCCCATAAAGCGCACCAAACAGTCAGTTTTTCTGGATGTAACGGTGTTTCGACATACACTTGTGGATTAGCTTCACTCCAAATGCAGCAGTTTTGTTTGTTGACGTAGCCATTCAACCAGAAGTGCGCTTCATCGCTAAACAAAATTCGCTTATGAAAATCGACCATTATTTTCGAAATAAAATTGCACAATTTGAAAGCGTTGTTCAGGCGTGAGTCTATTCATGATGAATTGCCAAACCAAACTGAGAATAAATCATTCGACAGCTGTTAAATAGGTCGCCATCTTGGAAAGTAATGCCAACTTAAACTTCTATACCTGAAAAAAAACACTCTGTATAAACTATTGTTGTTGTTGTCGTGCATGATAAAGTGTTGAGGTTGTGATATTAGGAAATAAGGATATAGTGTCAGATATTGTCAAAGGTTTGAATCACTGCCGTGGTAACATCCATGGCATGATCCGAGTAAAGAATGTCCATGTTACCGAGTCAATATCCATTTTAAAAAGGGCACCAACAATGGAAGAACAGCTAAAAAGGTGTTTGGGATCCAGTTGCGTGCCTGGGCAGTACCGGCATTCCACATATGATCTGGAACCATCGAGCAGAATCTTTATGCCCTTAAAATGCTTTGTCCTTAACCTAGTTATTGTTAACGCAATTTCTCGGCTATAATTTAATTCTGGTAGCGTAATTTTTTGGGGGGGGTGAGCAGAGCTTTTGTTTTGTTACTGTGTTAGCATCAAAGACCGTAGTAGATGAAGTTAGAGGCTCAAGTGTCCTGGCTTCATTGGCAAGGGAATCGGCCATCTCGTTCCCTTCGATGTCAACATAGGCAGGGATCCACTGGAGAGTACATGATTTGCTCAATGCACCAATGGAGAATAGAAGTTAATTGATTTCTTGGGTGAGCCCCATTTTTCGTTCCTTGATGGCGTCAAGAGCAGATCTACAATCCGTGAGCACAATGATGCAATCGAAATTAGCAATATTTGTCCACGTAAGGTAAAGTATAAATTGTTAATATATGGATTTGTCAATATATGTCTAAAATATAAAGATGATGAAGGCTAGCAATCAACCCTCATCTTCACTTTTGCATATGAAATCAAATTTTTATTCCATGGAAGCCTCCTAAAGCAACAAATTATATTAAATGTATTTTTTAAACTCTTCCCTTTCTTCTCTCTCTTATTTGATTAACTTTACTTTATTTCTTCAGTTTTAAAAAAAATTACAAAGTAGAAATATGTACAAAATGTCATGAATCATTATTGAATTAGGGCTTCGTGGATAATCAATTTATACATGCGGATGATTGGAGAACTTCTATTTCTAATGTAGGAATATTCATATCGTCAAAGATATAACAATTAACAATTTTTTTAATATATTTCAATCTCTCGAAAATAAATAAAGTGAACTTTTTGATATTATCGTGAATTTAACGATGTTAGGGTGAAATGATATTTTCCTTGCTCCACGAATAAATCTTAATGTATTATAAATTTAAACATATATGTATCCAATTCCTTAAATGAGACATATAATTAAAAAAATATGATTTTTCTTTAAAAAATAGGATTTAAAGGAGAAAGTGTCACTCTAATAAACACTGAAAACACTTTAAGATAGTTAACACAAGGAAGTCAGAGTTAAACAAAGAAAGAAACACATATCTACCATCCAATTTAATTCTACATTATGGAGTTTCATATTAAAACAATTATTATTTTTGAATTTTTTATTCTTTTACTTTAATTTAGATTTTAACTCGGATATTCAATTATTCCCAACCCCATCATAAGGTTTGTTTCCAATACACAAAAAAATATAAACAGCATCGCGCAATTGAAGAAAAATTCTAAAAGTTAAAACTAAGGTGACCAATCGTCCTCCTTTTATAGGTTCTGTCCTTCCTCGAAAAGTGTCCTCCTTTTCAACATTTTTAAAACTGATCTGTTAAGTTCTGTATTCAGAGATGAACCAAGCATGTTTCCAAAATGTCGAAGAATGGTCTGAAATAAATATCACAGGAAATAACAGTTTTCAATGGTATCTTTTGACTTTGTCGCAAGTAAATTGGGCAGGTATAGAAAATTACTTTGAGTTTTTATTGAAAGAAATACCTGATATTAAAATCGATGACAATTGTCTGTTTGAAGTAGAAAGAAGACTGAATGTATACTTAAATTCTAATAAATTAGAACAAATGGAAAATCAACATGCTGAGAAATTGGAAAAAGATGGGTGAAGTTACTTAAACCATTTCAAAAATGAACACATTCCATTTTAAAATGTAAGTACTCTTGTTGAATTTACGTTGTGCTGCCCTGGAACTAATGTAGCAGCTGAAAGAGTTTTTTTCGGTTGGTAATGATTTTTGTGAAGTGACTAGTGAGAAATCAGAGTTGAATGTTAATATTTTAGCTACAGTGCTTACCGTAAAATTCAGTATGAAGGATATTTTTTGCCTGAACTTTCCGATATATTAAAAAATGATGTGTTGACAAAAAAAAATTCATTCAAGGGAAAAATACTCGTTTAAGATAATAATTAAAAAGAACGTATAATTGTAATTAGCGTATTTTTGTTTGAATTAATCAAACGTTTCTCATATATTTAAGTTGTAATTTTTTCTTAAATTTTTCGTCCTCCTTTTTCATTGTAAAAAAATGGTCATCTTAATAAAACCAAAAAATTTCGTGAGACACACTTGGAAAAAAAAAGGTGTTTAAAAAGGCAGCACACACACACACACACACATTGTTGGAACACATATTTTTCAGAAATATGTTACATTTCATCTTAATTTTGTTCAGACTATCCAAATTCTTATCGTGCTCATTTCTACTTAGTGTTCAAGCTTAAATGAATCAAGCTATTAATAAATAATAGTAAACTAATTCATGACAAGAGCTAAGAAAATTAGTACAATTATTTATTAGCTGAAACGCTAATAAAAAGTAGTAAAAAAATGTAGAGGGAATAATAAAAAATATTTACTGAATTACAGTCCATAAAATCGAACTGTGTTGCTTGCATCAGAGAGGAAATGGACGTGAACCATTGGAACCACTGACCTGTGCTGAACTCGGGATGCTTGTGGAAGAGATACTGAAATCTCGGCATAAGATGAACGATTTATTGTCTTAACTGTAGTTCCAGTTTTGTCACTTGTTCTTTGTTCTAGTTTTAATGCTTGTATTTCTAAATACAATTATCTTCTAATCTGATATTAGAAATCAAAAATAGTAAGTAATAGCGGAATTAATTTTTCATAAAATTAATAAAGACCTTTTATGTGTATATTCTAATTTTCTATAAAATTTATATGTTTCTAAATTATTGCTATAATTTTTCCATAACCATATCATTAAAAAAAATTACTGTAATTAGTTTATTTCTGAATGAAGTGCAATCTTATCTAATTAAATATAACTATATAAAGAACTAAATCAATACATCAGTAAAATTAAATAAACTCAGGAACTATGAAAATAGCGACATAAGAAGGAAGCTAAGTACCATCGCGAAACTTTGCAAATAAGTACAGCATAATGTGATATGCAAGTGATCCAAGTTTTGTGCCAATACGCATACTCATTCACGCCGAGGGGGCGCTACAATCAGGGAGAGGGTGCTATATAAGCCAGCGCAAATTCGAAGATTCAGAAACGTGACGATTACCCGCCGATTGTAGGAAGACTTTGGTAAGCGAAACATGCCAGGTAAACGTGCTAGAAGACATTTATCACAGTTAAGCGAGTTTGAGATAGGCCTGATCATCGGGATGAAAACTGCAGGCTGGTTGGCGCGCAGTGTTGCTGTCCAGGTGAATCGTTCGGAGTGTGCTGTTAGAAATTGTTGGGAGCAGTGGACACGAGAAGGTACCCACACGCGGAAAACCGGATCTGGAGCGACCAGGAAGACCACGAGGAGAGAGGATCAATGGATCGTGCGGCAAGCACTTGTGGACCCCACAGTGACTTGTTCAACGATACGAGCAAACGTAGGTGTAGCAATTCTTCCACAAACAATTTCCAGACGCCTTGCAGAAGCAAATCTTAAATCCAAGCGCCCTTTCCGTGCATTCCCATTAACACCGGAAGATCACAACTGCGTCTACAGTGGTGCCAAGCCAGATCAATGTGGAAAGTCACAGATTGGCAAAAGGTTGTGTTTAGTGATGAATCCCGGTTTGTTTTGGGGACAGATGATAACCGTGTACCGGTGTGGAGGCGCCCTGTGAACGGTACAATTCCCCCCACACTGCTCTACGCCTTACTGCCCGCACAGCTGGTGTAATGGTCTGGGGGGCCATAGCCTATGATAGCCGGTCCACTTTAATTGTGATACGTGGAACCTTAACGGGCCAACGTTATGTTGATGATATTCTTCAACCCCATGTAGTACCTTTCCTAAATGGTCTCCCAGGGGCAATTTTCCAGCAAGATAATGCTCGTCCGCATACAGCAAGAGTTGCTCAAGACTTCCTACGTCGTTTTCAAACTCTTCCATGGCCGGCCCGCTCCCCCAATTTGTCCCCTGTAGAGCACGTGTGGGATCAACTAAAACGGCAGATGTCCTCGTGTCACTCTGCACATGATTTAGAGTTGGCTGTTCAAGATTTGTGGGCCCATCTGCCTCAGGACAACATAAGGTGTCTAATCAACTCAATGCCGGACCATGTGTTGGCAGGTATTGCAGCTGGAGGAGGTCCAACGCGCTATTGAAATTGCCCTGTATTTGTGTCGTTGCACACTCTGTATTCGTTTAATTGTCTTGTTTTTGGGATCAAGTGAATCTCTCATCTGTGTCATTTTGTGTAATAAATTTCATTTCAATCCGATGCTTTCTTCTTGGGTCGCTATTTTCAATGTTCCTGAGTGTACTTCGCATAACATGAAATAACCGTAGAAGCAAATGGTCTTTAAATATTTGGTACAGAACTAAAATTAAAGCTGTTCTTTTATGAACACCCGCCGAAAATAAATTGTCTTCCTAAGCTCTTTGCGCTTTCAGAATACAATTTAAATGAAATAGTTCAACGACCTGGATGTTGAAGTAAACAACGAAAGGGCACAGATTATTTGAATTCGAGGGTTTTCTCTCTCAGTAATTGAAAAAAGGCTATTTCTTAAAAGTCAAAATAGATTATGAAAGATAGTTTCGCCTACACTTTTATTAAAAATTTTTTAAATCGATGCACTAATGAAGATTACATAAAATAAAGGCTGTAATTTTTACGTACATTATTAAATATACTGATCGGGCAATTTATGTATATCAATATATGTATTTAAAGAATGAAATCAGTAAATACAAACTTATCTCACAACGAATTATCTTATTTTCTTCATCATTGTTCTTAAGAGATCAAAGATGGTGAAAGTGCACCAAAAACACATCTTCAGAACACATCTGTAGTCTCGATTGGATTCAGGTGAGAAAACCAAACTGGCAACTGTATCTGATCAATATTATTCTCTTGAAAGTAGTGTTCCATTAGCTTTAGTCGATGCGGATAAACGTGATCTTCTTGCAGATAAATATTTTTGTCACAACAGAAAAGTGAAGCAAACAATTCCGTTTCTATTCATTCTTTTGACTACCATTTACAGTCAGTACGCTTTTCAGTCCGCTACACTTTATTTCCCGAGAAAGATCCTTTATCGAACTAAAACGATGTTGAGTTATTACTTTTTTGTGCGTTTGAATTCATACTTTCTTTGAATTTGAATCAGGGATAAAAAAAAAATAAAAAAATAAAAATAAAAAATAAAAAATAAAAATAGTAATGCAAGACATGTCTTTTTTGTTATTTTATTTCTTAATTTATTTATATTTAATCCTATGTTGAACGTTTTGCACAGAAAAATAAAATGCTGAATTGTATGTTATTTTTGCTCCTTTTTGATAAATTAGAAGAATATTTTTAATCAAATTAACTAATGAAAAAGTAAACAGGTAAACCATTAACTTGAGTTCATGCATAATATTCGTTTTATATTTGACTTATAAGTATCACTTTAAACATAGGAAAAAGAGTGAATGACATGAAATGAGAAAAAGTGTGGACTTCGGAAATTAAGGAAATTTATCAAAACCGTCACAGTTTTATCATTGTGAACTGTTTTTCATTTTGTTTTAGTTAGATTCTTTATATTTTGAATCACAAAAAGTTTATAATTCGAGTAATTTTAAAACAACTATGATGTGAAAACAATTGATTTAAATGAATTATTGAATAGCCGTGCTTTTTTTGTATTTTATATCAGAATTTTGCATTTTATACGAAACAGGGGAGCGAGCAAAGAACTGAAGAAAATTATGCAATTCAGCTTTCCATGGGCATGCAGTAGAAATTACAATGCAGTGTAGAAAAGAAGAGATGCTTTTAACAATTTGGTAAAATCCTAGGAGAGCCCACACCCTTGGCGACAAACTGAAAAAAGCACCAAGCCAGAACAAGATGGCGCCAAGCGAAGCCGACAATGGCGGCAAAGGAATATAGCGGGAAAAGGTGGGTGCGTAATGAAAATATATGTAAACAATACAGAAGTTAAACATTTAAGATAAAAATATAAAAACAGCACTTACTTTCTCACTGCTGATCTTTTCCAAGTGGAGGGTACAGCGTAACAGATTTTAAAAAGCTTTAAATGTCTCATCGCTAAGCGAATGATCGTGTGAGCGCCGAAATATTTATTCTGCGAGGTAACGGTCGAACATACATTCGGCGTGGCTGATACAATTTCGAAGAAAGCATTTTATTGCCGACCATGTTACATCTCATGCCGATCATTACATTTAGGACATTCATAACTTGAAGCAATCAATTCCTCCTTCATACACCATTCAATCAATTCTTTCTTACCTTTCGCATTCAACTAAGTAAAAAATTCTAAAGTATATCCCCACACACACGCAGCCAGCCCGGAGCCCAACAACAAAATGAAATTCGAAATGCGCGCCCACAATATACGAAAATGCTAGAAATAGTTAGGATAGCCACATGCAGTGTTTAAAAAAGTAGGGTTACCAAGATGGCACAATTATCGCCAACCAAAGTAATTCGCGCTAAGGGTGGGGGCACTCCTAGGAGTGAACCAAAAATTTAAGTGT